>BGPR01000723.1:321837-359718 GCA_013235015.1 Araneus ventricosus | reverse complement strand
CTTTCTATTAAGAAACGGAAATTAATTTGAAATATATGATTAATATAATTTAAAATTTCTCAGAAACTATTGATCATAGCGAGATAAATTTTATATCAATCGATAACAAATTTTATTTCACTATTTTAAAGCTATTTGAAATTATAACGACAATTACTTTTTTAAATTTAAAATTACTGAAATTTAGATGCTTTAGCAATGAAATAATGCTGTTTAACGTCTCGCAGTGCTATGGCGCAAATTTTATTGTTGGTGACGTCAGAGCGTTACCGGATCAGTGAGAGACAGATCTGGTAATTAATTAGTAATTTGTAATATTGTGACATTGACGCCAAATTTTGATTTTGTTGAATAAATCAATGTTATTCATTTTTGTTGTGGGCAATATGTCATCGGTGCGGGGCCTTGTGCGCTCGCACTTTTCGAAACCCCCCTCAGGCCGACCCTGTGCTTGTTTAACGGCGTGTGCTATTTTGAAATAACCGCGACGATATGTCATTCACTAGTAGTTCTGTGAACCAACTAGTTGTCTGCATAATTCCATCTTATACTGTCAGTTGTGTAAGTCTGATCAAATGAATAGATACTGGAACTCTAAAAACACTTAACTTTAAAATTTCTGCTTTTACCAAACATCTTTGTGTCGTATAACAAAAAAACAGAATCAGGGAAACTTAAAAAATTTAAATTAATGTTTTAAGCAAATAGGAGAAAATAGTCAATTTCTACTTTTCAAAAAAAATTCAATATAAAATGCGCTTCTAAATATTTAAATAAAGAATAAAGCATTTTCCAACTTAAAATTTATAATTTATTTAAAACAAGATCTGTATAGTAGAATACAAACGTAAAAGCATCCAAATAAAATTCAAAATTATTTTTATGTATTTTTTTCAGAGAACTCCCATATGAACCAAAAGAAATTCTAATTAACTGGATTGCACAATTCATAATTCGAGTGCGTGACTAAGAGAAAATGCAGTAAGTTTTAAACTTCAAAAGCCACGCAAGTGGATTTGTGAACCTTGTTTTCAACTTCTTGGATATATGGAAATCACAGAAATTTGCATGTAAATATTTTTTAATTAGTCCTTTTATAAACCGCCAGAAAAATATTGCCAGTCCTTACAGGGATTACTTTCTTGTATAAAGGTATTTTTTTTCTATTTAGGATAAGGCATTCATTAAAACTTTTTTGATAAAATGATCTTGAAATACAGTCTGATAGACCTTAAAGAATTGATTTCTATATGTCGATGATAATTTTTACATATATGCTTGATATACGACCGTCTAGATATTTCCATCGCAGAAGCAAACTTCAATTACGTTTAAAACCAAATTTCTGAGTATCCAATTCAGACAAACCAATGTCTCAATTACTTCAGGTTAGCGAGATACAGTCACTAAAAAAAGTATTCGGACACTTGAACGAAAAAAAAATTGGAGTCGATTATTTCTGTTATTTTTGGGAATAATTATAACTTTTTGTAGTATCTTATGAAACGTACTACTAGACATAATTGCAGAAAAAAGTAGCTGAATTAATTAAATAATTACACGACTTTTACAACTTTTATTACCAATAAGATGAAAACAAATGTCAAAAAAGTATTCGGACAGTGAGAGAAATTGAAGTCTTTTGGCGATAAATCAAAAGAAATAAAATGCTTACATGCTTTAAGAAACGGCAACCCTTTGATTAATCAGTCCTAACAATGAAAATCGGAAAGTGTTTTGTAACGTGAAACATGGGTCGAAAGAAACCCGAAATTAGAACTGAAATGAAAAAACTCATTGTAGATCACTATAAAAGTGGAAAATCTATTCGAAAAGTAAGTGATATTTTAAAAATAAGTAAATCAACAATATTTAGTATAATTTCTAAATACAGAAAACTGGCTCTGTAGAAAATAAAGCACGGACAGGACGGCCAGCAATTTTCACACCTCGTGAGCAGAGGTGGTTTGTTAAAAAAACCACTATCAATCCGAAGATAAGTGCTGTTAAATTAACGCTTGAAGCTAGAAAACGTTTCGGGAAAATATCTCATCCTGAAACTGCAAGAAACATATTGAGGAATCATGACTTTCATGCTCGAGTTGCTAGAAAGAAACCGTTTATTAGTAGAGAGAACCAGAAGGAGAGATTGAAATTTGCTAGATGTTATTTAAAAAAACCTAAAGAGTTTTGGGAGTCTGTAATTTTTGTTGACGAAAGTAAATTTAATGTTTTTGGTTCAAATGGAAAGCAAAAGGTATGGAGAAGACGTAACACTGAGCTTAAACTAAGAAATCTTCGTGCTACAGTAAAACATGGCGGCGGCAGCCAACTTGTCTGGGGTTGCATGAGTAGCTTTGGAACAGGAAACCTAGAATTATTTGACAGCAAAGTCAATAAATATGGTTACTTAGACATTCTTAAAAGAAATATAAAACAAAGTGCTCAAAAAATGGGAATTTTGGCCAATTCTAAATTCTACCAAGATAGCGATCCGAAGCATACGTCCCATATTTGTAGGCTATGGGCTCTCTATCGTTGTCCTTGGTCAATAAAACGCCAGCCCAAAGTCCTGACCATAATCCTATAGAACATTTATGGGATAATATACAACAACGTTTGCATGAAAGTAATATTACGAGCAAAAATATCCTGAAAGAAAAACTAATTGAAGCATGGAGAAATTTTGATCCCAATACATACAAGAAATTAGTCAATTCAATGCCAAGTAGATTGAAAGAAGTAATAAAAAACAAGGGTCGGCCAACAAAATACTAAAATAATGCTTTCACGTAGTAAAAGTATTTTTTGTTAATTAATTTATAAGTGTCCGAATACTTTTTTGGACTGAAAATCTACTGTAAAAGTATTATAGCGTTAATTATACTTTAATTTTTAAGTTTAAAAAAACTATTTCAGACACGATTCGTTTTGGAATATATTGTTTTAATATTTTTTATTTGATGAATAAAGTGTTTTTCATCTTGGTGTCCGAATACTTTTTTGGGTGACTGTAGTTTAATATGAAGAATTCTGTAATAGATTTTGCTTTATTGAATATCAATGTTCTACTGTAAAAGTGAGACATTATTTAACATTTTATAACCAATGAGATTTGACTTCTTTTGCCGTTTATCATCATATACTATAATATCAGTGGAGATGCATTTATCAGAAAAATTGTTATGATAGAGGACGGATAATGCTAAGAGAAATCGAAAAGTCTAAAAGAGGGAATCAAAAGAAGTTACTGTAATTAGCGAATAAAAATAATTCACCAAATACAGAATTTATAAAATACGTTTTTGCATTTGGGCATTTAAAAGAGGAATTTTATGGAAAAATGGAAAGATATATCCAATTCAATTACAAATGATGATGCTTTTATTAATTATACTCCTTTTCAAAGTTTGAAATTTATTATTTACTTTCTAAATATGAAATAATATTTTTCACAAAGTGAATAAATTTAAGTTACCAAAGACGAAAGTGAAAACACGGTAACCCCCTAAGTCTCGCGCCCGTCATATTGACGTGCATCGAATTGTCGCATTTTTAGGCTTATAAACTAAAATTTAATCTTTAATTACCTTTATAATTTGACACAAAAATTACGTAGAATCCATCAGCATCTCAAGTATTCTATGCTTTTTTAGATGAATGAAAACGACAGCCCCTTTCCAAAACAGGAGGGGTCATCTTATTAGATAGCAAAAAGAAAATGCGATCCTTAATGGGTTTAGAGATCTATGTTGTTGACTGACAAGAAAAATCAAAATTTATATGGGTTTTTTCCCCTAAAGTTGGTTTAATGAACAAATGTACAATACGGTTATGACAAAGAGATAACATAGAAACCCTTCTTTTTTTAAAAAAGTATTTTAAAAGAACTGAATTTGAATCATTGCTAGCCTTCCAGCTGGTGCGCGTTTGCAAGAGATATTTAATTGTGCATCGTATTACATATTTATATCGTTATTTCATATATTTAAGTGAAATTTTATTTATAAAATCTTTGTTTACTATTAAACTAATAAATACATATAACATAAATAAAAGTTGCATTTATTTTTGTAAAATAATACGATATATATATGTATGTAATACGATGCACGATATGTCGTAAAATTTGCGTAAGCGCGCCCGCTGGAAGGTTAAAATAAGTGAAAATCAAAAGATGGAAAAGAACTTATTTGAAAAACTTTAAGAAACATATTTTATAGCTTATTTCCTATCAACTTAGTCAACAGAAGAAAACTACATAATAGAACATTGTACAATAAAATTATGCTTGATTATTTTAGCACCAAAATGATATCAGGATATTATTTGCTCCAAAACAGTCGGCCATGAAAATTGCACAAACTGAAATTTTCAGATTAAACTAATGTATATGTGAAATGAGTTTTATCACAAATTAAATAAGAGGTATTGACAACGGAAGAAATTTCTAAATCGTATTTGAACAAAATATCTCTGGAAGGGAACGGCTTGAGGTTTTAACATTTAACCTCCCAGCGGACGCGCGTTTGTAAGACATACTTAAATTGTGCAACGTATTACTTATTTATATCGTTATTTTATATATTTAAGTGGAATTTTACTTATAAAATCTATGTTTACTATTAGGCTAATAAATACAGATAACATAAATAAGAGTTGCATTTATTTTTGTAAAATAACACGATATATATATGTAATACGATGCACGAAATGTAAAATTTGCGTAAGCGCGCCCGCTGGAAAGTTAAAAATCAGTTACCAACCAACTGATACAGAATTCAACAAAAAGTTTATTCGATTTTCTTTTAATCGCGTACGCATTATTTACTATGCTTTGCGCTTTAGATGTTTTTATTAGTTGTAACTTGTATTACAGTTTAACGAAAAATATGATTTCCTCATACATAGGTTTTATCCCAAAACTAAACTCTCACTTATTTTTAAATACTAAAAGTTGGTTTTGATATAAATCGGTACTACAGAACAATTAACATTCAATTTGAAATGTTATAATTACTTTAATTTATTAGATTTTATTTTAGTAAAAAAGCAACGCCTTTTGTGTGTGATAAGTCTCTTTGTTATACCAGTAGGGAAAAGAAAGTCCGTTTTTCAAGTTTTAAAAGAAGAAAGTTCGCTGGCGGAGAAAATTTATGGAGAAAAAATTTAACATGAAAGAAATAACCCTGCAATCACCGGGGGGTTTGATGTATAAAATCGCCGATTATTTTTAATCGCAGTTTGAAATATCGCTTGCGATTAAGACCGAATACTTTTACAACGAAAATATTTGCTTTTTATATACAACAGCCAACAATTTATATAAAACAATTGAGACACAATTTCTTCGTCGACCAATACAACAGGTTTAATCGTTCTTTTTGGAAAAACATGTTGGGTCATTCAATTAGTTATATTATTTTTAGATTTTGAAAATCATAAACATCATATCATCCTTAAATGAAAGTAATATTCACATGATCACGAAGTGAATTAATTCTGCGTAAAATATACAAAAGTTTTAAGTAATTCTTTCCGTTGGCTTAGCCACATAGCTAATTCCTCCATGATTAATTAAATTAACATTCATTAACAAAGAAGCCAAATATTTCACTTACGTAATTAATGACGGCCAAATTAGGCGCAAGTAAACAACCGGTCCTTCTTCCGTCTGCTGCCAAATAGACAGGAAAGAATCGTCTTATGTTAGATACTGGCAGTATTTAACAGACAGCCGGGATACAACTCAACTTCACCGAGTCCCCAGCGCTTTTGCTTAAGAACTTACTTAACCAAAAGCCGTTAGAGCCCTAATCTTGTTTACCGCTTCGAAGCTTCTGTAAAAATAAGCCAACTCCATCTCACACCTTTAGCCTTACTTTTTCTTGGTTTTTTTGTGCTTCATCTCCATCATACCTTCAGCTGATCTCCACCACTTATAATCGCTCTTGTGTAGTCTTAGCTCCTCCTTCTTTTAGCCAGTGCTACCCTTCCCTCCCCCCCCGCCAACCACCACTTTTCTCAAACCCCTCACAGAAAAATTTCCAGCCCTCCCCTCCCACCTATTCACCGACACCTCAGGTTTCAAGTTTATACCTGCAAATAAAGCAGCGCTTGTGCTTGTCTTTAAATAACACACAAGAAGAGATAAAAATTGTTCGGCTATTGCTGCTCCCCCCCTTGTTAAAGACAAGGGTTAGCTATTGGGGGCGGAACAAAAACCCACAAGGGGGAGAGCGGGTGGGATAAATCTGGGGCTGTTTATCCTCTCCCCCCCCCCCCGCTTTCACTCATCCTCTCTGCGTCTAAGATTCATCCTTCCACCCCCTATCCTTCCCACCTCAAAAAGTTTTCGCCTATAGGATGGCGTAAAAGTACAGAAAATATTCATTTAAGAAAGGCATAGCGTGCGCACAAAGCTGTAGCTCTTTTTCCCACAATCCTTAATTTGCATTCGCCTTGGAAAGCGTGCGCACTTGCACGTGTAGCGCACGCGAGGGGCGCTATGTATACACCACTATGGTGTGCGGAAGCCCCTTCCTCTCGAAAAATAAAAGGGGGCAAAAGGGTCTGGCAGGGAGAGGAATTAGGGGTGGGAGGGAGAAATAGATAGAAAGAACAAGAAAAAAATATAACGAAAGAAAGAATGATTCAAGAATAATATGAATACCAAAATAACCAAAACAAAACACCACTGAGGGAAAAAAAATCATATGTCTAATATTTTCACTCTCCTTCCGCTGCAGGTATTTTGGGGAGACTAAAAATCTTCTTTGGAAGAGGAGGGGGTGAAATTTGCATTAAAATGCAAATGAAGATTTTTGGTGGCGCTGTGTGAGGTGTCTTCGACCCCCTCCGCTAATTCCACCAGCCCTTTTTAGAAGTTATGGCTTATGATTAACATATTCGTTGCGGGTTCTTCATTGCTTGATGGGTCGGATGATGCTTTTTCGCCGCAGAAAATCGTTTTTTAAAATCTTTTCTCTCCCCCACCCCACCTTTTGCTACTCCTACCCCCAAAAAATCTACTGTACCCTCGCTTAAGTAGTGTAGGGACGAGATACAGGGGGTGTTGGGAAGGGGTGGATTCAACGAATCGTTTAATCCTATTGGAAAATTTCTCACTTATGTTTACTAGATAAAGCACTTAAGGCATAAGTGCGCCTCTCTGCTCTCATCTTTTGAGGTTTTGAAATTTTGCGAAAAGATTGACAGTTAGATGGAGTGTGGGGTTGGGTTTATCTTTTTTCGGTTGTTTTTTAAAGGAATTCTGTTCTTGATGAGGTTATCAAGTTCTCATACTTCTTCATTAAATACTGATTGATAACCATATATTGGCAGCTTTATTTTTCTGTGGATAAGGTTCAATCAAGAACTGCTCTATGGAAAGATGCGGATTCTTATAAATGCGTTTATTTAATGTGTTTGCAACTTTATTTACATTATATTATTTTGGATATCCTCCTTTTGTGCATCCGTTCTTAAAACTAATTCCATTTAAATACGAATTGTGTGTCTTATTTTGAATAGGGAAGTTCAAGACAATTAAACTAAAAGATTTCTTATCCATCGTGAAATCCTTAATTGTGTTCTAGATTACTTAAGGTCTAAACAAGATTCAAACTCGTACAAGTTTCACTTTTTCTTTCTCTGATTAGAATTAAATTTGAATGAACACGAATTGGACAGAGTATTCATAAGCATAGTATTTTAGGCAGAGTATTCATTTTTATTTGTTGCTTCAAAAATTTAAATAAAAAAAAGTTTTAATCATGTACCATTAAAGAAATAATGAGAAAGTCATGAACAGAAAACAGTAGGAAAAAGTTTTCTATCATTTAAAGTGTAATGAAAAATAAAATATAGTTTTACAACGTAGCATTTAGATAATTTATTTAAAAAAGTAATCTGTTAAAATGGAACTATTAACAACTTAAATCTCTAAATTTCATCCGTGTCTAACTTCTCATCAATTCAATCTGTCGAATTTATACTCTTTTGAAATATATTTCAATGCTATCTCATAAATAACTTTTAATTTGTTACATAATTCTGAAACAGAGCCAAGCTGCCCAACCAGGAGCTCAATTCTACAAACTTCCACCATGAAAGCATTTCAAATTCTAACAAATTTGAAGTGCAGTATATATCTGTGTTCATTGCTGAAGTACAGACCATACTTGGATTCCGAAACCCTTTTGCGCATGTGCCAGGCGGACTTGATTTCACCCAAATAGGGATGAAGAGAGAAATGGAAAAGGAGATATTTACATTTTACTTAGAGTGACCAAACAAAAAACTCCGGAAATGAACTCATCTTTCTCATTGCCTGTCATCTCTTTCCGGAGTAAAATAATCAAAAAGTGCTAGTCTTGGCATTTTGAAACGACCAGTATGGCAGATTTGATTACCGAATCAATCCACCATTCATGTCTCTTCCAAATAAGTATCATTTTAAATCTAAAGTTTTGTTCACTGCTTTTCTGTTAATTCTGCATTAACTGTTTATTTGTTTCATTCATTTTCGCTCAAAATGAAATACGAATACAGTTTTTCTAGCGTATGAAGGATTCATATATTGTGTTTCACGTATGAATCCTTCATATATTGTGTATGACTGTGTGTATTCAAACCTTCTCAGCCACTAACAACAAAGGAATCATAAAACAAGAAGTCACTTAACTTCTTTGAACTGTCCATAACGTTTTGGGCAGATAATATACAGCAACTGAAAATAAGGAAGACACAAAGGAAACATTTCGTTTAATAAAGAAGAAATAATTTTATGTAAGAGAATTTGGTCCAAACATGTTTCTAGTGTCGTGACAGCATTTATTTGTTTCCAGAACAGTATTTTGACACAAGTTGAATACACTCAAAATCGGAAAATTTGCCACTTTTTATGATAGAGTTTTTCTCGTAAATTATGTTTTAAAAGTCTGAAGAGGTTTCACTCATTATATATTTTAATGACAGTTATTAGAAAAAAAGACGTCAAATCAAATCATTTGATTGCGATACATAACGGATTGTGAATGCTTTTCTGCTGTCATCTACTGCAGCATTTATTCCATTGCGTTCTAAGAAGTAATATACCACGTTAAAAAATGTTCAACAAATCCTTTATTGCGCAAAATACAAAACATAGTATCGTTAATTGCAGACCACAAGTATGTTTTATTTTTGATGCTGTATTATGATGCAATTCCTAAAAATGAATCACCAAGATAAAAATAAATATGACGAAGGCTTAAGTCTATTACAGAAGGAAGACTATAACGGGCAGAAAAAAATTACAGAAAACTGCAAGAAGAGAAAATCAAATGGCATGATTCCGCAGTAATAGTTGTTACAATAGAACTTGAGTTAATCGAACATTTTTAATTCGAATTCCTTTTTAAATCGAATTTTTCTTCTGGTCCCTTGAGTTTCCTATTAACATAATGATAAAATATTTACCATAATTCGAATTTATTTGGTTCTCAACTTTTTTGAAATAAACCTGGAACATTTCTAATACAAATTGTACTATTTGTTTATTTTTAGGTTTTATTGCAGAACTGTATTCAAAGTGCTTTATACTGTTTGTTTGTTAAAAATAGCTTACTATGTATTAATATAATTTATAAAATTTTAAAAAAATTATTATAATTATTACCACTTTATTTATTAAAATTAATTACTGTTTATTTATTAATTATGTAATGTTTATTAAAACGTTAAATATTAAAAATAAATGCTACTGCCAGTTTTAGTTTCAAAATTGTCATTTTCTTTTACAGTACTCATTTTTTATACCGAACTTTCCTTCATTCAAATTTTTGTTGTGTTCCCGGAAGATCGAATCAGCCGAATTCCACTGTATTTAATTCCATCAGATACCATGAATTATTGATCTATAAGAGCACGTATTCTGTCAGTTACCACAGACTGCCTTAAATACTCATATGGATTGCGATATGTATTCCCCAATATTTAAGAGTGAAATTATTGATCTTTCTCAGAACTCTAGATGGAATGCAGGGAAGAGATTTAATAATACCTCTTATAGATATTTTTATAACCTTATTCTCTTTTAAGAATAATCATTAAAAATCTGATGAAAATAAAGTTAGCAACAAAGGCAAAAAAATATTTATAAAGTAGAGACATCCAACACAAACCAATAACAAATTTGTCGATTTCTATCAAATTTTGGGCGAAATCCGTCCACGGGAAGTCTGTATGTTAATATTGGTACAGTTACGATAAGCAGTATTAAATAAATCCACAAATAACCATTATGATGTTAGTATCAATTTTAATGCTACGAGGTAGGGTCAAAAAGTTCCCGGAATAGGTCAATTACAAATTATTAAACAATAGAATAATAATTTTACCTTATTGGCCTTCAAAATACTTTCCTCCTGCATCCACACACTTCTTCCAGCGTTCGCATTACTGTTCAAAACACTCCTGGAATCCATTTTTTGAGAGGTCCTTCAGTTGCTTCGTCGCATTTTCGATCACCTCATCTGAATCCACAGAACGGTGTCCCTTCAATTTCATTTTCAGCCGTGGAAACAGGTAAAAATCCGCTGGTGCTAGGTCGGGAGAATAAGGAGGGTGTTCCAGAGTGGTAACACTGTGTCTGGCATTGTACTTTTTCACAATTAGAGCGCAATGTGGTAGAGCATTGTCGTGTAAAAGAAACCAATCGTTTGTTGCCCATTTTTCAGGTCGTTTTCGTCTGATTGCATCTCGTAGTCGTTTGAGGATCTCCAGGTAAAGTTCTTTATTGACAGTTTGGCCTTCGGGAATAAATTCTTAGTGATTAACGCTATCGTAATCGAAAAAAACCTCCAACATCACTTTCCCTCGGCTTTTGTCCAAGCGAAATTTTTCCTTCCTTGGTGATGTTTTTCCTTCCTTGGTGATGAGCATCTTGAGCGTCTCAGAAGGTGATTTCTCGAGCAAAACGCAGAATTTGATGTTTGCACGCTGCTCTAAAGACAACATTTCAAAATCCAACGAATGAAAAATTCTCTTTGTCAGAAATGATCTGCAGCTAAAGCCGACAGTACCGGGAATGAATTCCAGATGGCTGTGTGTTTTCCTTATTAATGCTGCCAACCTACAAAAAAGATATTTTCCCTCCAACGAACACCTGCGTGAATGTAGGCGACCATTCCGGGAATTTATTGACTCTACCTCGTAAGATGATATATTTCAATTAAAATTTTGGGATATTAGATTCCAATTTTGGATTAGTAGATATTAATTCTTCTACTAATCCAAATTTTGGGACTAATTTTGGGATATTAGATCCCAATTTTTCTGTTAGAAATTTTGACTATACATTTTAAACAATTTCTTTTTACTTTCTCGCATATGTAGTACACATAGAGAAAGAACTGTTATCGTCAAAAAATTTCACCTCGAGATTTTGATGAATCACACGTTTCAGACCTCCCTGAGTTCGAAAAGCACAATTTTGGATTTATGTCTGTCGCTCTGTTTGCCTGATAACTCAAAAACGGTTTGAGCTAGATGGATGAATTTGGAATGTGGTAATTACACCAAATTTGTCGATTTCTATCAAATTTTGGACGAAATCTGTCCACAGGAAGTTAGTCTGTCTGTCCGTGTTCATATTGGTACAGTTGCTGTAATGGCATCGGGAAGAGGGGCATGGGTTTTGTTGTATTTGTCTTGTACCGCATGTTATGTGTTGGTCTCGTTCACTTCAATAAATGTTTATGTCGCTTACGGATTGGAGTATGTTGTTGCCTACGAGTCATTTACTGACAGGTAAACGAACTAAATGAAATTAATACGAAATGTGTATTAGCGAATATATGAATTTGCGAAGTTTGAACAGTATGTTTCCATTCATTTTGAAATAAATAAATAGTGGATTTTATAATGGATTAAATATTTGATTTTTTGAAAATCGGATTTCTAATTTTGGACAAGAAAAAATGGCCAATCGGGCAATTGAAGTTGCATGGAAGGAGTAAATGTATGAATCTCATTAAGAATATTTATGTGTATAAAGAAGATATTTCGAGCCGAAAAAATTCCTCTACAAATAAATTTAATTCCTTATAAAAGCAAATGTTTCCAAATTTGTTTCAATGCACGTTGCTGAAAATCCTAAAATGTTTCAGATCTCCTAATTTTAAATTCCTGTACGTAATTTTTTTTTCAAATAAGAAAGGAAGGCTTTGGTATCCGAAAAATGTTGCCCAAACACAAGAAATAGATACGTTTCAAAAAATAAGCTTCCATTTCATGATTCTTTATAGAAAAGATTTCTCTTTCTCTAAGAAATTTGTTGAATTTCCAAATTTGTTTAATGATTTAAATAAATGAAATGTTCCTATAATTTGAAGATACTCCATAGAAAAGGAAGTGTGGCTTTTTTGTTAAAAAACGAAAAGTTCTTTTTTGATGGTAGTGAAGTTAAGAATTGTTTAAATTTATGTTTAAATCTCGATAATTTGCGGACAACATTAATTTTTTAAAAGCTTGTAAACAAAATATGCTTATCACTTTGAGACTGAGTGTACTGTTTTGATATAGAGTAGTTATAAATACGGCCTTTTGTTACATCTTCAATAAAAAAAAATTACGCCTTTTCCACCCTTAAGACTAGCAAGAAAACTATTTTTCCTTGTTTTCGGTCCTTTGCTTACGCTGTCCTTTTATAGAATTTAATCTTTCTTTAAAAGAGAAATATCTATTGAAAAATCCTATAAAGCAGATTTCTCGTTAAGTGTAGCAAAAGCATTGGCATTTTATTAAATTTTGCTTCGCTATAAAATAGAATGTTTCGATACTCTTTCGGCGTCTTATTATTTACAGAGAAAAACACATCAGAGCAAAACAAGTGAAGGATTAATTCGCTTGTAAAAACAGGTTTTTGGCGCGAGGGCCATCATCGGCTACACTGCGCAAGAAACCGGGCGGAACAGACTGTAGAATTTCTTTCTTCGGATTTTCCTTTCAATGCATTAAATGCTTTGGTATTTTTATTAACCCAATACTTTGCTTTCATTGCGTAATATACAGTTTCGATAATCTTTCGAGAGTTGGATTATTAAGAGCGAAACATACCTGTGCAAAACAGATTGTCAGTTTAGAAATGATGAGGATTTATAGAAATAATGAGGATTCTCTTATAAAAAAAGCGAATCAGATAATGTAGACTTGATGAAATGCTTCATAAATATTTATGCAACAAAAATAAATAATCGTTGCCAAAAAGTCTTATTGAGGGATTTCAAATGTCAATGCTCAAACAAGAAACTCAAATTCGTATTCGATCCATAATTAATAATTGTCACCTATCAAACTCAATCACACTTAACAATTTCTCTTTCGAGTTACAGCTACAAGAGTCGAAAGTGAGCACAGATTTTCTGCTAATCACCCTTTAATATCAGTATCACACTTGGAAATCAGTAGCATTTACTAAGACATATTGGTATCAGAAGCGGCTCGTTTATTAGGGCTGCAGACCTGCAGCACCCCCTGAAATTATTTTTTAAACTTGTATTTTTCGCTTTTAATCACATTTGCTTACTTTTCCACTCTCAGAGTTCAATGACTTACGAAAGTGCAAAAAAATATAAAAAATTGAAAAAAAGGCATAAAATGAATCCAAACGAAGAGAGACGAAGGTCTGAGCTGCAAAATAATCTGCCCCCGAAATCCGTTCACTGAGCAGAAAATCCGGAGTGAAAAAGCAACTCTTTCTCCCTTTAACTTGGACGGGCTATGGGCTGAAAGTCAACACAGCTCTGACTGGCACGGAGCCAACTGAACGAAAAAAATATTCTCTTTTTAATATATTTTTCTTTTTTCCTCACTCTCGCACAAGTTGTAATTTCATTGGCTGGTTATGAGTTTCGCTTTCGGTTCGTGTTGCGACGACAGATTCAAGCAAATAATGCTCTTCTAAAACTTTCAAATTTTAGAGTATTTCAGTAAAAAATGTATTTAACATGTTTTAGCTTAAAAATAAATTTTCTATATATGAGTTATTTGATATTCATTTTTGAAAGAGTGTTATCGAGTGAACTGCGCAAGGAGGGAAGTGTATATGTGGAGCTCCGATTATTATTATTATTATTTTCGTCAGAAGAATCGTCACATCAACATTCGCTTTAATTTTTGTTAGTAAAACTAATAGAAAATATCACATGCTGGTTATTTACTTTGTTTGAAAAGCAAGAAATTTCACATCTGGATTTTGAATTTAAAAATTTGGCCTACTTAGAGATCAAGTAGCTTTTAAAATTGTATTATCTTGATAAACATTTTTATGCAGCCCTCCTCGTTTCTGAGCTCACGAGCCGCCACTGATTGGCAGGTTCGTGTTAAAAAAAATCGAGAAACTTCGTTGTCTTCCCAAATTATGCATTGATAATGAAACTACTATTCCTTACAGCACAAAATTGAACGAAACTTAACCTTGATCGCTAAACGCAACGCAATTTTCATTTCGGTGATTAACTTTGATTCATGTGTTGGCTAGAAAGTTTTCTCGATTTTCACAAATAGGTGCTTTATGTTTGTTTTGAAAGATTTGCGAGTCATTTGATTGCTATCAGTTTTAAGTTGCATTAGAAATTAACTGTGCGCAAATTGAATTGCAGCTGTTGATTTTGAAGCGCTTTAACTTGGAGTTTAAAAGTAAACATTTTCGACACATTTTACTTCTTTTTACTTTCTCGCGTATACGAAGTATACAAAGAGAAAGTATTGTAATCGTCAAAAAATTCGAACTCGAGATTTTGACGAATCTCCACGTTTTAGACCTCCCTGAGTACGAAAAACACAATTTTGGAATTATGTCTGTGTGTCTGTCTGTGAACACGATAACTCAAAAACTAATAGAGCTACGGGGATGAAATTTGGTATGTGGTCTTTAAACATAATTTGTAGGTTTCTATCAAATTTTGGACAAAATCCGTCAAAGGGAAGTCTGTCTGTATGTATGTCCGAGGTCATGTGAGCACTATAACTCAAAAACTTGAATAGCTAGATGGATAAAATTTGGTACACAGTTTTATCGTCATGAATGTAGGCCCGTATTAAATTTTGGGCCAAATCAGTCAAAAAGGAGCGTTCAAATTGCATATTCAATTTCTTTTAATCCGATTCTCATGCGCAAAGTACTGGTAGCAATCTGTTATTGTTGTAAATTTCATTTACAACAATAAATAACGTTCTCAAACATGAATTGTAACAAATTTTGTATTGTTGTAAATAAAATTCAAACCGATCTCATTATTTCAGCAAATCTTTTATTTACGAGCTTTTTCAATTGTTACGATTGTGGTAGTATAAATTGTTTTCTTGGGAATTCAATTCTAAAGCAGAATTTTTGTTTAGTATCCATTTTATTGCCTATTTTATCTCACCTGCTTCAAAGTAATATTTTTTGGAAACGTGGCAACAGATATTTGATTTCAGGTTTGTTGGTTTGTTTCACTTTCTCGTATACGAAGTATACAAAGAGAAAGTATTGTAATCGTCAAAAAAAATTCGAACTCGAGATTTTGACGAATCTCAACTTAGAAAGTATACGAGAAAGTTTAGGGGAGACCACTCCCGCTGGTTATTTCCATAAAAGGAAAAGAAGCTGCTAGGGCTCACGAAGATATATGTGAAGTTTATGGCGTTGACTGCTTAACAGAACGTTCGTGTCAGAATTGCTTTTAAAAAATCCCTTCCGGAAATTTTTGTCTCGAAGATGACCAACATCCTATAGTCATGCTATTGATTTTTCTGACGGCCAAATCAAAACCATAATTGAATCTGTGCGAGAGATTGCAGAGAGATTAAATGTATCACACACAACAGTTGAAAGGCGTTTAAAACGCCTTGAATTCGTTAAGAAGCTCGATATTTGGGTTCAAATATGAATAGAAATATATTCATTTAACCCAATGAATCAATGTTTGTAATATGCATCTGAGATGCAACAAATTCGATCCCTTTTTCTTTTTTTTAAGCGAATTACCAACGGAAATAAAAAAAAATGGATCGTCTACAATAATCGATCAAAACGATCGTGGTCAAATGTGATCAACCTGCGCAAACCGCATTGAAAGCTGAAATGCACCAAATAAACGACCATGTTTTCAATTTGGTAAGATTATGATGGCATTGTGTATTTTGAGTTTCTTCTAAGGAACTAAACGATAAATTGAGATGTTTACTGTCAACAACTGACGAAACTGGTGATTGCATTTTAAGAGAAACGACCAGAATTAGCAAATTTCAAAGAAGTCGTGTTCAACCATGATATTACAAAACCTCATATCACTTTGGTAAAACGTAGAAAATTATTGGATCTTGGCAGGGAAGTAATGCCGCATCCCCATATAGCCTTGACCTTACACTATCAAAATCATTTATTTCGAAGCTTACAAAACTTTTTGATTGAAAAAAATTGATTTTTATGTCGTGAAAATACAATATTTCTACGCAAGCTGTTTTCAACATTGAAAAATAGACCTAAACTTTGTAGATCTGATAAGGAAATTTAAATGTTTTTTTTTTGTACCAGGCAGCGCTATTGTCTTAAAGTTCTCGCCATTAAATTGCTTTTCCATGTTCTTTTCAATGAAAACAAGTTTGTAGAACTGTCTGCAATGACTCAAAATTTATTTCTGTTCAAAATTGTTACGTTAAT
Source organism: Araneus ventricosus (assembly GCA_013235015.1). Classification (NCBI taxonomy): domain Eukaryota; kingdom Metazoa; phylum Arthropoda; class Arachnida; order Araneae; family Araneidae; genus Araneus; species Araneus ventricosus. Next base: position 343,028 of record BGPR01000723.1, on the reverse strand, counting down.
CAAAACTCGCCGTATATTTAATTTTGGAAACATGTAGTATTATAATTTTTCTCTAGTGTTTGGCAAAAACAGCTATATTTCAAAATGTGTATTTTAGAATCGATTCCTGACTGCATATGGGTCGCGGTGGCCTAATGGTAAAGTCTCAGCTTTGATGTCGGAGGGTTCCAGGTTCGAAACCCAATTCTACTGAATATCTGCCGTATATGGGGCCTGATGCACACTAAATCACAGGTAATGGCCGAACGTCCTCTCGCTGGTGTGACGAGGAAGTTTGGAAAGGGGATACCAGCTCAGGTGTAGTCCTATTTATCTAACCGTGGTTCCAAATGACGAGGTCTGTACATAAATATCCTTCGTATTGTTTCAAAACGGGACATTAATAGAACTAAACTAAATTCCAACTGAATATTGCTGCGTCTAGTTTGTTTTCATGATACATTATTATCATCACAGATATAAATATTTCCACAAATAAGCATTTTAAAGATCCTTAATAGAATAAATACAATAGAAACTTATAAAACAGTCTTTAAGACTAAATATCAGATTTAAATAACAAAGTAATGCTTTGAATTGTAATAGCACAACGACGGTCTCTTTAAAGCTGCGCAACTTCATGATAACCTTCTCAAAAGGGCAAAGAATACATAGATACATGTTTCATTGTAGGAATACAATTCATTCCGATATCCCATTGTTACTTTCATAATAGGATTCCTTGTTACTAAAGTCATGGAACAATATAATAGATTACAGCTAACACGATTATCAGTTAAATGTACAATAAATTCCTAAAAATAATTTTTGTGCTCCATTTATTTCTTTTGTTAAATCAGAGTGTCTGCTAAAACTTTCTCGTGATCATATACTAATTGAATTCGTGGTTAACAAGCATTAGATATGTTCTGTATTTAATCCATTAATCTTCATGCAGCTGTCTGTTACTAGGCAAAAGAAAACAAATGAACACATTTTTACAGTAGGCAACAAATTCAAATGTAATCGTAATTAAGCAAAATTAATTGTTAATAGTGGCCAGCCATTGTTCAGTAAAGATAGTTAAATGCTCTTTCTACGATAAAAGCGTAATTCATTTACAATACAAATTTCTAGCCGAAGCAAATTGCATTATCGGATTTTGTGGCCTAAAAATGTTTACCAGTTCTGGCCAAAGAAAGGAATTATGAGACAACGTATAACAGAATTAGGAAAGAATGAAGTAAAATTATATGGAAGTCATAAATCAGTTTGGACAATTAATCTTTATAGAATATAGAAAATAACTATTCTTCATACTTGGGGAAAAGCGTGGCGCATAATTGGATTATTGTGTAATTTTAACCTTTGCATTCTTATGTCGAGTCAGACTCAACATTTTGAATAATGCTTCTTTTACACAATCTTGTTGGATAGCGCTTATTATAAAAACCATATAATAGCAAAAACACAAAGATTATTTTTTAAAAATTAAAACAAATTAACTGGTAGTTCTGTGAAGAGTAGACCTCGCTCCCACCCAAATAAAAAACAGATTTTCTCTTCATCGCGTTTTTTTTTTTTTTTAACTTAGCAAATGTTATTCATTGTGAAGACAGCATTGTTTGTAGGAACACCGTGTATCATAATTTGACTCTCGAGGAGTTAAACTGGTGTACAAAAATTTAGCGCAATTCTTAAGGTGCAACAAATTTGGAGTTAATATGGATAAAATGGTTCGAAATCTGCTGAATTAGCAAAGCATCTCTATCTCTTTTACTTCGCTTATTTTTAGGCGGCATATCGAAATATTTTGAAAAAGATGGCAACAAAAAAATCAGAGAAAAATTAAATCCTTAAATTAGTTATTTAAAAAAATCGTCGAGAAAATTTCACTATTAAAAAGGCATCAAATTAAAATATTTTTTCCAACTATATATATAGAGAGAGACAGAGAGTATAAATAGTAAAATGAAAGAGTATAAAATGTGAAATGATTTATACTCTATCTACCACAGCGCTTTTAGAATTGCAGCTTTTAGCGCATTCATTGTGTATGTGATATATTTATATATATATTTCCATCTGTTACTATTCGCATTTTTATCTTTACTCGGATATACTTTCAATTCGATTTTTCATATCCTTTCGAATTTGATATGAATGATTGTTATTTTATTTTATTGTTTTTCTATTATTTTTTGCCTTGTGCGTGTGTGTAATAATTTTACTTAATTTTATTTCAAATTCTAATATTATATATTTTAAAGTCTTAATAACTCCAGTTTCGTTCCATTTCCCGCACTGGAGGTATATTAAATCTCTCGTTTTGGCATATTTATTACTAAAAGAATAATACTTTAATCGTTTCCACGCGCACACAAATTGCGAAATCAGCGACATATTGACGCCATGCATTTTCCTTAAAACACTTACGTAATATACTAAAAATAGCTATTATTCCCTTCACTTTCATCACGTGTCTATATGTTAAATCCCTACCTGAGAAAATGCAGGGATCTTCTGTTCTCTTTTGGCTTGAAAACTTCAACTAAGATGTACGTACATTCCGTCACTCCTGCCATAATAAAAGAAAATTAGTTGATAACTCGGCTTGTTTGTCATTTAACGACTACAGCAACGAAAACATATATATATATATAAGCGTAAAGCTATCTATGTATGCTATGGAGAGGCGAAATTATTATGGCGAGAAGCGTCTGATATTTCCATTTAGGCTTAACAATTACAAGCGAATTTTTAAGGCTCTTTAAATTGGAAACTGCGTCATATAAGGCATAAAATAAATGGTTTAGATGGTGAATGAGTTTAAACATAAATTTAGAACTAAAAGAAAGCCAAAGAATAAAAAAATAGATAACATTTATTTAGCGAAATGTGGTTAACGATACATAGCTATAAACGAACTGTGTTTATTTAAAACTCTGATGTCATAATCTTAATGTTCGGTTGCCACTCACTCTTTTATTACCAATTAATATAATAATTATATATAATTAAAATAATTATTTTATTACTGAATTAAAATAATAAAAAATAAAACATATGCATCGTTTTCTATTGCTTCAATAAATATTTCTGCCAAATTTGAAGGAAATTCAGCAAAGCATTTGATCGTAATCGCGTAACAAACAAGTTTACAGACAGACAAATGCCGAATGCTAGAGTTAAAAAGTAGACCTCTCTTCGCTCGGTCGATAACAATATTTTTCAGCTTCCTAAAGCGCTAAATCAATCCTTACACTCACACGTGTATAATTATGCATCTTATTACCTTTCGGAGTGCAAAGGGTTAATAACCATTTTGAAAAATACTACCAAATAAAGATTATGTCATAGTATCGAATGTTACTGTGGATAAGTAACATTGTAGGAATACAATGCATTCCGGTATCCTATTGTTACTTTCATAATAGGATTCCTTGTTACTAAACTTTCATAATAGGATTCCTTGTTACTAAAGTCATGGAACAATATAATAGATTACAGGTAACGCGATTATCAGTTAAATGTACAATAAATTCCTAAAAATAATTTCTGTGCTCCATTTAGATTTCTATTCTGATTTTTTAAAAGTGTGGAATATTTTAAGAAATTTCATGACTGTAGCTGTTTAAGTTTCTTTTTTACAAGTTATTCCACTAATCAACTATAGTGCATTCAAAAATATTGTAATATAACAGAAATTATTAAAAACACAGAGAAGGTATTATTACATAAACGAATACCTGATTATTACCAGAGAACTTTGAACACCTCACTTCGGAGATAATTTAATCCATTGATTAATGTGTATATGCATTTCGATATTTAAACTAGTATTTAACCTGTTAAATTATTTTCAGAATTTTCGTAGATAATTTCAGTTAAATTTAAGTTTATCATGGAGTTTTCACAACCAGATAATCATTGGAATCAAAATCTAATGGTTTCTATTATTCGACTTCTATACCACCTCTTACAAGAATACCTACACACACAGAAAAAAAATCTTTTGCAGCATCATTACTACCCATTAGAAAAACTTTAACTGGGGCTTTTTCCTCGACGGGGAAAATTCTTCTATACTCATCAGATGCATGTACTCAATACAAGTAAATAAAATGAGAAGGATTTCTAGTGACCACCAAGAAACATAAGTTTCATTAAGAACAATAAGAGTCGTTTTGAAGTAGTATGCTGTACTGTACATACCACTTTATATTGTAACGCCCATTTTACGTCTGTTCATTCTCTGAAACAGACATAGAACTTTCAACCTTCTCTTCTTGTATTTAAAACAAATAATTCGCTGATTCACGTAAGATTTTGTGTAATTTCCTTAACTTCTATTTTTTAGTAAATATTTGTTTTGTTTCCCCAGTAATTTCGTCTATATCACAGATAATAATTTTTTTACCATTGCTATGTTTGTTTAGTCCAGAGATTCTCAACCTGGAGTACGCGTACCCCTAAGGATACTCAGCCGCTGAGTTAGATGTACACGAAAGTAAAGTTGGTAATGGCAGAAAACTAACAACATAAGGTATGAGTCGGTATCCGATATACTTTCAAAAATTTGATTTTTATGTATTTGAAATCTCTATTTCAAGACCTTTCCAACGATATAACTCTTTTTCTAGTGTTCATTTTTTGAAGTAGGTTAAAATAAACTTTTAAAAAGTGTAAGCAGATTAATGTAACACAAGATTTTTAATTTAACTTGAATTATCTCAAAATGAAATTTTTGAAAGTGTGTGTAGCTTTATAACAAAACCTACTTTATATATGCTCTTGAAAATTTTTATCACCTGTTATATACATATAAAAGTATATACTGATGAGAAATGTTTTCGAATATTCCAAAAATATTTCTTAATAGTGCTGATCTCGTGTTAGAAAACGGCATTTCTTGAAAAATTCATGGTGACATTCAGTTACACTTTTTTTAAAAAAACTCCAAGCTATATTTATGTAAGAATTTCTCCTCAGTTTAGAGATAAATATCTACTTAACTGTGTAAAAGATTTCAAATATGTATCTATAATAGATTGTGAGAAAAGGTACATTAGAGGGTACCGACTGCCCCTAAAATGAACAACAAGTCATAGTATTTTATTAACCCAAGTTCTTCCGAAAAGCGAAAGTTATGCAAGCCCGAAAACCTATTGGGTAGCAGTGAAAGAAGAGTACCAAGAATTCATTGTTAAAGCAGTACCAATTTTTAGTACCTTTCATAAACACAGAACTTGCGGAAGGAACATACTCGACTTATGCGCATAATTAGTAACAAATTCCCAGTAAGATTAGTATTTAGAAGAACCCAGAAGAAAATAGATCTTAAAATATGGCGAAATCAGCGAAAGCATTCTCCTTATTACATTATCTTAACCAGGCCATTCACTTCACATATAAACTGGATATTTTGGAAAGCGAGAAGGAAAAAGCCATAAAAATCTATGGAAATCAGCCAAATGGCTTGTTTTGGTTGGAATTCTGTCTGGACTGAAATCAGAATGAAAAATCACAGGGACCCTGAAAGAGGCTCGCGAAAAGAACAATGCCTTGCGTAGATTGAAGCCTAGCTTTGAAGGTAGCATAAAATTAAAATCTGCTGACTAGGGAAAAACGAAGAGCGATTAACAAGTAGCTGCAGAGAGGGAGAGAAGATCCCCCCATCTTCGTTCAGAGTTAGCGTCCTTTTAAATACAAGTGAATGGCGTCCCTGTATTTTTCGATTAAAATGGGTGGGAAAAAATGGGCTTAGGACAAATGGCATGGCTGTACTTCAAGTGAACACGCCATTTTCGCAAAATGGCGTGTGCTTAGCTGCGTCATATAGTGAGGAGAATCGAGTATGCATTTTTAATCTCTTCCTATTGAAAGATTGGGTCCGAATTTCATATAGTTCTACAAGTTTGATGTTAAAATAAAATACCAAATTTATTTTTTCGGCTTATCGCGTTTTTGAGTTACCGCGTTCGCATACACAAGAAAAGACCGGAAAACAGTTGTCTGGTTTGATCTAAAATTTGACACAGTTTTGTAATTTTACATATAAAAATATGCGCCAAATTTTTCTAACTCGCTGTGAATTTGAGTTGTATTGGTCACATATTCCCCGACGGACAGAAAGACTTCCTTCTGATGAATTTCATTCAAAATTTGATGAAAATCTGCTTCTGTGGTTAAAAACCACATACAAAATTTTATTTGTTTAGCTTGTGTCGTTTTCCTGAATTATCGTGTGCATAGGCAAAAAGATATAATTTCCAAAGATATGTTTGGACTTAGAGAAGTCTAAAACGAAAAGATTCATCGTATTTTCTAAATCAAAATTTTTGACCATTACAGTACTTTCCCCATGCATGCTTTGTATACAAGAAAGAAAAAAAAGAGAGAGAGAATAGGACGAATCCAAATTTAGATTTCTTCTTTATTTTCTCATTTTTTTACCTCGCATTTGGAGAAGTTACAACTTTTCTTTTTACAATACAAGCCTGGGCTTAAATACATACATAAGTACGAATTCCGTCCAGCTTAATGAATCCAGATTTCATTAAAATACTCAATTCTTAACGGTTCTTTGCTTCTTTCATTAACTAACAATCGGGGAAAAAATTAAACAGTAACTTTTATGACAAAAAAATTACTTTCCTAGCTATTAATATAAAACGTTAGAACTTCAAAAAAAATGCTTTCCCCTTATTAGTATTCGTGTGTCTTCGTTGACTTTTAGTTATCATTAGAAAAATCAGGATTTTATCTACGTAGAGCACTCTGGCTTTTCACCCATACTAACAAAAGCTAGTTTCCGTGCTCAGATAGATCATTAAATAATAAAGCTGCTAATGAGCGTAAAATCGCGCATCTGGTTCTTACTTTTTTTATGGTTATTTCAGTGAATGCGAAATTAGTTCCTCTTCCTCCACGCATGCGAAGCAACCATTTTAAGATAAATTAAAAGTCGATTAGTTTGAACTCATTTATAATCATCTGTTTCTGATTACGTATCCGTGATTAGTATCTGTGATTAGAATCGCAAATTTCGTTATCTAAACTAAAACCTGAAGAAATTATTCGGAAATTTTTGAGACGTTAGTAATTATTGTTAATAGCTTTCGAAGTAGATTTGTATTATAGGATATAATTGAGTAATATCAGTTGCGTGCGTCTGCAGTTGTTCTTTTTTAAATTTGGGGACTATTTACAGAAAAGTTGGGATTTAGTTGCCATTAATTTTAATCATCTGCTAAAAATTAATTATTTTTATCTCTCACATTCAATAATATCAGGTGTTTCATCGGCCTATTTAAAACATTTTGTACGAAAAAGCTATTTTAATTCCCGTGATTCATCATTTTATGTCATAATATTCTTCCATTTTTAATTAATGCGTTGCACTCGACATTTTATTTTTTGGTAATTAATCTAGTTTTATTTATGCCATTTACGGGATTTATATTTTTAAGAAGATGGTCCAAATTCCTACAAAGTTTTAATACATATTGTGACAATTTTTTTCAAGAAATTCTTAGATGCTCAAAGCAGATTTATTAAATTACCTTTACAGTTTTGAAGCTTATTTTAAACTACATAAATAAAATTACATGTTTATATGTTTGATTATAGATTCAATTAGCATTAACTACTTTCCATTATCTTGCTTTTAGACAATGGATGCGCTGTCTTCTTTTTTCAACAAATTTGATCTTAAAATGCACTAAGTTAATTTCTCTATTTGGGGGGGGGGCGGGTTAGGCTGCTTAATTTTGTCAAATTTATTTCATCATGTTAATGAAATTGCTAGATGTCTAATAAAAAAATTAAGTACTGCAAGTATCTATACTTTGTGTGTGTTTGCGTGTCTGTGTGCGTACGATGTCTAGACGAATCTATCGCATTTACAACCTTGAAATTTGGCACACAGGTAGTCTTAATGGTGACTCAATGCACCTCGAAGCCGGAATTTTAAAATTTAATCTAGAAAATTTTTATTTAATGTTTTGTGTTGTTTTGGTTGATTTTTCGCACTAATTTCTAAATAGAATGGTTTTGAATAATTGTACGAAAGAAATAGACACACCATCGAAAAGAGCATACGATTTCGTTCTAATGAAGTTAGTTTTGAATTTTTAACATAATTTACTGAATTTTGAGAATTTTTTAAAAAATAGTCAGTTTTGCCATCGAAGTTTTTTTTTCGTTTTTAAATTTGCTGCATCCAACTTTCTAATAACACTATTATTTTCAATTTTTTTTCAGCCTATAACTTCAACGGTTCTGTCGGATTTAAAACAAGGACGGTTAAAATATCTTTTCCCGTTTTTTCTTAATTAATTTTTTCCTGGTCAGTTGAAAGATATTTTTCCTCTAGCGAGGCTTCCTCCCGCGACACCTCTCCGGAACGTTACGGGCAATTTCATTGGCTGACGGGGCAGGGTGACGTCATAACCTTCAATTGAATGACTTCGATTATTTTTTCGGATTCGATTTTATATTTTGCTTGCTGTATAATAATCATTTTCACGTTGCAATTTTCTAATATTGTTTCGGATTAACGTACTCTATATTGCTTTTCTACCGTTGAAATGTCATTATCGCGAAGAAAAATAAGCGGGAAAATCAATAATGTGTATCTTTTGTTTTGTTTTCAGAACTTTTTCATGCCATTATGGGCGTTTTTTTTATTCATTTTGTTGAAGTCCTGATTCCACGGGCAACGCCGCACGCGTACGGCTAGTTTTTTTATATTCCCACGCCAACACAGCCTACCCAGAGGGTGTAAGGCGCTGACTCGAACGGCGGGGAGTACAAAACAATATCAAAACAGAAAAAAGTCGTATCACATACATGACATCAAAACACTGTATGCAAAAGTTCTGAATACCCAAACAGAAGACAAAGGAAGTGACAAAAAAGTTCATGAAACAACATCAAATAATAATACAGGAAACAAAGGACAAATAAAAATAAACTTCGGATATTAAACACATTACAGGATACGTGAAAATTCAATTGAAAACACTTAAAATTCTATACTCCAAGAAGAAATAAAAAATCACACAAATGTTAAAGAAAAAATGGCATATTTTTGACCACGTTTCGTCAGCCAGAAAGCTCACTGCATATGCAACTAGAAATCCAAAAAGTCTCTTTCAGTTTCACAAGTTCATATTTATTATTAACTAAAATTTTAAACCATGTGGTTTTGCTTGCGTCAGCATGAAGTGATGAAAGTATGAAACAAAAAGATTGAACGAAGTTTACACTTCTGTAAATGAACGTTGTTTGCGGGATGTGTCATTCACTCTCAATATGAAAGTGCGCTCGCTATATGCTCACGAAACACATGAAATACCGTCAGAAGTGGCGCTAGTGTCTGCCCGACGGGGGGCACGACTTGCTGTACGGGGGAGGAGTGTAATGAAATTGGTCTCAAATTTTCGCCAGATCTTTATTTATCTATTAGTTGAATAATCCTTTGAGCAAACGGGGTACAAAAATTTTCTTCGAAGGGGGGGGGGGCCCCCCAGCACAGCACCTGACCATCCCGGTTCCCCCAGTGGCACCATCCCTGAATACCATTGTTACGAAAAGATAAAAATAACCGATACATAAAATGAAATGAAAATAAAACGTAAAAATATATTTAATTTGCAATGCACAGAATATGCAAAAAGAATTAAATATAATGCAGAATAATTACAGACTAATCATTGGTTTTGGAAATGACATAACTTCTATAAAAATATTAATTGCTCTCTTCAGTGTCAGTTGGGGGAAGGTGAAATAGATGTTAGATTTTTTTTTTCCAAGCTTTCACTTCCCTGTGTGTGCACCAGATAGAGCCCAAACTTATTTTAGCATTTATCAGTAAAAAATGAAGTTTATTTTCTGCGTCACTTTTCTCAAAATGGCGACTGGCGAGTAGAAAGCATTTTGTGCATTAGAAAATGCAAAATCATCATCGCTCGTTTCAGTATAGCGAGCATTTCGAAAAAATATGGAACAGATATGACGAGTTATCAGAGCATTTTACGTTTTTATATCAATTACAGGACACTGTTTGGTTGTGTTAAATTAAAAGTTATGAAAGGCCAAGTGTTTCACAGGACGTAATGGATAGTTAGACTGTTTAGCACATTGTCGACAGAAATCAACATATCGCGCTTGCCTTGAACTAATATTCCATAACCAACTTTTTTGGAAGATTTTTACATTGCCTATTACATCTGAAACCGTACCGCATACAACAAATGAATCCACATCAAAATGACGCGCTCCAACACCTTCGGAAAGAACTGGACTACCATATAAATGTGTAAGAAGAACGAAAGGAGAAAGTATAGTCCATGTATTTCGATAAAAATTGAAATGTTTCAAATTTTTGTGAAGTATTGTTTATTTTCATGGTTGTGATACTTTTCAAAATATATTGAGTTTAAACTCTATGATTATTTAGTAATTACCACCCTCTACTTATTTATTTTTCTTTTTTATATTAGTGACAAAACTGAGTAGTTTTAATCGTCCTCGGTTGCAATGCAGAACTGTGCAAAGGAAAAGTAAAGTTCACAGGATTAGAGTTTCTTTTTATTATTATATTAAACGTGCGACTACGTATAATTCGAATCATTGTTCCGTTGCGCTTTCTTTTATATTTTTATGATTAAACAATATCTTCCTTATTAAACGTACCTGAAATTTGGGTGTAGTCTTAAAATATTTTATAACTTTTCAATCAATTAATGGATGTTATCTACGTTAATTTAGATTCATGACAATAAGTTTACGATAATGAGAGTTTTTCGTTAAAAAAACACACAAAAAAATTGTCATAAACATAAGGTCTATTAACAAAAAGAAATTACAGATTTTTTTAAAAAAATATAGCACAAATACTATACCACCCAAAAAATAAGGGAAATGCCTTATGAAGCAAAGGTAGAAATATACACGTCTCGTTTAGAAAATCTAAAACCGTCACGTTTCCATGAGGATAAATGGGCTCGCCATGCGCTGCAAGAGAGTCAGTACTACGATTGTTCCTGTAGAAGTTTGGGCATCCTGAGCACTAAATCATACGCTTGTTCCATTCCTCTGTTGAATACCTAGGGGTAGGGCAACCTGTAATCCGTCGCCCGAGCATATCTCATACATGCTCAACCGAGCTCAAATCGTGAGAGAAAGTCGATCTCTCCATACGGTGAAGCCATTTTGTCTGTTATGGTTGCATTGTAACGACGGGCGTTGCCATCCATAAAGACCTAATCTGTGCCCAAAGCATCTCTTAACAGTTGAACATGTTCTTGCAGAATGATATCCCGATTAATCTGGGCTGCCATGGTTACGTGTTGGATTGGACATGGAGAACCAAGATTAATGCCACCCCAAACCAGTAGCCCAATGTTTAACCAATTTTTCTGGGTTGTAACGTGTCCTTACTGCTCACCGTATAATATACGGTACGAGTCGTATTACGGAGGAAAGAGGAAAACAACTCACAGGACCGCTGTTCTGGTGTTCAACCGGCGCAGGCAATGAACTGCAGGAAAACACATGTGAAACACATCTGACAGGACAGCGGACATACAGACCATACTCTCCAAACTGTTTGTACACGGTTTGCTTCGAAACTGTGGTATCCGTGGATGCTGGCAGCTGTCTGTAAAGCTATAGCTGTAGTATTTTGCCTATATCTTTTGGTAGGTACTACCTGGTGGGTATCTGTCATCTTGAGGCGTTATTGTCTGGGGATGACGTTACGTCTTACGTTTCCATCCTCTTGTAACTGCTGCCCTAACCTGGCTATGACACTCTGTGCGACTTTCAGTCCCTGAGATTCTGCCATATGCGTTCGGCCACCTAATTATCAAACGGGCCGAGGTGTCCTAGTGGTAAAATCTCGACTTCGTATCCGGAGGATTCCAGGTTCGAAACTCTATTCCACTTGAAGAAAGTAAGTATGTATATGGTCAGGGTGGCGGAAATTGAGATTCAAAATTCTATTTTGAAAAGGTGCCGATTTGCAAAATTACAAAGTATTAATCAGATAGTAGGTGACTTTTTCCCTTAGTAGACAGATAGTATTGTTGTTGGCCATAGGCTCTGAAGTTCCAAGTTATGACTCTGATGGGGCACCTAATTATTATAGCTCAGGACGCTCAAATTTGTTAAGACGGCCCTGATATTCATATTATTATAGTAAGTTTAGTTACCAAACTCGTATAAATTTATTCACCTTTTATCATAGTTTTGCTTCAACCTGCTCTTATTATTCGAAGAAAAATTTAGTTTAAAAGTTTCTGACATGAACTCATTGCAGTCCTCTTTCATAAGTTTTATTAATTCAAAAGTAGGCACAATTATACTGATAAGATTAAAAGGCTTACTCACAGTATTTGCCTTAGTGAATCAAATATAATTTAATCAGGACGACTTTGGACACTCTGCAAACAAACTTTTATCTATTAAATGCTCAAAAAAAAAGACTGATATAATAATTACTCACGTGAAAATTCACTTTCAGTAAAAGAATAAAATAGAGTAAATGCCATAATGAATTAGATCAATGAATTGTTTTATGTGAAAGTAAATCAGAATAAGTTGGAGAAACTGTCAGAAAGTATTCTACTCATGCTTATAAAGGATCGTATTTCAAAGAATAAGAGAAATAGGTTTCTTTTAAGTAATGAACCCGTAGAACTTTCGAGCTCTTTCAGACCCAAATAAAAACCAAAGCTTACTTTCATTTCAGACGATTTTATAGATGCCGTTATACTGATTTATTTCGCATCAAATCTGACTCGTAAACAACTTTAGGAGTAAATGTAATTTCATAATTTATTATGCAGCACGTTAAGGCTAGGCGCATACATGCAATTATTAATCGGGCAACAGTTTAGTTGCATGGTAAAAGTCTATGGGCTCAAGTTAGAACGCGCATACATGCAACTTTATAGTTCGGCAACTAAACAGTCACAAAACCACAGCGAACGCCTTTTGACTAAAAAATCGTACAACTCTCGTAAAGTATAAAGGGTAAACTATACGAAGCTTTGCTTGAGGGTGTTTTAAAGAAGCATGCACTATTCTTAAAATAAGTTAGCCCTAAAAATGGATGAGAATATATGGAATGATATGGTATTATTGATTGAGTGTATAGAGAGGAGGCCTGCGCTATATTTAATTATTTGCTATTATTATTATTTGTCAATTAGTGCTTTTAAAATATCATTTTGCATACTTTTAATAACCGTTACTCCATTTTTATTAATAGCGCATGTGTTTTATTACATAATTTTAATTAGCTTAATTGGTTTTTTCTTTGTTGATATTTCAGATGCTTTGAAATCAATAATTTTAATTTTATCCTTTATATTATTTCTCTCTCTTTGTCAACTTCCATTTTTCTCAACTGATTTTTAACAACTAAGCGATGAATGAGGTATCATTGAATAGGATTTTTTTAAGATTTCAATGAAAACGTAGTCATTTTACGTTAAATACAACTTTTTTGTTTCAAAATTTGAGTGAAAAGAAAATTTTTAGTTACTAGAAAAGTTGTCATTTCGGCCAATTTAATCTAACTCATGTGACCTGTGTTATAAGCACAAATGAAACATTTATTTACTCAATATACTTCAATAATAGACAAAATATTTTAATTATAGTGATATGCGCTTTTTGGAGTGAGCTCGTGCTATTTAGAATCGTGTCGCATTCTACGTTTTTTTTTTTTTTTTGTATCCATTGTTAATTTACTAGATAACTTTGTTTTTATAATTTCTTTGTCTGAATTCTCTAAATTTCAGCAGGAGGAATTAAGTCCTCTAGCAGACCCATTTCAAACCAGTTTTCCCCATTCTAACTTCCAAAACCAGATAATTTTGCATTTCTTTTAATTTAATTTCTCTATAAGCAATTTTAAGTAGTAAATTTTAACAAATTGAATTAGCAAAGCATTTAACTTCAGATCACTTTCAAGAGAGTTGGTTCCTGTATACCGCGTATAAAGAAATGTAAAATTAAAATTTAAAAGTAATTTTATACAAAATTGTAAAAAAAGCGAAATTTCTTTAACACAATTTAAATACTATTTAAATTTAGGATCGCACATTTCTTAAACATAAAAGAACATTTTTAGCATTATAAAACAACATAATATAAAATTTGCAAAAAGTAATTAATTAGGAATATGTTAAAATGATTTTCTAAATTTAAACTTAATCATATTGAAATTTTAATGCTGAACATGGCTTAATCAATCATAACGCATCTCCACGAATATACTATCACTGCTCGGCTACTTTACTGTTGTACTTTGTTCAAAAATTGTTGTACTTTGATAAATTGTTCCGCGAACTATTTTTAAATTGAATATTGATAACAAATTCGTATTTGGTTAATTTGAAACTGACGAATCCACAATAAAAATCAGATGTATCCAAAAGTTCGAATTAAGAAAAATTGGGTTTAAAAACAAACACAACAAGAGATAACGACAGTTTTTATTCTAAAAAAAACAATAAAGATTTATGTAAAAGTTTTAATGAATACTACGTAATTAATTAATAAACAGTAAATAATTTTTATCTCTAAAGTAATATTAGTTATAATTTTAAAATTTTTAATTATTCAAATAAATAAGTAATTTAAATAAAGAATTATATGTACAGCACCTAGAGTACAAAAAAAGTTCAATTATTTTTTAATTAAATACATAGAACAGCAGTTAAGAGTGAGTCCTTGAATTAAATTATGGGCCTTAAAGATTATTCGCTGGCACTCATAAGATACGGACGTATTTAACTAACGAAAACATTTCAGAAATGAGCACAGTTTTCAGTTTTGACCTCAAATTAACCAAAACAAATTCGAATTATAGGCTTATCACAAAACTCGCCTATTACTAGTAATGATCATCAAAGCATTTGATAGAGGAAGAGATGAATGAAAACGAAATTTTACCATTCATTCTAATGATTGAAATGATAGCTTCGTGAGAGGGTGTTAGCTGAAAATCAATTTGAGGGGAATTAATTGGGACCGGTGCCTGTTCGGATTACAAAACATTCGGATTACCCGAAATTCCGATAAAAATAGAAAAGAGAGATGTGTGCTAAAAAAATGTTAGTTATAAGTACTCAGAACTACTATCTCTTGAATTCTTTTATTCAAAAGCAATAGAAAGAGAATATGTCTCCCCTTTTCATTAGAATAATGGTTGTGCTCCTGTATGAAGTGACCTTATCTTCCGGCTAATTGCATCAGTTTCTTCAATGTGTACAAAATTATGCATGATGAAAAAGCACTTTTTTGTTTTCAGTAAGTATATTTAAATCTTTTCAGGTAATCTTTTCAATTACATATAATTTTCGAAAATAAAATCGGTTCGGATTAACCGGAATTTCGCATTAGCGGGGTTCTACTGTAGTTACAAGAGGGGCGCCATCTAAAGGAATTCAGGATCGCCGCAATGGTGATTGTTTATCCGGGCTATTTGTTCTCTTCATTCCAGTCATAGACTTGTTTATTTTATTAACAGACAGATATCAAGTTACTCTGTTTGATATCTATATTGATGCTTAAAGGCTTGACCTAAGTACCTCATGAATTTATACTGCTCGTAAAATTGGAAATTATCTTAAGTCTTGTAGATACGGTATGTATAATTTTGTTTTTGCGTGTAGAATCTCGCTTGGCGTGTTGCGTGCCGTTGCCTTCAGGGGGATAGCAGCTACCTTCAGAATGTATTTAAATATCTCAAAAATTCATTTAAAAAGACAGTTATGTTACACAAGTACCCAGAAAAAAGATATTTTCAAAAATTAGAATTAATTTTGACTGATTTGTAATTTGCGAGCACTTACGAAACATTACGCAATGCATTTAGCTTTCAAATGATTCATCATATATGCATATTTATATAGAAAGATATTCTTGCTGAAAAGATCTTATAAAGTTCAAAAACGTATAAATCAATTACCCGTACAGCTTAAATTTAAATTTATTTCTAGTATTTACTTTCCAGCGTATTTATAAGGATGCTGAAGCTGAATGCAAATGGAATGTTGCTTTCATTTAATTGAAATCAAAAATTCCATAGAGAAATTCAAGTCCATAATATAGCTATTCTTATTTCAAAAATTGGACATTTTAGTACCAAATTTTGTTTTCAAATTAATAGTATGGAAACATAAGATAAAAAATGTATAGATTTTAATAAAATAAATTTTAATTCTATTCTATTTATGTTAAACTCAAGCATATTCTTGGTTCATCTATTTTCTGATCGTCTTTTTAAACTTAAATAGCTAAATGGATAAAATTTGATACACAGTTTTATCATCAAAATAATATATCCGTCAAAGGATCGACTGTCTGTATATTCGCATGCATGTGAACACAACTCCAAAATGCAATGGCTTAGATAAACGAAATTTGGTTTGTGGTCTTCTAACCCTAATTGTAAATCTGTATCAAATTTTGGTTTCAATCGGTCGAAAAAAAGGCGTTCAAAATACATATGGCGCACAAAACGCGTCATATAGTATAGTAGAATTATACTATATGTGTATACTACACTATATAGTATAGTAGTACTATACATATAGTGTACGCGTCATATAGTATAGCAGTACTGGAATAAAATACGCCCGTTTGGCGTATTTTACTCCAATTTGCATTATTGCCCTTTCTTCTTGCTGCGGTCTACGAGGGCATTATAAATCTGAGTACTTGTGACGTTCCGGCCTTGTCAAAGGTTCGAAATTTTTATGCCGGGGCAGAGTGGTGAAATATACGAAAACGCTGGCCAAAAAGGGTTTTTAAAAATTTATTCATATAGCCGTAAAACTTAATTATATTGATAGTATAATATATTTCCCTACTTTTTGTGTACTTTTCGACATGCTGGCCGCCATGGCACTTCCGTAAACTTCTGAATTCTTTTCAAAGCTGTTATGTGCTTCTATAGAAGCACATAACAGCATATGTATACATTCGTATCAAATTTTAACGTAGGACTAGGTTCCTCCCATTGGGGCCTCGGGAAGGAATTTGATTCACACGCCAAAACGCCATAAAAAACGTTGTATTGGAGATACTCTATATCTCGGTAACTACATATGTTAAAAACATAACTTATGTCTTATTTTAGATATAAAAGGTAACAACAGAAGTTACAAGAAAAATTTGAAAATCGGAAAAGAGTCACGCGAGTAGTTTAGTAGTCCTGTGGCTGTTTGAAAAAGACAGCCTCCCGTTAATTTTTTTTAAATATATTTTTATCCCCTATTAATAGGAACCAAACAGTTTTTTAAAAATAAAAACCCGTCCTTTAAATGCAGACGAATTGTTTTAAGTGTTCTAATAGAATCATTGAAGTTAAAAAGTGTGGGATTCCAAGGGATTCTGGCATTATAAATAATTTTCAAAAGCTCTCTATTTAAAACAAATTTTCTTGTTACTTTTTGCTACCTTCACTTTTTTTGGTTGTTTATTGCATTAGTAACTGTACAAATTTTTCTATTAATCTTTTAGTTCCGTTTGATGCAAACCTTCTGTTGCATCAAAATCAATTATTCGTCGAGAACTGATACTTTATATGAAAATAATTCATATACAAACAAAATTGTATAGAACAAACATCTTCTTTCTAAATTTTGCGCGGTTTTATATACTAATACCAAAGTACTAGACTCCGAAAAAAGAAAGCTTTTGAAGCTAATTTTTGATTGCCAATAAAATTGGAAAAACTGTTCATTATTAAAATATTTTACACATAAAATGTGCCATTAAAAGTTTTGAAGACAGCAGTGAACGAATTATAGGAATGAAAACTGAAGAACAAAGAGAGAGAGAGCAAGCGAGTGAAAACAGATACACAGAAAGAGTCTAATGCATGCTGCTGGAAAGAAATGGAGAATAAATAATGGACAACTGAAATGCAAAAATCTTGCTGTCTGAGTGTCAAAAATAGATACAATATCAAAAGACAAGCCTTACCACTACTGGTTCATTACAAATTTATTTTTAAAAAATCAGTGCAGTATATGAAATAGTGCTCTTGAAGGTTCCACTTTGTACTCTAATATTGAAGTCATAATAAAAGCTAAAAAGATAAATTGTACAGAAAATATTTCTGTAAGTGAAGCTTCAGCACTGGTGTCTTTACCAAACTTGCTTAATCAAACTGTAAAACGACTGATTAAATCGCTAGAAGACGATTTTTTATCCTTCGAGGAAGATATTAATAATTTTTGACATAGACTTACGTCTCTCCATAGTGGTCTAATGGTGTGTCGGGAAAGGACAAAATTATGACGCTTTTCGCGCTAAAGTTAAACGCTTATAGCTCCTCAACCAAATAACATAGAGATTTGGGTTTAGTTTAATTTAACAGAGAAAGGTGTGCATTGAAGATTGCAAAAAGAATTTTAGAATTAGGAATTACGGTTTAGTCACAGTCGAGCTGCAAAGTTGGTGAAAATTACGAAACATTTTGATGACGTCACAGCGACCGATGCGCGCGAATGCAGACTGAGGCAATTCATTCATCGATCGCGCGAAATACTACTCAAGAATTGTTGAGTTACGTCGAATTTCGTGCTAAAGTTAAACGCTTATAGCTCCGCAACCAAATAACACAGAGAAGTGGTTTTAGTTTCATTTAACAGAGAAAGGAACCCATGAAGACTTATCAATTACGTACATAACTTAAATTCCAGCTAATTACGCACTATAAATAACAAAAATTTTACTACATTAATTATATTATTTAAATGATTATTAACAAGTTACATATTACAATTTTACTGCCAAACGATATTTTTAAATATATTTCTTTTATGGCGAAACGATTTTTTATCTAATTAATTTCTTTTCTTAAAATATTTTAATAGTTCTACATATATATATTTTTTATTCGTTACGAATATTAGATTTGTTCATGGGTATTCAGCAAATTCTAAACACTATACAATTCAATATAACTATCTAAAGATATAAGTTTAAAAAATATCAATTTGTGTACAGCCCCTCATCTTTTAGCTTCTCTTCGACAGGAGCTAAAATTCTGCTCGTTGTAATGCCGATATCTTTCTGAATACTAATGATATTGAACAGAATTTTTTTATATAAGTTGCCCTATATATCTGGCTTTAAAGTTGTGAAAGAAAAATTACACTATGTTTCGCGCATGCGCAGGAAAACATTATTTACTAAAAATGCTTATAATTCCTGTAATATTCAAACATTCTTTTCCAAATTTTTACAAAATGCTTCTTTAACATATTGTCATCCTTTCTGTAAGTTTCGTATAATATAACAAAAAACTCTGCATGTTATAAGCAAAAAACAGGTGGAAAAATTTGAGATTTTTTAAGAAAACCTTTATATCTTCCCAAATATCTGTGCTGTGTTTACGAAAATTCCTGTAAATATTATGTACATTATACATTACCATTTCTGAAAGTTTCATCTTGTCATCAGTATTCTGTGAAGCGGGGTGGGCCAAAAATGTTGTCTTCATCAGTTTTTAGATGGTCCCCTAATTGCCCTCAGGCCCGAATATTCAATGTAAAATGTGAGTTATTGTCTATTTCTTACATGTCCGAAGTTTAAAGGCATTTAGTTAAACCATTCTTGAGAAATTCTAAAGAAGGTGAAAATCTGCAAGTGTCCGGATACTTTTGGGCATATAGTGTAAGTGAGAGGTCACTGTACTTCTCTATTAATAATAATAAGGAAAAGAACATTTCGCCCTCTATTCTCATAAAGATTCGAGCTGCAAGAATGAAAGCGGGTGGAAGAGACTGCAAATGACGAGAGCTTTCCAACAAGGGGTAACATGCATAGGTTAAAACGTACTTTAAGTTTGGGGGAGGGGGGAATCACTTTTCAATTCATAACTTCTCAGCAACTGCAGCTATTAGAAAACATTCAATACAAAAATTGTTTGTTGTGATAAGACGATAATTCGCCTTATTTGAATTTTTTTTAATTGGGGGAGAGGAAGGGAAGGGTGGGAAAATCACTTTTCAGCTCTTAACTTCTAAGCAATTGTAGCTATCGGAAAAAGTGTAAATGCAAATGTTCGTTTTAAGGCAATAATTCGTCTAATTTGAATTTTCTTTCTATTTTCAATTGTAAAGGAATTATGGGAAAATTTCCACCCCCTTTTAAGAAAAACCTTTATATCTTCCCAAATATCTGTGCTGTGTTTACGAAAATTCCTGAAATATTCAGTGTACATTATATTACACATTCTGAAAGATCTTGTCATCAGTATTCTGTAGGGGGTGGGCCAAAATGTTGTCTTTTCAGTTTTAGATGGTCCCCTAATTGCCCTCAGGCCCACAATATTCAATGTAAAATGTGAGTATTGTCTATTCTTACATGTCCGGTAAGGCATTTAGTTAAACATTCTTTGAGAAATTCTAAAGAAGGTGAAATCTGAAGCACGATACTTTGGGCATATATGTAAGTGAGAGGTCAACTGTAATTCTCATTAATAATAATAAGGAAAGAACATTTCGCCCCCCCTATTCTGCATAAAGATTCGAGCTCAAGATCGAAAGGGTGGGAAGAGACTGCAAATCGACGAGAGCTCTCAACAAGGGGTATACATGCATAGGTTAAAACGCTCTTAAGTTTTGGGGGGGGGGGGAATCACTTTCAATTCATAACTCTCAGAACTGCAGCTATTAGAAACTCAATACAAAAATTGTTTATTGATAAGACGATAATTCTCTTTGAATTTTTTAATTGGGGAGGAAGAAGGGAGGGTGGGAATAATACTTTCAGCTCTCTAAGCAATGGACCTATCATGTGATCGTCACATCCTCCGACACGTGACTCCAGCCTGGAGGCAGCCATTGGCTCAGTTTAAACAGCTGAGCTCAGAACTGCTTATTTCTGAGTCGCTTATAGGCCGATCTTTTGTTTATTCCTCCGCATGTTTTTTTTATACTCGAACCCAAAGGGTATAAGGTCCTTAGCTAATGGAAAAAGTGTAAAATGCAAATGTTCGTTATGATAAGGCAACAATTCGTCATAATTTTCTTTCTATTTTCAATTGTAAAGGAATTATGGAAAATTTCCACCCCCACATCTTATCATTCCCTTGATCTGATAGTACCATCAACGAACTCGACCGAGATTTTCACTATCTTACAAATATCCCATGTTGGAAATTAAATTAAAAT
>BGPR01000723.1:248954-321812 GCA_013235015.1 Araneus ventricosus | reverse complement strand
CGCACCCCCACTCTATCATTCCCTTTGATCTGGATACCATCAACGAACTCGACTGAGATTTTCACTATCTTACAAATATCCCATGTCTGGTTAAATTAAAATTAAAATTTATATATATATATATAATGTGTTTATAGTCGACGATATGTAGGGTGATGAATTTAAGAAAGAATGCCATTAAATAACCTATTTCACTTATCTACACATTAAAGGATATTTTACATAGTTACAAAGAAATGATTAAATACAGAAAAGTTTAAGGCAAGAGTTTTGCGCATTTAATGCTAGTTACTACAGATCTAAACCTAGAGGGAACACATGGAAATAAAGGCTATGGGCTCGCGCCCTAAGGCGGAAACACCTACCGCGCGAGTGAACTTACCACCCTCTCTGTTGAAACCGTGAATCTCTTGAATGGACCAGAGGAAGTTGCTTCAAGCGTTCTCGTGAGAAAAAAATCTTACGGCATACACTCATTGATTCGTGCTGAGATATATAGATATAAATTTAACGAAGGGTGGTTTTGGTTCTAGGGTCAGGGATCGGTGAAGATCTGCAAAAATTCTTCCGAGTCATGCCAAAATGAGAACTAATTAATAGGTAGACTCTTCTTTAAGGAATCTACCTAAAAATACAAGATAAATTTAACTTAAATAGGTCTCGTGGTTGACAAACCGAACCATGATTGAGTAATATAGAACCGCGCGGAAGTCAACTGTTGGATTTGATTAATTTTCTAGATAATAGTGTAAGAGCTGTTTAAAGGTCCTTGAATCTCTTCTATCAATTGAGAATTTATTAATATTTCTACGTCTAATCCAATAATATATCCTATAAATTCTTTTATTACAAATAATTATTTAATTCATTTACATTCCTTGGCCAATTTTTCCAAGCATATTCACCCGTGCGTGGCTAACATCTTTTAGGGAGTATACGAGAAAGTCTAGGAGACCCTTCGTTGGTTTAGATATAGGTAAATTTCTGTAAGTTGTCTTGTGTGCTGGCTTAACACAAGCGAGCGCGTTTCAAGAGATACTTTGACAGTGGTAGTACTACAGTACCTCAACGTTATCTTTTATATTTAAAATGTAATTTCATTTATAAAATATTTGTTTACTATTAGCTAATAAATACAGAGATAACATAAATGAAAGTTTATTTTTCGTAAAATAACATATTAATATATATATATATAATATCGATGACAAGAAATGTCGTAATCTTCGTAAGCGCGCCCAGCTGGAAGGTTACAAAAATTACCCATCTTTATCGTCCACATCATTACTTTGTAAATTTTGCATTCTTTTGAAAGAGATTTTACGATATATTGTAACAAAAAATCGCTCTTGTAGCGCTGTTCAAACATCAACACGCAGGATAACATAGAATGGATTCATTCACAAATGCGTGAACTTCTTGATCTGCTGAGAATATTGCTCAACGCCATAGAGCTTCCATCAATATCACCCTCCCACTTACGATATAAAAAACAACATCCTTAAGGTGTAAGTCCCAAAGAGCCCAATGTCGTTTTGTTGCAGGACTTTCCGGTCGATCTTCCGGATGGGCTTTTTCTCCAGAATTGACTAATAGCAGGATCTTCTAGCTGTGCCTTGACCTCATTTGGAAGACCAGGATCATTAGTTGTTAAAACTTTCACGAAAATGTCTGTTTCAATTTGAACTCTTTTTCTAAGTAATTGCGCAATGTTTACAGCTCTTTACAGGGTCTTCTTTGGAGAGGCACTGCATTCCCGTGAGAGGTTCCTTTCGCGTGATGCTGGATTTCGAAATAATACCTGGAAGTCTTTAGATCCAGTGGGCTATCTGGCTCAGGTTCCCCTCAAAAATACAAGTCTAAGGGAAGCATGATCAGTCCTGAGAAGAAATTCTCCTGCTAGAGGTAGTGATGGAAATGCTCTATAGATTTCACAATAGTTGCACTTTTTACGCCCACAATAATTTCTTTCTGGCTTACCGAAGCTCTTAAGGAAGTGTTATTTATACACTCTTCGTTTTCAATTTCTGAGAAAGCATCATCTATTCTTTCATTAATAGCATCCGTATCCAAGAAAAATTCCTTATCAATCCGGGATAGGCCACATTAGGGAAGTTATTCCGCTTTAGACTACTGAAAGATTTCTCGCATTCTTCGGTCCAATTTAAAGTTTCATCTAACCTTCAGTCAATATTGCGGCGAAATTTCTATAAAACGATGGTAATAGGGTGCATGTCCAAGGAAATCTCGGAGATCGTGTGTAATTGCCTCCTGGACGGAGCCAATCAACTACTGCCTTAATCTTATCTGGGTCGGTTTTAACCTGTCTGCTAAAATTATGTGTCCAAGATAAGATACCTCCTTCGAAAGTTAATCTGCATTTCTTTGGACTTAGCTTGAGGTTAGGTTTTTGCAGTTCTGGAATACTTTACGAATATTATTCAGATGTTCTTCAAATGTTCGTCCTACAATTATAATACCACTGATACTCAAGCAGGTTTCAAATGTCCACGCAATACTGGCTCCATTAATCTTCAAATGTATTAGTAGAGCAAGCTACAAAGTCCGAAAGGCATTACCTTAAATTGCCAGAGTCCTTGTCCGCTGGTGAAGCTGTCTTTTCTACTGGTGGTCGGATCTCAACTTGCCAGTATCCACTTTTCAAATCCAATGTCGAGAACCATTGGCTCTCGTTCAAAGACCCAGGGTGTGATCTATCTGTGGTAGAGGATAACTGTCCCTCATCTCATTTAGCTTCCTGTAGTCAACACAGAATCAAAGTTGATCTATCTTTTCTTCTGGGTCAAGCACAATAGCGAAGGTCCTGACGATTCCTCTATTATTCATTATCCATCATCTCTTTTTATTTTAGGCGCTCCGCTTCCTCTTTTCTTTTGCAAGAGACAAACTTGGGTATTGCTTGATTGGTGGATGATTGCCTGTATTAATCATGTTGAGTCATATTGCAGCGGCTGACATCAGAGTCACTGGGAAAACAAGTTCTGAAATTTGAGTAATTTTTTACGGAACTGCTGTTCTTCATTGCCCCTTCGAGATTCTCCAAGATTGACGGGAGATGCTAGACTCGGAAAATTTTGAAGGCGAGCGACGATATCCACCCACTGGTTCAAACTCGCAATAACAGTCCATCGGTCCGCGATCTTTGTTTATTGTCCTGATTCGTGAACGTGAACGGCTTCCCTTTAAATCAACGAGTGTGGCCGCCACAAGGACACCTTTCTGGGAGATCATTAGAAAGTCCGTTAAGGCATATCTGAATTGTTCAGAAACTTCTGGAACTCCCTGGATAAGACATATCTGATCTTACTGGTAATACATTTCTTGGCCAACATACAGAGCAATGTACCTGTATAAGCTCTGCACTTGCTGAAAGCAAAGGAATTTCCTCTACTCCTGTCCGTATTTCATTCTTCTCTATGTCTGCTGGTGGTTGAACTCCTTTAATCCAGGCCAAGAATAAGAAATCAGTAATATCATCTACGTAGATTCTGTGTTGGAATTCTGGATACACATTCAATTCGTATCCAGTTGCCGCGTTTATCTCTGCTTTCTCACCAGTAGTGGTCTTTTAAAGAAATGTTAGGAGCCGTGTAAATGTAAATTTTTCCTTCAACTACCTCCTGGGCCAATTGTCCCAACAAAGTCACGTTTGTCCTGTATCCACCAACATTGGAACATGGAATACCACAAATAGACCTTCCAAGTAAAGTCCATTTCTCTAAGTGCGGAAACTTTCAGTCCCTTCCCTCAGGCTTTATTCAGAAAAGGCAGTCTTCGCCCCTCAAGACAGGCAGTAAGTTAGTTTTCTCCTGGATGACATGATCACTTGGCATTTTCTCTGTACATGCCTATCATTGCTTTTCCAACAGGTCACGTTCCATTTCGTGGAGGAATGGTTTTGTTCCCGGTAGCAAGACCATATTCGATAGTTTTCCAACGTTTTCAGTAGATCAAATTTTTCTTTCTAGTGCCATCCTCTCATCTTGATTGATCTTACATTTCGGGATGTCTTGAAACAGCTTCTGCAGCCCTCATACTTCGCTATATGCCAAACCTGATAGGTCTTTGGCATCCATCAACCTTGTTGCATGCTGAGTATCTTCATCTCTGATAGCGTCGACAAAGTACTGGCTACTAGGCTGTCCCGAACATCCGAGGGTATTTCGGTGTAGGCCAGGCTCATTAGTCGCTAACACTCAGACTTTCCCGGCTTCGTCTATTTATCTTAGTTCGTCTCCAATCGGGATTCAAGATCTCTCTATATGGTCGATAGATCCACAATCGTAATCAGCTGGTACTTATAGAACTCCGCCGCTGATCCTCGAAGACAGGTTAGAAGTTGACTGGTTCTCTCACAAAGTCCGACCATCTGTTTGTCGAACTGGAGCTGAATTGCGTCTTGAAAACAGTCCATGCCATTTGACCATCGAATGTAATGTGTTATCGGGAATACACGACTTCTGGACTTAATGAAATTGTCTGGATCATCGTTTCTCACTATGTCGCCGATCTTCCCCTTGGTTCTTACTCTTCGATCATCATCAATTGAACTTTCGCTCTTACTCGATTTTCCTTGAACTGCTCTTCACTTCTTCTGATTTTCCTTTTGGAGCGCTCCTTTACTTCCACCCTTTTTCACACCTTGACATCTTCTATTTTTCTCACGTAAATCTATTGGACATGGTCTTCACTCCTCCGACACTTGGATTCCCTCATGTGCCTGGATTCAGTTTCTTCATTTCCTCTTGGCCTTTCCCTCATTTCCCTTGGTTTAAGTCGGCAAGCAAATTAGCATTTTCGGCCATCTTCGTCTGATATCTCGTAATTCACCATACACAACTATCCCACGTCTGAGCCACCAGTGCAACAAAAAAATCGCTTCAGGGCGGGCGGGTGTAAACAGTTCAGCACGGTGTAATGGAGAACATCTAACTGTATTCAATTTTTATATCTTAGGATAATGAAAAAATGTTTGAAAATTAGAGATTCATTTCCTTTTCAGGTAAAGCAACCATGGATCCCCTACTACACCAGCATGCAGTGGATCGAATTTCTTGCAAACTGGGGATAACTCCAATTCCCATATAAGCTGATGCCAATCTTTAAGAGCAGGGCACTTAAATCGAAGTAAATGTGTGTCAATGTAGAATTGAGGTTCTGCGGCTTGGTGATTGCACTCATCCAGCACCACATATTATCAAGTAGACACGCCAAACTACTGGTATCAAATACCAGGAAATTATGCAAAATGAGTAAGGGCGCATTACCAAAAAACAGATCTTGGAGCACACAGGACCTATGCTGGATAATCCAAGATTGGAATTGGAAAATTCACTGTCACTGCATTTCCTGCTCTTATCAAGAGATGAAATCAACCTGTGTGATGATGATCTGCAAGTTTCCTCAAGGATTGCCCAGGGAGGCTTTAATCATCAGACATCATCAAAAGATGTAACCTGCTCTTCATTTAGATCTCCGAGAGCAAAGGGATGAAGTATCTAGGATCTCCAGGCCGTGAAGCTGCAGCTTCTTTCTTTCAACAGACTTCGTCGTTCCAAAACAAGTGATAAGCAAAATTTTAATTTCAGTGCTTACAATTACCGAACTACAGTACTTGTGTGTTAATTTTTGAACCCAAGTGTAATTCCGAAAATTATTTTCTTGGACTCATGGAGTGATAGATTCTTCAAAACTTGAGATTAATTTTTTTATGATTGCAATACTTTTTATACATCATATCCGAAAGTAAAAGTAAAAAAAAAAAAGACAAGCTTTTGTACTTCTAGTATTGTTTTCCAAAAACATTTCTAATCCAATGTACTTTGCACAATAAAATTTTAATTTTTCAAAATAATATTAACGCAGTAGTCTTTCAATAATTTATCGTCCATCGAATTAAAATGTTTGGTTGAACATTAGTTATTAATCTACTGTTTTTCTTTATAGATCTACTGGCCAATAAATTCGCTTCTTGTGGTAAAATATTTCAAGTCTAAGTACTTATAACACTTTAAATTTAATAGAACACACTCTGCAGCAGCATCTTTCACGATTTTTTACACCGCCTCGTTGTCCGACCCTTGGCCAGCACAAACCTTTCCTCCATAATTTGAACAACCTTGGCATGTATCTGGCAGTCCTTGATACATTTTCCTATCCCATCATTGCTGCTGCAACAACAGAAGCTCTTAATATCTTTGCTTTATTGCCGTTATCCAAAGTACAATTCTTTAGTGTTTATAATGACTGACCTAAAAAAAACACCCCCCGCGATAATGTTCTAATTTTCATAGTCCTTCTCCCTTGGTAGGGGACCAGACTCAATAGTTCTTCTTGAATGATTTACATGCTCATTAGGGATCACTTAAAAATTTCTAAAATTAATTGAAACACTGCATAGAGAGAGTAATTAACGCTATTGGATTGTGGAAAACAGATTGGGTAATACACATGATACAAAATTAGAGAGGAATTAAAAAATTTTGCCATCTCTGTTAGTATTCAAAGAAAACAATACATTTTATCATAACTCTTTAATAGTTGTGAAAAACATAGAACTCCAGTGGCAGAATACTTTTCAATAGTCTGCAACGGAGGTTGGTCTCTGTAACAGGTCTGCAGAATAATGTGAGACTATAAATATTTTGCTTTCTTTTCAGTTATTTAAATCAACTTGTAACCATATTAAAATACGATAAATGTAAATTAAAAAACCATATAACATCTATATTATATGTATAGCTGCTAAATTAATAAACAAAAGCATATGAAGATTAATCTTTTCTTTGGGAACGAATTAACAATAATGCATCGTTGTTTCAGAAGTAATATTATTAAGCATACTATACAAATACCTATGCAGAAAATTATATTTGGGTGTTTTAAAACATTACACTTGGTGTCTTTCTATATTTTGGTGATTTTTTTCAAAACAATACATCACTAGTCAACATATAAATGAAATATTCTCTTCAATATGTTAGATACATTTAAAAATTATGCCTCCTATTTATTGTAAAAAAAAAATTAAGTATGTCAAAAAAAATGTCTTCTTGTATGTTTTTAATTTAAAAAATGCAATAAATAATTGCTTTTTTTACTTAAAGACTTTGAAAATTATTCGCATTTATCCTGATTTGCATTTTAATGGTTTGTATGCAAACTGATAAATTGTTCTGCAACTATGCATATATAAAATTTTGTTTCATTGTTTATTATTTAAAAACAAGCAAAGAACAGAGCTGTCATCCCTTAAAATTCTTTTCATACAACTTTTGATTTTATGGAATTTTTGCATTTGCACATATGTAGATATACATTTGAAAGTCTGTATATAATAATGAATTCCATATTTTAATTAATACTTAGAACGCTTAAAAATTAAAATTTCTTGGCTTGAAACCTGTTCCTCATCTTGACAAATTCAGAATTTATTCTTTTTCATCCTTAAAAATGATTGAATTGCAGCCGAGAGATCGATCAAACTTCAGAGGTTTATTTTCAGCTAAGGAATAATGCTAATCGTATTAATGTAGCATCACAATCAAAACAACGAATTTTATCTTATATATGCAGCCATCCCAAAGTAAAAAATCACGTAGGAATTTGCAGAAACCAAAAGCTCAGTGCCAGAAACGTGATCAGAATAAAACGATATTAGAAAACATCACGGACCAATACTGATATGAGGCAATGCATCCAAGGTCAAATGCAGTCACTAGGGTAGCCCATTCAGCTTAGGGAAGAAAAAAGAGGGGATTTGCATATTTTAGCAATGCGTTATATAATAATTGTTAAGTCTTTTGAAAGTGTGTTTAATAAATTTGATATTTTTCATGATGTAGTTTTGAGTTTTATGAGCATGACAAACTTTTATTACAAAATAAAGTTCGCAGACACCGTCCAAAATCTAGTAATACGTATGCTATATCAAGGCTGATCTCTGCCACTGGCATAGGAATGAAGGGATTTGAACAGTAATTGGTTTGAATTTAATTAGAATAATACAAAGAATTGTTATAAATTGTGTTTCAAAATGAATTTTGGAATGTTTTTTTTTAATTGGGGGGGGGGAGGATTGTAAATTACATTTGAAAACAATTTTCTGTTTCTTTAAGATCTATTATATATGTTTCATCTTCGCATAATATACAATTGAGTTATTACGAAAAACCTGAGTAAAAAAAAAAAAACCACAAAAATTTTGGCTTAATTTTTTTATTTTTAATTAAATATCTAGGGAAATGATTAGTTTTGAAAATCATAATTGACCCAGAAATGCCACTTCCTGCGAGGAGTATTTTGTGCAGCTGCAGTGCTTATCAGAAACCCAACCCATCACTCACTAATGCAGTAGATTTTAGTTGAATCTCCTCTCGCTGTTCATATTAGAGGAACTTTGGCACATTAAAATCTGGCTCGTATTGATATCTTTAGTAGAAGGATATTACCCTCATTGTCAAATTTCGACAACATTTACTTGAATGCTAGCACCAGGGTTTCAGATTAGCTCAGATTTGTCATCCAAGCTTAGTTGCCATTCCTCTTCCAAATGATTTATTAAGTTTCTTTGTTTCAGACATTTTACTCCTCCAATTTTTTCCTATCTGGTCACTGCATTGGGCAAACAAACCCCAGCTCAATAGCAGGTATGTATTTGATTTTATGCAATCACAGCTGATAGTTATATAGCATTTACAAAATTCAGGGGTTTTGGTTTACAAATGCAATTAACAACAATGGGGCATTGTAAGCTGCTACGCCAAAAAAAGCAATGAGCATTTTGCTTAAACTCATCAATTTTCTGCTTAAAGAATCTTTATTTTTATCCCGGTATGGTTTCGAAGGTAATATTTATTTATTTATAAGTTGCACGATTCTCTTGTATAAATCAAGTAGATAGATGCTTTCTGATACAAACTTAATTATTTTGTTAGCTATTTACTGGCAACTGTAAAAAAACTGACGCTTTATTATCAACTTTAAGCCAAGTCGTGATTCTCCTGTGAATAACACTGAACCACATCCTCACCAGTAGGGAAGGTTGTTTGATGAAAAATCTTTAGGAAAATAAATACAGGCAATCAAATCTTGTAGATGATTTCTTTAGGTACAGCCATAGTATATCACCTTAAGTCACAAAGTTACACAAAATGTCATAACACAAAACCAACATTGAAATAAAATGCTAATGCCAAAATAATAACTGGAAGAGCGTAAAGAAACACATCAAACACGAACAAGTGCAAAACAATGGTAACAATGTACAGTGGTAGGTGGGGAAGCCAGACCTTTTGAGCTCAGTGAGAATTTGTTAGATTTAACAGCTATTACGTTAGTTGAAAACCTTAACCGACGGTTGGAACCATTCTTTTTCTAACCACATCGGTTCCAGTAAGAATCGAATTAGAGCTATTACATTTAAATATTGAAAAGTTAAGTAAGATAAAAAAAATTATCGTTTAAATATAAAATTCAAATTTCTGTAAACTTAGAGCACATGTACACTGTAAGATATAAACCATTTTTCTTTCTTTTTTCTACCCCCCTTTATAGTCTCCCCCCACTGCACTGCTGTATTACAAAATTGAAAAAGAAAAAATATTGTATTTTTTTTGGCCCACCCTAATATACATCATTACGATGCAATGGGGATTTAATGTTAAAAATTAATGATTAATAACTTAAACCCAACACGCTTAAAAAAAACAAAAAATATTTATACAAAACCGTTTCAACACCATTATCTCAAATCACTTAACTTTACCTCTTAAAAAATTACTTTGCTTTATAGAATAATTATTGAAATACTTATTTACACTTTACTTCAAATAGGAAAGTAAAACAAAGAATATTAAACTAGTAGTTCCTAGAACAGTAGACCACTTCCTATTCTTAAAAAACCTCAAGTTCTTTAAATTGGAAACTGCTGGCCATAAGGTATAAAAGAAAATGGTTTAAATGGTCAATGAGTTTAAATATAAATTTAGAACTAAAAGAAAGCCAGAATATGATACATTTTATTTAGCAAATGTGGAAGTTAACGATACTTGCCAAGTGAAAAAAAAGGAACTGTGTTTATTTACAATTTGGAAGTCATATAATGTTGCCACTCGCTCTTTATTACCAATTAAAATAAATAGAAAATAAAATATATACACTGTTTCTATTGTTTCAGAAATATTTCTACCAAATTTGAAGGAAAATTGAACAACGATTTATCATAATCACAGAATAAACTTATGCGACAGACAAAAGCAAATTCTGAGTTAAACGAGATCCGCTACCAGTCAACAATTAAAATTGTTTAATTCATTGATTTGAATTAAATCGTTCATAATCCTTGTTCCATTTATAGAGGAACGAACAACTGCTGAGGGGAAAAATTGCACTGGAAAATTCGAATAACTGGCAATATTTAATTATTTATAATCACAAAATGCATTAGAATTCTAAATTAAATAAATAAAAGCATAAAAAAATATCTTTACAGCAGTATTGATTTCCGACAATTTTTTTAACCAATAAATATGACACAGGTGGCCTAAAAGAAACTACATGCCTCAAGACTTGCATATACCTTCAGAATGTAACTGATTTATTCTCTTTTCAGCCTGCAAAAAAGAACTTTCTGAAATGTCAAAACAAATGAAAAAATACTACCGAATATGTCGAAGGACCGTTTGTTTTGTGAGTATTTTATAAAGCAAACCTTTTTCAGCATGTCCAAAAAGTTTGTGTTGAAACATCTAAATATAAGCAACTGCCCAGGAATTCCCTACAGAAGAAGCTTTCTCTGGGTATTTTATTGCTTCATTTTTTATTTGCCTTAGCTTTTTTTTATTTCTAAATATAAATAATTATCACTTGTAATAGTTGACTCCAGCATTTGTAACATTTACCATTGCTGGTGTGTGTTGTACCATTTTTAATTTTGTTAAATAATCGCATAAGCTTAGAATGATTATTTTAAGTGTGATTTAAATTTATTTTTATGCTTTTTATTGGTTATGTATTGTACTGTGTGTTTTTATACATATCCATACTTTCATTTCTGAGCAATAATACGTAACTGAACGAAGCATTTGTATATATATATATATATATATATAATGTGGGGTTTATGGCTCGACGATATGCTAGGGGTATGAATTTAGAGAAAGAATGCTCGGTTAAATAACTAATTTACTTTATTACACATTAAAGGATATTTGCATATAGTTACAAAGAAATGATTAAATACAGGTGAAAGTTTAAGGTAAGAGTTTTATGCCATTTAATGTTAGTTATTACCAGACTTAAACCTAGAGTGGGAACAATGGGGAATAAAGGCCATGGGCCGCGCCCTAAGGCGGAAACACCTACCGCGCGAGTGAACTTACCACCTTCTCTGTTGAAACCGTGAATCCCTCTGAATGGACCAGAGGAAGTTGCTGCGCGTTCTCGTGAGAAAAACTTACGGCATACACTCATTGATTCGTGCTGAGATATATAGATATATATAATAAAATTTTTAAGGAAGGGTGGTTTTGGGTTCTAGGGGTCATGATCGGTGAAGATCTGCAAAATTTTCCGAAAGTCATGTCATGAGAACCATTGCAATAGGTAGACTTTCTTTAAGGAATCTACCTAAAAATAATCCAAGATAAATTTAAATTGTAAATAGGTCTCGTGGTTGACAAACCGAACCATGAATGAAGGCAATATAGAACGCGCGCGGAAGTCAACTGTTGCGATTTGATTAATTTTTCTAGATAATAGTGTAAGAGCTGTTTAAAGGTCCTTGAATCTCTACATCAATTGAGAATTAATTAATATTTACGTCTATCCAATATATCCTAAACTTTTTATTACAAATAATTATTTAATTCAATATTTAACAATTTTGGCCAACTTTTCCGCATATTTCACCACTGTGCGTGGATAACATCTTTATTAGGGAGTATACGAGAAAGTCTAGGGGAGACCCCTTTCGTTGGTTTAGATATAGGGTAATTTCTGTAAGTTGTCTTTGTGTGTTGCTTAACACAAGCGAGCACGCGTTTGCAAGAGATACTTGAATTGTGCATATTACTACATACTACAACGTTATTTTATATATTTAAGTGTAATTTCATTTATAAAATATTTGTTTACTATTAGGCTAATAAATACAGATAACATAAATGAAAGTTGCATTTGTTTTCGTAAAATAACATATTATATATATATATAATACGATGCAAGAAATGTCGTAAAATTTGCGTAAGCGCGCCCGCTGGAAGGTTAAGCAAAAAATTACCCATCTTTATCGTCCACATCATTACTTTGTAAATTTTGCATTCTCTTGAAAGGGCGATTTCCATTGATATTGTAACAAAAATCGCTCTGTGGGTGTATGCTGTAAACAGTCCAACACGCCGGATAATATAGAATGAATGTTTATTCACAAATGTGCAAGAAAACATGTAGCACAGGGTAACAGGAAACAATAACTCTTGCACAGATTAGCAACGTAAACAGACAACAATTCACAGGTAATAACAGTTCAGCACTTTAAGATTCAGCAACACAAACAGTCAGCAAATCAATAATAACGACAACAGCACTTTCAATAGGGCTAAACTCACCGGTTTCCTAGCTCGCACTGCAGACGAAACTCCAAAGTCGTTCCAGTGGATCAACACACTTTCCCTTTGTGATCCAAGTGCGGCTCTTTTATAGTCTCCCCGACGGGCCGTGACATCACATGGAATCATCTCGTACATTCAAGTGTATCTCCTCTCCTAATAGAGATATCGAAAAAAGGATTGCATTTTCTGGAATCTTCGATTGTCGCCAAGGTCAGGAGTCCAGGCCTGGCTGCTGCCAGTCATCCTATACTTACCCCTGTAAAACTCTCTTCCGAACCATAAGACTAACATTGCTGGGAAGCGACTTTCCATGTTCGTAATACTGCTCCCTTTTTGAAAGACTGACGTCCCGGCAATCTCATTACATATAATTGTGATCAGTAGCCCGGTAGGGAGCTAGCCGATTAATGTGAATGACTTCTGGCTTGGCGTTAGGCGACCTCTGAACTCTGTAGATAACATCGTTCAGTTTCTTGACGATAGTATTAGGTCCTTCCCAGTTCTGCTGCAGTTTCAGGCTCAGACCCCTCCGTCGCTTCGGGTTATACAACCAGACTTGATCTCCCTCCTTAAAATAATGGCCTGTTGCTCCGGAATCGTAGCGAGTCTTCATTCGTTCACTGGCCAATTTAATTCGCTCTCTGGCAAACGCATGTACACTTTCCAAACGTGCCTCTAAATTATTCAGGTATTCATTCGGCGAGGAAGGCGTATCACTCGGTCGTCCAGATAGGATATAACATGGCAATCGCAGTGCTCGACCAAAAAGCATATCTGCTGAAGTGAATCCGGTCACTTCATGGTCTGCGCTCCTATAGGCCAAGAGAAAGAGTGGTAAATGTGTATCCCAGTCAGTCTGATTCTTTGATACAAAAAAAGATAGATGATTTAAAATCGCTCGATTAAACTTTTCGACCATGCCATCGGACTCAGGATGTAACGCCGTCGTTCGAGTCTTCAGAATTCCTAAAAGTTTGCAAAGCTCAGTAAAGAGCGCGGAATTCAAATTTGCATCTTGATCCGAATGTAATATCATAGGTACGCCATAACGGGAAGTCCAGGTTCGAACAAGTTCTTCAGCCACAGTCGAGGCTTCCTGATCTGGAATGGGGATTGCTTCAGGCCACTTAGTAAAATAGGCCATCAATACTAGAACATACCGATTGCCCTTTGTCGCTACAGGAAAAGGTCCTAAAATATCCAAAGCCATTCTTTCGAAAGGTGCGCCCCCATTATAGCGCTGTAAGGGGCCTTTAGTTCTTGTTTTGGGTCCTTTTCGAGCTCCGCCAGCGTGGTATTCTCTGCACCATTTTTCGACGTCGGCGCGAAGTCTATACCAATAGAATCGCTCTCGGATTTGCTCAAAGTTTTCATAACTCCAAAATGGCCTCCACTTGCGCTGTCATGAGTCTCTCGCAGAACTTCTTGAATTCTGCTGGAGAATTAGTTGCCAACGCCAAGAGCTTCCATCATATAAAACACCATCCTTAAGGTGTAAGGAGTCCCACAGAGCCCAATATCGTTTTGTTGCAGGACTTTCCGGTCGATCTTCCGGATTTAGTTTTTTCTCCAGAATTGGACTAATGGCAGGATCTTCTAGCTGTGCCTTTTGGACCTCATTTGAAGACCAGGGATCATTAGTTGTTAAAACTTTCACGAAAATGTCTGTTTCAATTCTGAACTTTTTTTCGGCAATTGCGCAATGTTTACAGCTCTCTTTACAGGGTCTTCGAGAGAGGGCATCTGCATTCCCGTGAGAGGTTCCTTTGCGATGCTGGATTTCGAAATCATACTCCTGAAGTCTTTAGATCCAGCGGGCTATCTGGCCTTCAGGTTTCCCTAAAATACAAAAGCCATCTAAGGGAAGCATGATCAGTCCTGAGAAGAAATTTCCTTCCATAGAGGTAGTGATGGAAATGCTCTATAGATTTCACAATAGCTAGTAATTCTTTACGCCTGACACAATAATTTCTTTCTGGCTTACCCAAGCTCTTGCTGAAGTAAGCGATGACACACTCTTCGTTTTCAATTTTCTGAGAAAGCACGACTCCTATTCTTTCATTAATAGCATCCGTATCCAAGAAAAATTCCTTGTCAGTCCGGGGATAGGTCAAGACAGGGGAAGTTATCAAAGCCTGCTTTAGACTATTGAAAGATTTCTCGCATTCTTCGGTCCAATTAGTTTGATCTAGCTTCAGTCAATATTGCGGAGAAATTTCTTATAAAACGATGGTAATAGGTGCACAGTCCAAGGAAACTTCGGAGATCGTGTACTGTCTCTGAACGGGGCCAATCAACTACTGCTTTAATCTTATCTGGGTCGGTTTTAACTCCGTCTGCTAAAATTATGTGTCCAAGATAAGATACCTCCTTTCGAAAGAATCTGCATTTCTTTGGACTTAGCTTGAGGTTAGGTTTTTGCAGTCTCTGGAATACTTTACGAATATTATTCAGATGTTCTTCAAATGTTCGTCCTACAATTATAATACCATCAAGATACACTAAGCAGGCTTCAGACGTAAGTCCACGCAATACTGTCTCCATTAATCTTTCAAATGTAGCAGGAGCATTACAAAGTCCGAAAGGCATTACCTTAAATTGCCAGAGTCCTTGTCCGCTGGCGAAGGCTGTCTTTTCTCTATCTTCAGGTCGGATCTCAACTTGCCAGTATCCACTTTTCAAATCCAATGTCGAGAACCATTGGCTTCCGTTCAAAGCATCCAGGGTGTCATCTATCTGTGGTAGAGGATAACTGTCCTTTATCGTAATCTCATTTAGCTTCCTGTAGTCAACACAGAATCGTGTTGATCTATCTTTCTTCTTAACAAGCACAATAGGCGGAGCTCAAGGTCCTGACGATTCCTCTATTATTCCATTATCCATCATCTCTTTTACTAGGCGCTCCGCTTCCTCTTTCTTTGCAAGAGACAAACGTCTTGGGTATTGCTTGATTGGTGGATGTATTAATTCCATGTTGAGTCATATTGCAGCGGCCGACATCAGAGTCACTGGTAGGAAACAAGTTCTGAAATTCTTGAAGTAATTTACGAACTGCTGTTCTTCATTAAGCCCTTTAAGATTCTCCAAGATTGACGGGAGATGTTGTGACTCGGAAAATTCTTGAAGGCGAGCGACGATATCCACCACTGGTTCACAACTCGCAATAACAGTCCCTTTGTCCGCGATCTTTGGTTTATTGTCCAGATTCAGAACGTGAACGGCTTCCATTTTTAAATCAACGAGTGTGGCCGCCACAAGGACACCTTTCTGGGAGACTTGGTTAGGAGAGTCCGTTAAGGCATATCTGAATTGTTCAGAAACTTCTGGAACTCCCTGGATAAGACATTCCGATCTTGCTGGTATTACAGTTTTCTCTTTGGCCAATACAGAGCACAATTTTGCATGCTCTGCACTTGCTGAAAACAAAGGAATTTCCTCTACTCCTGTCAGTATTTCATTCTTCTCTATGTCTACAGTGAAGTTGAACCTTTGAAGAAAATCCAGGCCAAGAATACAGGGATCAGTAATATCATCTACGTAGATTCTGTGTTGGAATTTTCTGGATACACATTCAATTGCATCCAGTTTGCCGTTTATCTCTGCTTTCTCACCAGTAGCGGTCTTTAAAGAAATGTTAGGAGCAGTGTAAATAAATTTTTCCTTCAACTCCTGGGCCAAGTCTGTCCTTAACAAAGTCACGTTTGCTCCTGTATCCACCAACATTGAATACCACAAATAGATCCTTCCAAGTAAAGTCCATTTCTCCCTCCGCTAAGTGAGGAAACTTTCAGTCCTTCCTCAAGGGCTTTATTCAGAAAAGGCAGCCTTCGCCCCGCAAGACAGCAGTAAGTTAGTTTTCCTGGACGGACATGATCACTTGGCATTTTCTCTGTACATGCCCATTTATATTGCTTTTCCAACAGGTCACGTTCCGATTTCGTCGAGGAATGGTTTTCTTCCCGGCAGCAAGACTATTCGATAGTTTTTCCAACGTTTTCAGTAGACAGTCAAATTTTTCTTTTCTAGTGCCATCCTCTATCTTTATTGATCTTACATTTCGGGATGTCTTGGAAACAGTTTCTGCAGCCTCATACTTCAAGCTATATGCCAAACCTGATTTCAAGTCTTTGGCATCCATCAACCTTGTTGCATGCTGAGTATCTTCATCTCTGATAGCGTCGACAAAGTACTGGACTACTAGGCTGTCCCGAACATCCTGAGGGTACTCGGCGTAGGCCAGGCTCATTAGTCGCTCCACATCGGCCGCTAACAGTTGTAGACTTTCCCCTGGCTTCTGTCTATTTATCTTTAGTTCGTCTCGAAATCGGGATTCAAGATCTCTCTCTATGGTCGATAGATCCGTCAATCGTATCAGCTGGTATGGCTTGTAGAACTTCCGCCGCTGATCCTCGAAGACAGGTTAGAAGTTGACTGGCCTTCACAAAGTCCGACCATCTGTTTGTCGAACTGAGAACGTCGAATTGCGTCTTGAAAACAGTCCATGCCGTTTGACCATCGAATGTAATGTTGGTCGGAAATACATGACTTCTGGACTTAATGGAAAATTGTCTGGATCATCGAGCCTCTTCACTATGTCGTCGATCTTCCCTTGAACCTTGTTCTTTACTTCCCCGATCATCAATTGAACTTCGCTCTTTACTTCCTCGATTTTCCCTTGAACTTCGCTCTTCACTTCTTCGATTTTCCTTTGGACTTCGCCCTTTACTTCTCCAATCTCTCTTTTCACACCTTGGACATCTTCTATTTTTTCAATGCAACTATTGACATGGTCTTCAATTTCTCCGACTTGACTCTCGATGTGTGCCTGGATCTGGCTCTTCATTTCCTCTTGGCCTTTCCTCATTTCCTTTACTTAAGTCGGCAAGCAAATTAGCATTTTCGGCCATCTTCGTCTGATATCTCGTATTCACCATACACAACTATCCCACGTCTGACAACAGTGCAACAAAAATCGCTCTGTGGGTGTATGGTGTAAACAGTTCAGCACGCAGGGTAATGGATCCAATTTTTATATCTTGTTTCAGATAATGAAAAAAATGTTTTAGGTCCAGATTTCATTTCCCGTTTTCAGGTAAGCAACCATGGATGATTGTGATCCCCTACTACACCAGCATACAGTGATCGAATTTCTTTACAAATCCGGGGATAACTCAATTTACAGTAAGCTGATGCCAATCTTTAAGAGCAGGGCAATGAATCGAAGCAATGTGTGTCAATGACATCAGAGGTTCTGGCTTGGTGATTGCATCATCCAGCACCACATATTATCAAGTAGACAGTCACAACCACTGGAAAAGTATCAGCCATTCAGGAACTTATGCAAAATGATACATACATTACCAAAAAACAGATCTTGGAGCACACAGGACCTATGTTGAGGCTAATCCAACGATTGGAAAATCCACGATTCGATCAAAAAAATTCACTGCATTTCCCAGTTCTTATCAAGAGATGATGCAAATCAACAACCTGTGTGATGATGATCTGCAAAGTTTCCCTAAGGATTGCCCAGGAGGCTTTAATCATCAGACATCATCAAGTGTGATGTAACCTTGCTCTTTCATTTAGATTCCGAGAGCAAAGGGATGAAGGCATTCAGGATCTCCAGGTCAAAAGAAGCCGCAGCTTCTTTCAACAGACTTCGTCGTTCCAAACAAGTGATACAAGCAAAATTTTAATTCTCTAGTGCTTACAATTACCGAACTACAGCATACTGTGTGTTAATTTTTGACCCAAGTGTAATTCCGAAAATTATTTTCTTGGACTCATGGAGGATAGATTCTTCAAAACCTTGAGATTAATTTTTTATGACTGCAATACTTTCTTTTTATACATTCCATATCCGAGAAAGTAAAAGTTAAAAAAAAAAAAAAAGACAAGCTTTTGTACTCTAGTATTGTTCTTTCAAAACATTTTCTAATCCAATGTACTTTGCACAATAAAATTTAAATTTTTTCATAAAATAATATTAATGCAGTAGTGTTTCAATTAATTTATCGGTCCATCGAATTAAAATGTCTTACAGAACATTAATTATTAATCGCATTGTTTTTTCTTTATAGATCTACTGGCCAATATACCCGGGTTTCTTGTGGTAAAAATATCTTCAAGTCTAAGTACTTATAACACTTTAAATTTAATAGAACACACTTTTGCAGCAGCGTCTTTCATTGATTTTTGGTTGTTCGCCCCCGTGTTGTCCGATCCCCTTGGCCACCACAAACCCTTTTCCTCTCCGTAATTTGAACAACCTGGCAGTCCTTGATACCACATTTTTCCCATCCCATCATTGCTACAGCAACAACAGAAGCTCTTTAATATCTTTGCTTTTATTGCCGTTATCCAAAGTACAATTCTTTTTTAGTGTTTATACGACTGACCAAAAAAACACTGCATAATGTTCTACCTTTCTCTCCATAGTCCCTCTCCCTTTGGTAGGGACCAGACTCAATAGTCTTGAATGATTTTACACGCTCATTAGGATCACTTAAAAATTTCTAAAATTAAATGAAACATCGGATAGAGAGAGTAATTAACGTCATTGGATTGTGGTGCAAACAGATTGGAATAGGTACATGCTACAAAATTAGAGAGGAATTAAAAATTTTGCCATTCTGTTAGTATTCAAAGAAAACAATACATTTTTATCATAACTTTAATAGTTGAAAAAAACATAAGAATGAAGGATTCGAACAGTAATTGGTTTGAATTTAATTAGAATAATACAAAGAATTGTTACAAATTGTGTTTCAAATGAATTTTGAAATGTTTTTTTTTTAATTGGGGGGGAAAGATTGTAAATTACATTTGAAAAAACAATTTTCTGCTCTTTAAGACGATATATATACCATCTTCGTACAATATACAATTGAGAAGTTATTGGCGAAAACCTGGAAAAAAAAAACACAAAAATTTTGACTTAATTTTTGTTTTTAATTAAATATCTTAGGAAATGATTAGTTTTGAAAAATCATAATTGACCCAGAAATGCCACTTATGAGGAGTATTTGTGCAGCGGTAGTGCGATCAGAAACTCCAATAACGATCGCTCACTAATGCAGTAGATTTTAGCTGAATTCTCCTCTGCCAATTATTAGAGGAAACTCTTTTGGCACATTAAAATCTGGGTCGGTATTGATATATTTACTAGAAGGATATTGGTCTTCATCGTCAATTTGGACAACATTTACTTTTGAATGCGAGCACGAGGGTTTCAGATTAGCTTCAGATTTATCATCCAAGGTTAAAGGCTATCAGGCGATCTCCTTCCAAATTATTTATTAAGTTTCTTTGTTTCAGACACGTCTACCCCTCCAATTTTTCCTATTCCGAATACTCGTAATAAGTAAACAAACCTTAGCTCAATAGCAGGTATTTTATTTGATTTTGCGCAATCACAGCTGATAGTTATATAACATTTACAAAAATCAGGGGTTTTGTTACAAATGCAATTAACAACAATGGGACATTTGCAAGCTGCTACGTCAAAAAGCAATGAGCATTTTTGCTTAAACTCATCAATTTTCTGCTTAAAGAATCTTTATTTTTATCCCGTGTATATGATTTTCGTAGGCTGTAATATTTATCATTTATAAGTTGCACGATTCTCTTGTATGTAACCGTTAGGATAGATGCTTTCTGATACAAACCAATTATTTTGTTAGCTATTGTACTGGCAACTTGTAAAAAACTGACGCTTTTATTATCAACTTTAAGCGCCAAGTCGTATCTCTCCTGTTAACAACACTGAACCACATCCTCACCAGTAGGAAGGTTGTTTGATGAAAAATCTTTAGGAAAAATAAATACAGGGCAATCAAATACCTGTCTTGTGATGATTTTCTTAGGTACAGCCATAGTATATCACCTTTAAGTCACAAAGTTACACAAAAATGTCATAACACAAAACCAACATTGAAATAAATGCGAATGCGAAAATAATAACTGGAAGAGCGAAAGAAACACATATCAAACACGAAGAATAAGTGCAAAACAATGGTGCAACGCGGTAGCGACAGTGGTAGGTGGGGGAAGCGTCGTGGTCTTTGAGCTCGAGTGAGAATTTGTTAGATTTAACAGCTATTACGCAAGCGGAAAACCTTAACCGATTTGAACCATTCTTTTTTCTAAATCATTATCGGTTCCAGTAAGAATCGACTAGAGCTATTACATTTAAATATTGACAAGTTAAGTAAGATAAAAAAAAATTATCGTTTAAATATAAAATTTTTCAAATTTCTGCAAACTTTAGAGCACATGCGCGACTGTAAGATATAAACCGATTTTCTTTCTTTTTTCTTACCCCTTTATAGTCTCCCCAATTCGCAACTTTTCCGCGGTATTACAAATTGAAAAGAAAAAAAATATTGTATTTTTTTGGCCCACCCTAATATACATCATTACGGATGCATGATTTAATGTTAAAAAATTAATGATTAATAACTTTTAAACCCAACACGCTAAAACAAAAATATTTATACAAAAACTGCTCTTTATAAATAATTATTGTTCGAAATCACTTAACTTTTTGCCCTCTTAAAATTCATTTTGCTTTATAGAATAATTATTGAAATAATTTATTTACACTTCTTACTTCAAATAGGAAAGTTTTTAAACAAAGAATATTAAAACTAGTAGTTCTGTGAACAGTAGACCTCACTTCCCTATTCTTTAAAAATCCCTCAAGTTCTTTAAATTGGAAACTGCGTCATATAAGGTATAAAAGAAATGGTTTAAATGGTCAATGAGTTTAAATATAAATTTAGAACTAAAAGAAAGCCAAAGAATATAAAAATAGATAACATTTATTTAGCAAAATGTGGTTAACGATACCAAGCGTTATGCGAACTGTGTTTATTTACAATTCTGAAGTCATAATCTTAATGTTGCCACTCGCTCTTTTATTACCAATTAAAATAAATAGAAATAAAATATATACACTGTTTTCTATTGCTTCAAGAAATATTTCTACCAAATTTGAAGGAAAATTGAACAACGCATTTGGTCATAATCGCGTAACAAACTTACAGACAGACAAAAGCAAAATTCTGGAGTTAAAACGCAGACCTCGCTTCGCTCAGTCAACAATTAAAATTGTTTAATTAGCTGATTTGAATTAAATCATTGTCTATGTAATCCTTACACTCATTTATAGAGGAACGAACAACTGCTGAGGGGAAAAAATTGCACTGGAAAATTAATAAATTGCAATATTTAATTATTTATAATTGTAAAAATGCATTAATAGAATTTATGTAATTAAATAAATAAAAAGCATAAAAAATATCTTACAGCAGTATTGATTTCCTGACAATTTTTTTTAAATCCACAAATATGACACAGGTGGCCTATAAAGAAACTATGCCCTCAAGACTTGCATACCTTCGTAATGCAACTGATTTATTCTTCTCAGCTCGCAAAAAGAACTGAAATGTCAAAACAAATGAAAAATAATAATGAATATGTCGATGAATAAATGTTTGTTTTGTGAGTATTTTGGTAAAGCAAACTTTTTCAGCATGTCCAAAAGTTTGTGCTGAAAACATCGAAATATAAGCAACTGCCCAGGAATTCCCTACAGAAGAAGCTTTCTGGGTATTTTATTGCTTCATTTTTATTTGCCTTAGCTTTTTTTAAAGATTATAAATATAAATAATTATCACTGCACAGTTGACCTGCAGCATTTGCACATTACCATGCTGGTGTGGTAAAATTATTTTAATTTTTATGTCAAATACCGGCATAAGCTAGGAATGACATTTAAGTGTGATTTAAATTTATTTTTATGCTTTTTATTGGTTATGTATTGTACTGTGTTTTTATACATATCCATACTTTGCTTTCCTGAAAAAATTACACTTTATATTTTAGATGCTTTTGAAATAAAAGTCCCAACCTGCAACATTTGTAAATATTCTTAAAAGGCAATTTGTTTTCTTTGCATTTAATTAAAAATTATAACTATTTCCATTTAGTCAATTTATTGCCATAATTTTACATTACTGTTTAAAATTCTTGCTGTACAACAAATGAAGACATGACACAAATCATGGATAAAAACAAGACTTCTAAAAAAAACAAGTGATTTTCTTATAACACCTTTAACAAAGAAAGATTGCATTATAAATAAGCATATGAACTTACAGCTTATT
Organism: Araneus ventricosus; assembly: GCA_013235015.1. Classification (NCBI taxonomy): domain Eukaryota; kingdom Metazoa; phylum Arthropoda; class Arachnida; order Araneae; family Araneidae; genus Araneus; species Araneus ventricosus. The sequence continues at coordinate 299,008 of BGPR01000723.1, read as the reverse complement.
CATATACAGCAAAATAAATTACTGAGAATTCCACATACATTCTTGTTCATACAAATTTTGGCTTTAGCGTTTGGTTCAGTTTATGGTTTGCTAGAAAAAGAATCCACCAAAATTCAATCTAAATTTGCACAAAGTCACAATGATATTAATATCACATTGATGAATAAATAATGTTTACAGTAATATTCAAAGTTAAATGCTTTCCGGACAATGAATATTTTATGACTTTCTGTTTCAAAATCAGCAATAAACATTAACCATAATATAATACACAACAATATTAAAAAAATTACTCAATCTCTGTAATTTCTACAGTTGAATGTGCATTGTTTGAAGGTGCTGAAGGTGTAGGCTCATTAGTTTCACTTTCTGTAATCACAGGTTCAGAAGTTGGAGTCGTTAACTTAGCTTTTTGGGCTGCTAAACGCTTGTACAACTCATTAAAATTTTGTGTCTGAGCAGGATTCCACCTTGGATCCCCTGGTTTGAAATTAGGTGCAGCTCCTCCTAAATTCATTCTAACGTTGGTAAACTGCGGAAATCTTGCAGCGAAATTTGCTGCATTCATCCGAGCAACATTAACATTAAATTGCGGCTGGTTCGGCAAATTGATAGTGAATGGTGCATTCGCAAACTGTGCCCTCTGTTGAAACTGATTAGCAAATTTCTGGGCCATTTGTGCTTTATAAGCAGCTTCTATATCTTTCTTCACCAACTGGAAATAAAAAGAAGAAAAAAATTACCTCACTCAGTATGTGAATTTCTTTAAAATAATAAAAAATAATCATAATTTTGAATCATGATCAAATAGCAAGGACAAGCCAGCATCCCTCTCCACAACATATTCAATTCCAAACTACATAGTCGATGTTCAGCGTAACGGGGTCTTCAACCCACAGCACTCTAATCTCACAGCTGAGATCTTAACACTAAGCCACCGATTCTAAGTATTGAAGCAGTTTACCATATAGAAGTACATGAAAATAGAGTAAGAATTGGCAATTATAGATTACTGGCAATTGTAAAAAAAATCATATATACATGATCATTAGGGCAGGACGAAAAAGTCGAAGTATCTTAGATCTTTTTGTGGTAGTGCAGAAAGGTTGTGAACTCCCATCATTAAAAAGTGTGCAAAATCTTATAACATGTTTTACTTGCCTCATTATAATGCGAATAGAAACTTTATTCAACCTTCGAAACATACAAAATTACATAAGAGCTATTTTTTAAAATCTTTTTTGGACTCAAATTGTGACATTTATTTTCTGGATTCTAGAATAGCTCTGATAAATCCATCCTGTTCTGTGGTCCAACTCTTTTTCTGGAGGCTTCAGTGACGAGTTTCACAATTTGCTCAATTGCTTGCATGTGTGAAGGAAATTTAATAAAGTTCCAGCCATCCATTGGCACATCGTCCTGTATCGTCTTCAGAAGTTCATGACAACTGATCTGTCTGAGAACTGGAGGCAGTGTGATAGAAAAAGCTTGCCAGTCAATGAGATCTACGTAGCCTGTAGCTCCAAAGTTAACAGCAGGAATAATGAATCTATGAAAACATTTTCCTTCTGGGCCAATTTCAGCATTTATGAATATGTAACAACCAATGCACTATTGGATGATTTTAGCAACCTTATTTTTCTGGGATGTGACGGCACAGCCGTGAACACTAGATTGTTTAATGGTGTAATTCGCAGGCTTGAATTGAAACTTTATCGACTAATCTAATGGATTATCTGCTAACTTCATTTCAACGAGTTGCCGTTATGACACCTATTTGAGCCCAAGTCTTCTGGTTCCTCGTCTTACACCGGAGACATTGGACGAAAACTGAAAGGACGCGAGAAGCTGACACTTGTTGTTTTTAACACTATTGAATGTAAATTGACAGGCATTGATCCCACCACCCTAAGTTGTGATCAGAAATACTTATTAAGACATTTGCACAGCCATTCTTCAGATCTAGTGAAGTGTCAACCGGGAACATTGAATTTGCCCGGCTGACTAACAACTGCAAATCAAATATCGCTTTATATATCAACATCAGATCTATCAAATGAGTTGATAACTTTGGTTGTATTCATAATAAGAATTTACGCACCCTCATGGTTTCAAATTAAGGTTCATCATTCCATAAAGGATGGTGCTAGACACTTATGGCATTTCATCAACTCATCTCTATACTTGCCTAAGAAGTATTGTGATATAATTGAACCAGTTATTTCTCGCAATGCTTACTTTGAGTCTCCAGAAAACATGCTTTTGGCTATGTTAACTGATGAGAGATGCCATATTAGAACTCTTGCAGCTCGGCGAATTATCAAGGCAAGCGAAATTGGCCCAGATGGAAATTGTGTTCATAGATTCGTTATTCCTTCTGTTAACTTTTGGAGCTACAGACTACGTAGATCTGGCAAACTTTTTATGACACACTGCCTACAGTTCTCAGACATATCAGTTGTCATGAACTTCTGAAGATGATACAGGACGATGTGCTGATGGACGACTGGAACTTTATTAAATTTCCTCCAGACACGCAAGCAGTTGAGCGAATTGTGAAACTCGTCACTGAAGCCTCCAGAAAAAGAGTTGGACAGCAGAACAGGGATGGATTTATCAGAGCTACCCTAGAATCCATAAGTCACAATTTGAGTCCAAAAAAAAAAAAAAAAAAAAATAGTGCTTTTGTAATTTTGTATGTTTCGAAGGTTGAATCAAGTTTCTATTCGTACTATAATGATATAAGTAAAATGTATATTTATTTAAAAATTTGCCTTTAATTTCCAATGTTCAACACCGTTGAGGTGGCGGAAGATATTAACTTATAATTCTAAAATTTTGTAAAGGTGCTGTTGTTAATAGATAGTAACTTTTAAGCACTACCGCAAACCGATCAATGAAATCTGTTATTTTTTTATTAATTTTTAAATTCTGGCCAATTTTCACAACTTTCTGCCCATTGAGGCGACAGAAGATATCAATTCAGAGTTATAAGATTTTACACACTTTTCAATGATGGGAGTTCACAACTTTTCCGCACTACCGCAAAAAGATCTATGAAATTTTGACTTTTTCTGCCAGCCCTAATGATCATATAGCTATGGAATAGAGCCTTGAATCCACTTCATTCCATTCGTGAAGTTCGACTTTACTACCAGGTCACCAAGATTCAAATGGTGGAAATTATATTCAGCAAATATAGATTACTGGTAATTGGAAGGTAATAATTGGTATAAAAAAAGTCTAAAAGTTAGTCTAAATTAAATCACTAAATCTAGTTTACTATTAAATCATAAATTCAATTTTAAACACTTGTTTATTTAAATAATAACAAATATTACATAATTGATGTTTAATAATAAAAATTCTATAAGCAAAGTCATTTTATGCAATTATTAAATTGTCATTTTCTTAGCAAAGTAATTAATTCAAATAATCACCAAGGAAAAACAAGAAAGAATAATCCCTTTTTATATGGAAACTTGATAATAAGCCAGGAAGAGATCAGGTTTATTGCAATAAGCCTGCAAGAAAGCAGGCCAAGCAAACAACTGTACATTTTAAATTAAGCCTTAAGGTGTATGGATTGATTGAAACAAGCCTTAAAAATTTCAGGGATTAGAAACTGCTAGATTATTTTCTAATTAGCTTGGGAGAATGGCAAAATGATGGCCCTCTTTGAAATAAGTCAGATTTTCAATTAGTCTATGCCCTTTTTTATGGTGCCTGGCTGTTATGACTTGTTTATGGCCAGTTGGCGCAGATGCTAAAATAGGAACTTCTCTGGATTTGCTATAAAAACCAAATTTAATAATAATAATAATAAAGAACTATCTAAAGAACTATAACTATCTTAAGCATAAAAAATTTCTGTTGTGTCTTATTACCAAGATACAAAATGTAATAAACTTCAAAACAATCAACAAATTAAGTAACGAAACAAAAAATACTGATGAAATTTTTTATTTGCCATCTGAATTTCAAGAAATTAAAGGGTAAAAAAAAGCATTGATGAAGAAGTTTTTGAATAGGCACCTAAATTTCAAGTAGCAGCAAAAATAAACAAAGTTCTACCATAGCAATTCATAGGTAATAAATATGATGGTGATAATTTATCGCACATGCTTTACTTCATTTAAATAATAAACAACAAGTTTCAGTCTTCTTTTTTGACACACTCAGATACTACATAATGCCATTAAATATTCAGCTATGTAATATTTTAATTTTCTATTTCAAACATGACATAATTGAAGCATTCAAGCAATAATTACTAGAATACGATTATTAAAAAAACAAAAATGAATAATCTTTCTCATGAATAACAAGAATGAAAAATGTTAAATAATGATATTATAATTGACAACTCCTTGTTTTCACATTTATTTGCATTCAAACATGAAAGTGTTAAAAGACAAACACCTTTTGGTTGAAATAGGTACACCCAAAATATTGGTAGAAAAATAGTGTTAAACAGTGGTGACATATGCACACTGTTAACAATGGAGGTGCTACACCTGCGCAGTAATGCAATTCTATATAACTTAAATTTTGGCTTTTTTTACTTAATTTTGAGTATTTAATAATTAGTAACTAAAAAGTTAATAAACAAATTTTAACTGAGCAATTCCTGTTTTTTTAATTCAAACTGCAGTTGAACAATAAAAAAATCATTAAGTGTCAGGTTAAAATAAATACACTTGTCAAAGAATTCTTTGTTTAAAAAAATATATATATATAGTACAATATTTTTAAATTAATTTATTTACATTCATTTTATTTTCAAATTTTGGGCACATTTTTCTCCAGTGGAAAAACACTTAAAGCACTATTTCTAATACCTTTCAGACTGCACTATTCAAGTTCCTACTTACCTTCAAACTAACTATATGAGAAGAAAAAAAAAACTTGTGAATGTGCTGCATCGGGAAATCGCGACTGGGTGAAAATTTAATCTATTATCTTTGTCTACAAAGAGAGATATATCGTTTTTTCTTCCCTTTGCCTTGAAGACTATATACAAAAAACGGTAAATTGCCTTAGATTATTGACAGATTTAAATACCATGCACATTTTTTTAAAAAAATTAGTGATTAAAATTATGCACTGAAAAAGTTGGGGATGCTGCAGCTGTGCAGTACCTGTCCACCCTCTCCCAAGTTTAAATTATAATTATTTTCCTTTGTACTTACCCCAGTAACATTTTCATAATGCATTGACAATTCTGAAACAATATGGTTAATTTCTTCCAAATATTTATTTATAGCAACTGGTACTGATCCTTTAGCAACAAACTAAAAAGACAAAATAAAGTGAATATCAAAATAGGAAACTAAAAGATCTGGCAGTTCAAGAAGACTTAGATAATAATAAAAACATATTTTCAGAAGATATTAGTGTTTTTACTTCTTGTTTTATCCGCAGAGTTTTGACATGCTTTTCTTGAAACATGGCTCTTAAACTGAAAATAGCCAGCTGAAGTTTTTTCCTTAAATCAGCAGCAGAATATGTAGGATACTGAAAGAAATCATTACAAATTAATTGTTGAATTGAATTAAAAGAAACATTACAATTAACTATGCAAAACTGACTTTATTTCAATAAAACTAAACAGACATAGAATTGGTAAATTGAAAAGAAAATTATTTGCATTTAATTAGTAATGCAAATTACGAATGTTATAATATGACCATCCACATCTCAAAACTAAAGAGTGCAGAGATTTCAACTAAAGCTTTTAATGACATGTGCATACATGAAGATGACAGCTTTTTTTTAAATGCATAATACATAACTATTCTTTTTGCCTTATTTGTTCATATTTCATTGATTACCTACAAAAATAACACTTTAAAAGCACTACAATAAAACCTTATTTTATGTAGCATTCACAGCAAAAAACAAGTAATATAAAAAAGAAATTAAGTCAATTCCTACTTAGGTCAACAAAGAAAAATTTTATTTTAGAAATTTTTTTCTCCCATATAGAACTAAAATTAATTAACTAAATTTAATTGATGAATTAATATTTGAAAAAACTGTATTAACATCAAGTGTCATCCACTACAAGTTTTAAAAAATGCATTTGAACTTGAGTGGATGAATAAAAAGTATTTTATTAACGATTGAATCTTGGAAATTCCCTTTGTTGCCAAAATCGCCAACTTTGCCGCCAAGTCGCCAAGTCTAGCATCTTGATTAATAGTCTAGTAATTTAATTAATGAATTAATATTTGAAAAACTGTATCAACATCAATTGTCATCCACTACAAGTTTTAAAAAATGCATTTGAACTTGAGTGGATGAATAAAAAGTATTTTATTAATGATTGAAAATTTGAACAAGATATATAAATAAATATATATAGGGAGAGTATGAACTAATAGTAGGAATTGAAAAAAAAAATGCAGAAAAATTCCTTGTTTTCACATTTAGCTTTTTTTAAAAATTATATTTTGAAGGCAATGCAATAAAAATAACATCCAATCAGTAGAAAACTAAATTAAATGAAAATTTACAAACTTTTATTAATTAGAAGTCATAAAGTCATATAAAACAAAACGCATCGATAATACTTTAATGACTAATCAACAATGACCACAGATTTTTTTGACAAATGAAATTCAAATGCTGCCGAACCTCCATATATTGGAAATCTCTATACATTGAACTTTTTCAGGAACCTTGAATTTTCTTAGAAAAACAGTTTCAGTATATTGAATAAAATTTCTATAAACCGAATAAAAAATTTTACATAAAAAAAATTATATACACCTATTCCAGTAAAAAAACACATTATTTATAAGAAAAATACAAATGAAAAAAGAAAAACTGTTTCACCAATTCTTATTGCAATAGAAATTTAAGATTGTAATGTTGCTCTGAAAAATACAGTAAACATTTGCTGGCCATGTATTATTTGAAGCTTCTGTTCCATGAAAACCTTTCATAACTTAGAACGACATTTTTACCTATAATTCCATTTAACTTTAGACATCTTATAGTGAACATGGCCTCCTAAATCTTTAGATTGTAAAAGAGAGGCTCAGCTTAATAAAAGACATGGAAATTGGGGTGAAAAATAGGCCTAAAAATAAATAATATTTTTAATACAATTTAATTATTAAATGTACAGAAATGCTTTAAGTCTTCTATAACTTAAAAAACTAACTATGCATGGTTTTTTTTAGTAAGAAAATGATGAAAATTTGTAATATGTATTTCTGTACATTGAAATTTCTATATACATTGACATTTTTTCCAGGAGTCTTCAAATTTGCTATGTAGAGGTGCGACTTATTTATTTTTTAAAGTACCTGTTTCCTAAAAGCTCCAATAATAGCTTCAATCATTGATTTTGCAGTTGGTATCACAGATCCTTCATAAATTGCTTCATTGAAATCAGGTTCTCTGCAGAATCCTTTTATTGCTGCAAATAAATTATTTAATTATAGAAACAGATTTATTATTAAAATTTTCACATCCATTCACCCAAAACAATACAGAAATCTCTGGAATAACCAAAATATATTGTAGCAAAAAATGTCTTCTCCATAGTGGCCATATTTCAGATATCCAGTAGATTGTGACCATATGTGATGTGCATACATATAAGCACACATATACTTTTTAACAGTTCAATTAATAAAGCAAAAAAGTAAATTTAAAAAAATAAAAATGTATGCTATAATGCATGATTTCATAGAGCTGCTAGTTATACAATTTTTAGATTTACAAAATTTTTTTTTAGATTTACAATTTTTCCAACATTTTTTTAAAGTTTAGCTTACTTTTTTTAGAGAGTTCTGGGAATAATTTTCCCCAGTACTACAATTTGCTGGAGACAATAACCAATCACTTTACCCTTCAAACATTATATATGAAACTGAAATATGCATATTGACAACAGGGTGCATAGTGAGAAATTGCTGTAAAAATTAAGCACTTTTAAGGACTTAAGCACCTTATCCAAAAAAATTAAGCACCTTTGTACATGCACGCATATGTAGACCCACGTATTTTCTACGGAGAGGATATTTTTTCAGTTTTATAATACTGCATAGTTTTAACTGAAAAATTTAAAATATGCATATTTTTTTAAATTATAAATATGTAATTTTTTAATTTTAACATTTATTTCTGTATTTTCACAACGTCTTCTATTGTAAAATAAAGGATGTCTCTTTGGTTTGACAAAAAAATAAAAATGATAATGCAAACTGTCATTTTCAAAAATTAAAACAACTTTTATAAGATTAACAATAAAAATGTGACCTTTTTCAACATTTCTTAAAATTAACAAATTACCAGCTAATTTGCCCCTTCGCGATAACCATTCCAGTACTTCAATAGACGGTGGTGCCCATTGTTGAAGAAAGAGGGAGCGAAAAAAAGACATTAATAGTTCAGTCAACGAAGGGTTTCAAAAAAACATTCAATCATATAGTTTAAAACTCGTGCCACCATCTTGAATTTCATACCCCCCCCCCTTTTTTAGTTTTTTCTTGAATATATCGAAAACTATTTAGTTTTCAAATTACAATTGATTTAACGAATTAAAGAGAACAAAATTCCCTACAAATACATGCTTTTATCTTTCTTCTATCTTTAATAGTTTACGATGTAATGGGTCTCAAAGTTTGCCGTCAATTTGGATTTTATCCCCTTTTTTTAGTTTTTCTTGAATATCTCGAAAACTATTAAAACTAGACGAAAAATAAAAGCATGCATTTGAAGAGAATTTTGCGATCATTATTTTTTTGTATTGCATGTAATTGAATAGTTTTTGAGATATTCACAAAAGATTAAAAAAGGGAGTTGAAATCCAAGATGGGGACAAACTTTGAGACCCATTATCTCAGAAACTATAAAAACTAGAAGAATAATAAATGCGTGAATTCGTAGGAAATTTCATGCTCTTTACTTTTTTAAATCAATTGTAATTTGAAAACTGAATAGTTTTCAAGATATTAAAAAAAAATAAAAAAAAAGGGGGGGGGGGCAATGAAATTCAACATGGCAGCGCGAGCTCTGCACTCAGGACCGGAGACTTTTAGAATGTTCAACAGAAGCCTCTCGCGAACATGTGTACCAATTTTCAAAACTATACGATTTAATGTTTTTTTTTTCAAATTCATTGTTGACTGGACTATCAATTACGATTTTTTACAAATTCATCTGTTTTGAGACCAATTATCTTTAAAACTATTAAAACTAGAAGAAAAATAAAAGCATGCATTTGTAGGGAATTGTAAGCTCTTTAATTTGTTACATCGATTGTAACTTGTAAACTGAATAGTTTTCGAGATATTCAAGAAAAACTAAAAAAGGGGAATGAAATACAAGATGGCGGTGCGAGCTCCCCCTCAGGACCGCGGCCTTTTAATATATACCAATTTTTAAAACTATATGATTTAATGTTTTTCCACCCTCATTTTGGGCCTTCATTGACTGGACTATAAGCGTTACCTTAAGATGTGTTGACATCCCGGATATATCACACCCTGGATTCCTTCCCCGAATTTTTCCCTTTCGTCAGTTTTATTTCTTGATACATCCGGTAAACAAAGCTTTATGACTACGCTTTCGATTCATAGTATTCAACGTCTGAGGTTTTGAAAGGAGAATGTTTTCTTTGGATTTCTCGAGAAAACTAAACACTTTTTAAGGACCTGTTTTCAAAATTAAGCACTTTTAAGGTGCTTAAAAATGGTTTTCAAATTTAAGCACTTTTCATGACGCTACGCACCCTGGAGAAGTGTTAGATACAAAGAATTGTTAGTAAAAAGATGCTTATGAAATACTAGCTGATATACCTGGCGTTGCTCGGAAAAAATATTTTTTCACCAAAAAGTAAAACACCCTTTCCTTTTTCTCTCCTTAGTTTGAACCACCTGGCAAGAATCTCATAGTCCTTCGTACTCCATTTTCCCCTCCCCATCATGCTATGGCAACAGATGAAACTCTTTCATATCTTGCATTTTGACGTAGACTTACATCTCTTCATAGTGGTCTAATGGTATGTCGGGAAAGGAATAAATTATGAAGCTTTTCGTGATATTTTTAAACGCTTATAGCTCAGCATAGAGAGTTTTAGTTTCATTTAACAGAGAAAGGTTGACATTGAAGATTGAAAAAATAATTTTAGAATTTGGACTTATGGTTTAATCACAGTCGAGTTGCAAAGTTGGTGAAAATCACGAAGAATTTTGATGACATCACAGCGACCGATGCACGTGCATGCATCGGTTGTAAGCGGTATATTAAATGGATTTTAAGATATCAATAATTAATTCATTTCAGATTAATTCATTTAACAGAGAAAGGTCATAGTCACAGATGAGTAATCGATTAATTAACTGTCCTTAAATATTATTAACAATTTTTGATTTAATTGAGCTGTCCTTTCCATCGATTTAATTGAGTCGAGTTGGTTTTAGTTTCATTTAACTGAGAAAGGTCATAGGTCATAGTCACATAGAGCTACTTTAGTCACATAGAGCTACTTTAGTCACATAGAGCTACTTTAGTCACATAGAACACCTTTAGACACAAAAAGTCATAGTTGAGTAAGGTAAGTAAGTCTACGCCCCTCAATCCCAGTGGCCGTTTCGCAGAGACGGCCTATCATCGAATTTTTTTTTTGTCATAAAACGAACAACGATTCTCTAATCTTTAGTGTTTTTGTCACAGATCGGAAAAAACCTCATATTGTTCATTCTTTTTCAACTTAGGCCCTCTCCCTCTGGTAGGAAATGGGATCAACAATCTTGATACACACTCATTATTATCATTATAAAATTTGTAATATTAAATGAAGCATCGGGTAAAGATAGTAATTAACATCATTGTGTTGTGGTGCAAGCATATTGAAAGAGGTATATGCTACGAAATAAAAGCTAAATGAAATTTCTGTCTTTCTGTTAACATTCATTAAAACAATATTTTTTATCATAACTTTCACAATGATAAAAATACTGGAATGAAGAATTTAATAAAACAATCAATGGTTTGAATTTTATTACAATAACAATAAGCATTGTTGCAAATTGTGTATGAAATAATTAAAAAGATAATTTTCTGTGCTTTAAGATGGTATGTAAATAATATACATGCAATATATTTTTTCTGAAATTATTGACGAAACACTTGAGATAAAACCCGAAAATTGACTTAATTTTCGTTATTTATTTAAATATCTTAGGAAGTAATTATTTTGAAAGGTTGAAAAAGTAGAATTAATCTAGGAATGGACCCAGAATGCAGGGATGAGATTGGAAAAAAACCCAAAAAAAGCTGAAAATAGAAATCTGAAAATTTTATGCGATATACGTTTTAAGTAACTTAAGAATTAAAGTGCGATAAATTATTATATACAAATATATATATATATATATATATTTGTGAGTGAATAATTGTTTAATTACATGCAGGGCTAAAATCAGCAAATCAAAAAAACAAAAGACACCTAAAAATTACATATGACAAAAAAGGAATACCAAATTAACAATGAAATACTAATCATACTTACAACTGTTATTTAGTCAACTAATTTGCAGCTAGAATAATAGTAAAAAACGGAAAAAAAATATACTTTTAAAAATAAGATTTTGAATGCAAATGAATTTTTTTTAAATTTATGACACTAAGCAATTAGTTACATTCTACTTCGTTTTCAACAAATTTTTCACTTTAAAATGCAGATTATTTTTAAAAAAAAAAAAAAAAGAATTTTCAATCAAGGGTCTTTTTTCTTAGCATTTCTTGTAAAAGGAGGTGCGGATATCTCTTATTTTTTTTAAGAACACGGATTCCAAGATCATTGTAATAAAAAAAAGGGAGGAGGAAGTGGATTTCTTTTCGGGAAAAAAGAAAAAGCAGAATTTTCTGCGAAAAAACGGAAATTTTTCATTGCAAGAAAATAAAAAAAGCGGAAATCCGCCAAAAAGCGGAAAAATCTCATCCCTGCAGAATGGCATATGGAAATTTCATGTCAAGACTATTCACCGTTTAGGAGTTCTTGCGACAGATAGACCGTTAGAACATCTTTTTTTTTCCTACCCTTTTCCTCTTCCTAAGATAGGAACCGGACTATGTAGTCTTGAAGGTTTAGCACACACTCATTAGGATCAGTTAAAAATTTGTGAAAATTAAACAAAACATCAAGAGAATAATTCAATAATGTCATTGGTCACTGTGTAACCGTATTAAAAGCTGTTAATGCTAAGATAACCGGAAACCAGAAGTGAAAAGTCTGCTTTGTTGTTTATGCTCAAAAAAGCAATATTTTCTTATATTAACTTTAACACCGGCAAAGGCCCGTGTGTGAAACAGTAATTTGGCTTAAATTTATTTTTATAAGAATAAAAGTATTGTTAGAAATTGCATTAAAAATATTTTTTTAAACCTTTATAACAATCAGAAAAACACTTCATCGCAATGGAATTAATATCATTAAAAAGATAATTTTCAGCTCTTTAAAATGGCATAAAAATAATTGTTGTCTACTAAATATTTCAGAAGTTATTGGCAAAAAACGTCTAAGCATTAGGCTTAACAGCGGCTAATTTTCGTTACTTAATTAAATATCTTAAAAACTAATTAACTCTGAAAGTTGAAAATAGCACCGTTGACCTAGAAATGTTCTCTAGAATGTTGTGCGCAAATTTCATGTCGCTACGGTTCACCGTTTAGGAGGAGTTCTTGTGACCAACAGACAGACCGACAGATAGATGTATTTTCTGTTTTATATTACAGATAAAAGATTTGGTAAAGCTGTCCAACTATTCAATAAAAATTCTCTACAAATTTACAATAGATGAAAACCTCACCAACAGAGTTTTGGGAGACATTTTATCATCCAAAAACTTCACAAGTATTTTTTAATGAGAATAAATAATATTTCATAGTCTGCATCAGCATTAAGTTATCAATATTCATGGTATTTATATTTTCTCTGGTATGATATCATCTACATAATTAGTCTTTGAATGACATATCTGCTCTTCAATAATATCCGAGGAAGATAATGAGAAGGATTTATAAATGAGGAAATTCTGGATTTGAGTAAGTACAGTATCTTGAATTTCCGATACATACGGATCACAATCACTCTCGATAGTATCTAGGAATAGGTGGAGAATAGGTCGAGATTGAGCGTGATTGAAGACAAGTTATCCAAATATTGTTTCTACTCTGTTCTAGTTTCTCATTTCTTTGCAAATTTTGTTCAGTACTATTTGATTTCTAGAGCTTTCCAAGCCTGGAAAGTACTTAGAATGAATACAAGTTATTGTAATCACCAATTCAAATCAATGCAAGTCTAGTTGAGATTAGCTACCATATTCTTCTTTTGTCGTATCTGTGTACAACAATCAACATGACAATTTGCTAGAGGCACAGGGTATCAATCCCAGTCCCTCTTGCAAGCTAAGTGTTCTCAACACCGACTCTTTGAAGAAAACTAAGTCAGATGGCCTGTACAGGAGGAGAGGTCGTAACTGAAGAAAATCTTGCGATATACATTTCAACTAGCACGAAAAGGAATATGGTTTACGTCGCAGTGAATGGACATTTTATAAAAACACTTGCCAATTCAGGTGTCAGTTGTATCATATTTGAAGAGCTATGTCAATAATTAAATACTACTATGTTTACTGAGATAGAACAGTTCTAAAAACTGCCCGTAGAGTACATATTGCCACCTCAGAATGCTGCATATTTAAAGTTGATTTGAATTGTACCATAAGGCTATATGAATTTCTCTGTTTTCACAGTGCAACCACCAAATGATATTTGGATAGAACTTTTTCATGCCACAGATGGAGATTTTCCACCACAGATTTTCATCACAGGGATGAGATTGGCAAAAAAGACTGAAATCATACACGAGCAAAAAATTTGTACCATAATTTATACGCGAAATAGGGTTTAAGAAGTAAAACATGCAACATGATGAAAATATTACACTATAATAATTAATAACTTAATTATTTACAATTCAGTACGTATAAATATGAAAAAGAATATTAAATTATTATTAAATCATTCACATTAAAAGTTAACAAATAAGTTTAACACATCATCAGGGGCATCAGGAAATATAAAATTAAACATTAAAACATATTTACCACCTGTACGTCACTGAGAAGCAACATTCGCCCAACAGAAGTCTGAGAAGAATTATATTTAATAGCCTTTTGATAAAAGTTAGTTCAAAAAATAAATAAAAATAATTTCTTTTGCTTCATGCAATTGTGTAAAGTGTATTAGCTCTTTATAAATTATAATAATGTATCATATACTGTGAATTCTGTTTTATTTCTTTTATTTTTATATATTTTTGCAAAAGTAACAGCACAATGATTGTGCAGCTTATAAAGTGAGAGGGGTTGAGTAATTGTACAGTTACAATGACACATTCATTTAGCATTATTGTTATTTGAAACCCTTTGAAACATTTCCTTAATTGTTAAAGAAGTGGTTTTCTTTTGTTCTTTTAATTGTACAACTTTTGTTGGTGACAGATCTCCACGAACACGCTTCACCCCTTGTTTTGGACGCCTCCTATCTTTGACAGATTTTTCTTCAATAAAGGATGTGTTTGCATCCTCTGCAAGTTTATTTCCAGTAAATGCTAAAGTTTTTGCACAGTCTTCATTAGTATCTATCTGTTTAATTACTGGCATAGTTGTCGGGACTACATTATCTCTAGAATGCATAGGTAAATCATCTCTTTTATTTTTTTATTTGAGAAATTTTTTTTATGTCTTATTCTTTGATTTGTTGCTACATTTGCACACAACTTTTTAGCTGTCACTTTTGACAGGAGTTTTTTTTTATGTAGTTTATTTATTTGTTTTATTTCATCTTGGTACGCCCTACAAGATGACCTTAAGTTTTCAACTAATTTTTCTTCAACATGTTTATGCAAAAAAAATTTTTTTTTTTTTGCAAAATATGCCACAGAGGTTTTGTTTTCTGCAAAAAGGTGGTACTTAATTCTTTGAATGGCACTGAATGTTGGAATGTTCATCCTTGTAGAGCTTGCTGATATAATGTTGATTCGTCAGTAGAAGATGAATCAGCTAGTTTCCTAGACGGTGGAGTTAAGCCGCATGGTCGAGCATATTTTCCCAGAATTTTCTTTCAAAAACGGAATATAGGAAGGTTTCTTTTCTTTGTGTAACAGCGGAATTTTCGGAAGAAAAAGCAAATTTTTGTGGCGGAGGAACGGAAATCCGGGGGAAGGGGGGGAAAACGGAATTTTCTGAGAAAAAAAAGACAAAAATGCAGAATTTTTCCAAAATAACAAAAGCGGAAGAATCTCATCCCTGTCATCAGGAAAACCATCCTGTCAAGAAAGCCCATCTCTGAAGCAGCAAGCAAGGAGAGTAACAGAATTCCTTCTCTAGCAACATTACAGAAAGGTGTAATTAAAATATAAAAAGTTGAATCTATAATTAAAGTCCTTAAAAGAGGTGGCAAATACCAAAGTTACCAAATGAAAAATCATGTTCTTTACAAAAGAAACTAGGATTCTATGGGACAAGAATGGCTCTTGGTCGTAACAAATAAGAAGGAAATACTACTTAGATAGAAGCACACTCCAATATGTGTCACACTGTAGAGAATGTCCAAAGATGAAAATTCTCACCTCAACTTCAGTCAGATCAGCTTCACCCCATAAATACTACTTGATGTTGCTGCTTTTATTACATTTGCAAAAATTGGAATTGATCTAATTGGAGGCTTCCATGTTACTCAAAGTGGAACAGATGGATTAATATTTGCACAATTTAATTAACGAGAACACAACTAATTCACACATATATTTCTACAACTTAATAAAAGTAGCAAGCATTTAAGAAATGAGCTTTATGTTGCATCTGTAAAATTACAAATAAGACCAAGAACCAGACTTATATTGCAGAAAGTCTTTCAAACCCCTTAGAAAACCAAATTCGCTGACGTACAACTCAGGGCAAACTTTAAAAAAATGACAAAGAAGTTACAATGACTTTTCTCTCCCAAGAAGCAAACAGTGAAAGTCACATATACAGGTAATCTATCAATTCTTGAAAGTTTATAGTGAATAATGTGCTAATACTCAATGAAAGGTAAAACTACTAAGAGGTTAACAATAAATTCGTTCAAAAGAGGGAGAAAATATATCCCCCTACAAAAGTTGCGCTACACTCCTAACGTCTTTATCAGTAGTTCTTTTCCATAGCATGGCATGGGGATTTATTTCAAATCCAGAATTAAATGTCTTTTCAAGATTATAAACTTTGATAATTCTTTACATCAAAAGACTATTTATTAGGTCTCTTGAATGGCAAAATAAATTTTACCTCTATTAATTATTTTTTAAAGAATTCAAGACATGATTATAGTTAACTTGTGATTTACATTTAAAAAAAAGTATTTTATTAAAAAGAACTTCATAGCTGTCTACCACTATATAAAAATTTAACATATACATACATATTTTCAGTGCTAAATTTAGGAATAGGTATACATAGTTTACAATAGTTTGCATGCCTGTTACATACATTTTTCATAAAACATA
This sequence comes from Araneus ventricosus, assembly GCA_013235015.1. Classification (NCBI taxonomy): domain Eukaryota; kingdom Metazoa; phylum Arthropoda; class Arachnida; order Araneae; family Araneidae; genus Araneus; species Araneus ventricosus. The sequence goes on along the minus strand of BGPR01000723.1, from coordinate 282,438 downwards.
GATTTTCTTATTATAACTGAAAATATTTTCTCCGCTTAATTTTTTAAAATTCTATTGGTGTCGCATTCATAACTTGTCATGATACAAAGTACAAATAAGATTCCTGCAGACTTCAGAAATATATATATACAAAAAAATGCACTTTAAAAAGAATTCAACTTTTAAAGAGTTGCTCAAATGATGACTTTGAAAGACAGTAACCAAGAACATATTAAAATATATTTACTAAATCTGAAATTAAAATAACAGCATTAAAAAAAAATTTCCTACTTTCATCTAAAGGCATTTCTTCAACAACAAATTTGCCTTCTCTTTCATTCTCAAACTCAGTCCAGGCAGCTTTTCGTTCTTCTTCAGTTAAATCTTCCTCAGTTTCATTTTGCAAGAGGGAATCATGCTCATGGTAAGTTACAATCCAATCTTTATGTTTGATAAGCATCTCAGCCAAAAGAGTATCCTACCAAAAAAAAAAATCTATGTTTGTAGATAACAAAATAAATTATATTCTTTTAAATACAGGAATTTAACCACATTAGCTGCCGCTTAATGTGACAGCTTCAGGACTTAAGAATTTTGATAACATTAACTGATTAATAACAATAACCGAATTGGGTAAAATCAACTATACTTTTATCACATCAAGGGAAAAGGAAAAGAAAGGAAAAAAAAAAACACTTACTTCAGGGCTATTTATAACATATTTCAAAAATAACAAAAACTCATTAATTGTTGCTTGTCGACTATTATTCCTTAACAGTTCACTTATATATTGCTTGCACGCATTTTTTAAAAAAAATTGTTGAACGATGCTGCATGTCACATTTCAAAATATCAAGTGCTTGCCTCATTTCGGTTATTCTAAAGGGTTTTCTTCAACACATTCGTCCACTTTGGAATCATCAACATTTATTTCTTGAACTTGCTCACAAACAGCTTGGCAAGTTTCTGAGTCTCTCAGTGTGGCAGCTACTGGAATGTCCTCGTCATTGAACATCCACTCTTCATGCTCTTCCTTTCGCATACCTTCAGGGGGTTCATTGACAATTAGAAATTTTTCATCTAATGTTTAACAGAAGCCTCTGTGGGCGAAGCAATTTCCGATTGTTTCAGCCAATATCAGATTCCAAAAACTTGCTAAGAGACGGACACCTAGATGTTTCTTTACAATTGGAGCAAGAAAACCCATGAACGATAATTGTTAACGCTGGTTAAAAATGAAGGATCAGTCAATTCTCTACTTCAAAGCTGATAACATTAAACAATGTAGTGATCACACTAAATAAATATTTTTGTGTATGTTTGTGTGGGGTTAGAACTTTTTGATAATATAAAGTGAATGATAACATTAACTGTAATCACATTAAGCAGCATCCATCCACTGCAGAATAATTTCAAAAGTTATTAACTATTACAAATCAGTATTAAATATATCAGTTTAATTCAGTCTTTTCAAAACAATATAATAATTACTTTGTAAAAAATCATAATTTGAATTTGTATAGCAATAGCATTCCACTCACTTTGGGGACCATAGGAGTTGGACGATTAGGTAAAGATTCTGGTTCAAAATTGTACAATTCTGCAAGTTCTGCAGCATTAAAATGCCGATCAATTTGCTGTTCATCAACTACTCGTATTGATAAAGATAACTTAGTCACTTGACGATCATATATTTTTTCTTCCATTGTACCCTAAAAATGTAAAATGAAGTATTATAATTTTTTTTTATTTTAATAATACATAATTATTAAGAATTTTCAGTTTAATGAATTGCATGTACATTTACACATACTAAATTTGTAAAATAACGCTTAAAATATAGTAAAATTACTAATGACTAACAGCGAAATTCCAAAATTGATGATTTAACATTCCAAGTGCACATCTTTTTAATTGAATTTTAATATCTTAGAAATGAACTTTAAAAAGTATCTAAACTGTTCCTTTTTATATGTAATCAAAACTTTGAAACCTCACAAATGTTATACTTATGGAATTTTAAGAAATTATACAAACAAATATGAATAATCTGCTTTTCAGTTAAACATGAAAAGGGGGGGGGGCAACTTCAGCAGTTGGATAACAAAAAAAAAAAAGACAAATATATTAAAAGTCCCCCATTAAACACATAGATTGATCTAATTGGTCCATTTGTAAACCAAAATAAAATCTTATTAGTATGTCTTGGGAGTTGCATCATTTCCCAATAGTTATTTTTTTTCATTGATATCAGGACTTGTGGATCATCAAGGGAATTTGTGCTTCGTTGATTATAATGTTCTCTGCATCATTGTCTTCCAGATTTTCAATACTGGAAATGGCAGAGTATTCCAGCAACACCGATAACTTGATAGTAACTGGTAGGGTGATTTTTGTTGAGGGGGAGTATTTTTCAAGTCTACTTTAGTATTTGCAGGAGATTGTAAAAGATTTTTTCTCCCTTTTTCAATATTCTTTGTTGATTTGACTTATACATTTGCTATAACAACTGGTTTCTTGTACAGGAATTTTTTTGCAGATGAAAATGAGAAAAGACAGTTTACTTGTTTGTTGGACTGTGGTTCATTTTTCTTGGGAATTATACAACTGAAGCTTTATCAGTGAGGCTCTAAAACTGGTAATATTCTCATCAATCTGCGTGATGCTGGAAGAAGTGATTAGTTTCAGAATTTGAGATGAAGTAAAGACAGTTGATGAAATGTTTAGTTGAGTTGCCAATTTCTCTACTAAAAAATCTGAAAAAATTTTGTTTTACTTTAATAATTCGAACCTGCTCTTTATATTGCTGACTGGAGCAAGATTTCAAATCCAAAGCGTGCGGCTGTTGGCAGTTTGTACATTGTGGATCTAGAATACATTCACATGATGAGTGACCAAAGGAGCCATGCTAGTGTGCATCTACATACAAATTTAAAATGTCTAAACCTATGGAATTTAAAGCATTGCTGAGAATTTGAAATATATAGGCTATTTATGTAACCATCTTTGATACTTGGATGGCAATTTAGTAAATATAAATGCTGATAAACATGTTTTGTAGTAATAGATTCAGTCCTTTCTATAATCATACAGAGAATGTGCTGAGCACCTTGGTTAGACAGGCCATCTGAAATTTCAGATTCAGAAAATTTTAACAATTCTGGATTGGAAATAACACCTTGGCATGAATTATCAGTGTCGTGAGGTGTGACAGATACAGTAGAACCAAAAATTTATTTCCCTCAAAACATTTCAGTTTGAAACTAAGAAGTTGTTTCCAAGGGGAATCTTCAGATTTAACACATTTGCTGCTACAACTCGTGTCTGAGATTCAAACCATCTAATTAGATGAACCATTCTCTGCTATGTCTTAACTACAGTAGAGAAGGGGTCGTTTGATTAGATAATAGGTGTGAATCGTATTTGATCCATACGGCAATTAGTTTCTTAAAATATTTTGGACAGCTGCCTATTCCTTTGGGACTCTTCAGGACCCCAAAAAAGAAAGACTTCATCATAAATTTGTTATTCAAGACAGAAAGAATAAGAAAACAAATATGCATACTAATGAGGCCACTATTATTCACTACATTTACAATCCATAGAAGGAAGAATGAAATTTGGACCCCGATAGGCACAGCATGGAAACACAGTTAAAAGCTCTAATAATTTTCTCCAGGCATCTCAGGGCCACTTCCAGGAACATCTACCATCCTTAACACAGACAACAGAAGTTGGCCACTTATTATAACCACTTACAGGGCTAGGGTAGGAGTCAACTCATACTCCAGGGACCACATTTCTAAAATGCATAAATCTGAAAATAAGGCTAAGCAGTTTAGATTTAAATAATGCAAATAAACAAATGCGTTTTCGACATGAGGAAAGGAGAAAAAATAGATGAAAAGAACACAATTACTAGGGTTACATGGAGTCCAACACAAAAAGTAAGCCCCGTGGGAAAAAAAGAAAAATTCCCAAGTAAGATACCCATAACCACCTAAAGAAGGTAAGCCCCAAAGAGGCGTTCCAAATTAAATAAACGACAACAAAAAATCCAAATTACTTCAAGTAATAAATCTCTCATTATATTATCTTCTCTCTATATATATATATACATCAAATCTTGATATCTGTACCTTTTTATTATGATGCATGACTATTTAATGGGTTAAGTCTAAATGTTCCTTACTGAGTTTATTCAGCTCCTAAATTTTTCACTAAACAATGGGAGGGCATGATAAAAAATATTTTAAATTTAAAAACTATTAATTTCAAAATATATTTTGAAAAAAAAAAGATGTGGATTTGAACCCTGGCTAAAAGGTTAGCAAGCGAGTAAGTATTCCATAGACCATAGCAATTCGCTTCTTATCAATGGCAACTTGCTGGTATATAAGCTGTGCCGAAACATTGAGGGCTATTTTCACCAAACTGGCTGGCTATTGTGCTTTATTTTAATGGGTGAAAACCCTAAAGGTATACTATTAATAAACCAAATCTCATCCTGAACTAAATTTCCCAAGTCGTGCCCTCTCCTTATAAGTATTTTACATTTATAGATAAAAAAAAATGTTCTTGTATAGTTAATGTGTGTTGTTCTTTTAGAAAGCAAATAATACCTTTGAAATATTAGTGGGTTCAACTTTTGCTTAAAATATAACAACAAAAAACATACTTGAGCAAGAAATCTGTAAATATACACAGGTTTCTTTTGACCAAATCTGTATACTCTAAAAATTGCTTGAACATCATGAGATGGATTCCACGATGCATCAAACATTATAACTCGGTTGGCTCCAACTAAATTTGTTCCCAAACCTCCTGCTTTTGTGGAAACAAGGAAAAGACGAGCCCTAAAACACAAAACATAAATAAGTTACGATGTAAAGCAGTTCAGTAAAATTTAAGAGTAAATCACTAGAAAGCTTTTTCAAAAACTTATTTTTCAATCCATTTCCTTTTATACACAACATCTTTACTTAAGATTATAACCAGACTATAATAATATTATAATAAATAATCCAATTACAGTACAACGTCGCAAATCCGGAATCGTCGGGACTTCGGCAATTCCGGATTTGGGATAATTCCGGATCTTAGATCATTTCCATATTAAGAAGTGATTTTAACATCATAAAACACATAATTCAATTTAAATTTTTACAAAACTTATTTATTACTTGTTTTCTTTGATTTATAAACATAATTAATATTATTTCTTTTTAATTTTAACATTTTTACAAAACATTTCATTTAAAGTGAGTTGCTTCATTAGTTTTGGTTTTTGATTCAGTAACTTCTCTTTTATTTTATGTATCGCCATTATGTCCGACTCCGAAATAAAGTCTCTTTGCTCAAGTCCTTTTATTGCGGTGTTCAACACTTCCACTAAGCTGTCAATTGGCATTTTATCTTCCGCTTGTGTTTCTTCTTCGTTCTCCTCGCTATCGGATACCAAAGTGTTGGAGTTCATCAACACCATACTGCATATTTCGGCATCGGTGAGCTGACACACTGTCGGGGCTTTATCGTCGCAATGCAGTACTTCAAAGGCGTCATCTTCGGCAATTTCTTGTCCTCTTCACTTGACGTACTCAAGTAGTTCAAAAATTTCAGCTTTTTCTTTTGAGATCTGAAATCCTTTGAAATCGGTATCCACGTTTTCTTCGTCCTCATAGAATATGGTTGCCGGCCACAAATTGTGCCAAGCATTTTTCATCGTCGTGGTTGGAATCCCGTCCCACGCTTTAGCTGCACTCCACACTGCCGTTTTCAAATTGTAAGATTTCAAAAAGTTTTGAAGTGTTTCCCCTCCATTTAGAAAGCTGAGCATTTCTTTCAGGAATTCTGATTTGTACTGGCACTTTAATGCCCGCAGAATGCCCATGTCCATTGGCTGTATTAGCGATGTGCAATTAGGAGGGAAAAACAGCACCGACACGTTGTCCTTCACTAAAATCTCCGGAGAAAGGCGGGCAGTACAGTTATCCAAAATTAGAAGTATCTTGGCGTCAGCTGGAAAGCCGTTTCCAGACAAATGTCGACGGGCTTCAGGAACAAAATGGTTTTTGAACCACTCATTCATCAAATGCTGCGTCATCCATGCCCGCTTATTTGACCGGAAACACTTTTACATTTTTAAAAGCCCTAGGCTTAGCCGATTTTCCAATAACGAAAAGCTTCGTTTTGTGGCTTCTGGCGGCATTTCCACATCCTAGAATTGTGATTCTTTCTTTAGAATCTTTTACTCCTGTGGCATCTTTTTTGTCCGCAGTTGCTAATGTTGAGCGAGGCACGTACCGCCAAAACAAACCAGTTTCGTCAGCATTGTAGATTTGCTCTGGTGATAATTTCTCGGTTTCTACGAGGCTGACAAATTCGTTCACAAAATCTTCTGCAGCTTCAGCATCGGCCGATGCTTTATCCCCACATATCTTCAGCTGTCGTATTCCATGACGTTTCTTGAATTTTGTGAGCCAACCTGTCGTGTAACTGTAGTCTGTGGTTAAGTTCATTGATCTATGAAATATTTTTGCCTGTTCCATTAAAAGTGGCCCAGACAAAGGGACTCCTTCACTTCTTCGCTGCCTGACCCACTCAATCATTACTCGGTCATGATCATTGTTTTTTGCATGGCGAATTATCTTTCTTTCACCCATCGCCATTGGTGTATCCGAGTCGGCAAAAAACTCAAAAGTTCATTTTTTTGCTTCTTAATATCGTAGATGGTTGACTTTCCTAGTCCATACTCTTCGCATAATTTTGCAACAGCTGTGCCACTTTCCAACTTTTTGATCAGGTTGACTTTGTCCTTGATCGATCGAGTCACGTGTTTTCTTTTTGTTCCGCTGGCTACAGTAGAACTCAAAGCACACTTCGGCATATTGATAATGAAAGATATAAACCAGAAGATATTTAATAATATTATTAATAAAAATTAAAAAGCTAAAAAAAAGGTTGGAATCATTCATCAAGCAAAATATATCAACTCGGATAAAAGAAGTTCAACATTCGCGAGGGCTAGTTCGGAATTAAAGACAACCGCGTCCATTCGTTCTGGGCAAATCCTTTGCGAGACAGAAGGGAGAGGAAGTTGCGCGCGCACCCCCTGCGATACCTTCGTCGCACATCGTTGTACATGTGGTTAAATCCTTTCCCTCCCCAGATGGTTACGACCAGTTTCTGCTGATTCTGGGCGCCAATTTGTTAGATAAAAGTTAGGATTGTGGGATTTTTTTTTTTTAGGGGAATGGTTTACGGAATGAAAAAGGTCCGGATTTTGGATCATTCCGGATTTTGGACGTCCGGATTTGAGACGTTGTACTGTATAATAATTATTAACTTTAATAATAGAAGAGAAAATTACACATATCCAGACCTGCCAACCTCCAGATTTGAAAAAGAGGGAGACATTTTCAATTATACATACACGATCACAAATGCGCAGCAGGGGCAACATTTACTTTATTTAACTCATGTACAAATAAAGTGGAGGGAGCTAATGAGACAATCTTTTATTTTGGCTATATTTTTCCCCAAAATTTATTTTGGCTATATTTTTCCCCAAAATTTATTTTTTTACAAAATAAATAAAATGTATTGATTTTTAAAAATTGCTTAGCTGTGTTTTAAAATAATCTGATCAGTTTTTTAAAGACAGTTTTTTAGCCCTCACTCTTCCATACATATTACAGAGATGAAATTGGAAAAAACAAAAAAAGCTGAAAATAGAAATCTGAAAACTTTACGCGTGAAATACGTTTTAAGTAACTTAGCATTTAAGCATGATAAATTATTATATACAAATATATATGTTTGAGAGTGAATAATTGTTTAAATACATGCAGGGCTAAAATCAGCACATCAAAAAAATAAAGGACACTTAAAAATTACATATGACAAAAAAGGAATACCAAATTAACAATGAAATACTAATCATACTTACAACTGTTATTTAGTCAACTAATTTGTAGCTAGAATAATAGTAAAAAATGAAGGAAAAAAAAAACTTTTAAAAATAAGATTTTGAATGTAAATGAATTTTTTTTTAAATTTATGACAGTAAGCAATTTGTTACATTCTACTTGGTTTTCAACAAATTTTTCACTTTAAATTGCAGATTTTGAAAAAAAAAAAAATAATAATAATTTTCAATCACAAGGGTCTTTTTTTCTTAGCATTTCTTACAAAAGGAGGCGCAGATATCTCTTAATTTTTTTTAAGAACACGGATTCCAAGATCATTGTAAGAAAAAAAAAGGGGGAGAAAGCGGATTTTTTTTGGGAAAAAAGAAAAGGCGGAATTTTCTGTGAAAAAGCAGAAATTTTTCATTTAAAGAAAAAAAAAAAAGAGGAAAAATCTCATCCCTGATATTATATACCTACACAGTATTACTAATATAAATTATTGACTTACCATTATATTTTTTTGTACTTTAGAGCTTTAATTTATGGAATTACATTTCTTCATATACAGTCGGACCTCTATTTAACGAACCTCTATTTTGCGAACTTTTCCTTAGAACCAAGAACATTTTGCGAATTTCTTCGTAAAATAACCTCCAAATAGCGAAGTGCATTCTCTATTTAACGAACTTTTTCTTGTGATGCAATATTTTTTTCTCCCTATGTCTTAAAATATTTCTGAACACATTTTTTAACGCATTTTGTAGTGATCAAAGACCTTGAACTGGGTTTACCAGTCTCCTAATTCATCGAGAGCAGTAAAATAGCAGTCAGTCTTTTCATTTCATCCAGGAGGTGCAACCTTTGGCCCCCCCCCCCACACACTGTCCACTTCACTAGAAAAACTTTCAATATCCCCCTTTCACCCTCAATGGAGTTGTCCCGTGTCCTCGAACTTTATCAGTAATTAAATTTAAGGACGCTTGTGGTAATGTATGCTTAAAATTACTTGTTGAAATAAATGCGATAAGGTCATTAAAATTCATTAATTTTAATATAAAATTATTTTTTTTTAAATTGGAAATACTGTGTATTCCCAGACAATGTTTTGTTTTATTCTGGTTTTCCTTGCAGGTTTCTTTTTGATGGGTAAGATATATAAAACAAATAGATATTAATTTACAAAATAAAGAAGTGATTAATTACTGCTTTAATAATAATATTTAGTGTTTATGAATTTAAAATCTGCTTTGTGTAGTTTAAAGTATTTTAAAAGGTGAATCTCTATTTAACGAATTTTCCACATAACGAACTTTTTTTCAGGATTTAGCGACTTCGTTAAATAGAGGTCCGACTGTATATATTTCTTGATTATAGTTTTTTTTCATATTTACAGTTGAATTCTACTTATAAATAAGTCCTATTTATAAATTACATGATGTAGTTTTACTCCGTTAAAGAAGAAATTGCTACAGATTTTGCCAGAAGCAATTCAGAACTCAAACGTGCAAATGGTACAAAATGCATATGGTTTATCTTTTTTCGAAGCGATAATAAATGAATATTCCTCAGAATAGGCTTTGGTGAATTCTTTTTAGATTCTTTCGATGACATCAGATCTGGACTGACGGAAAAAGAAATGCACAACAACAAAAAAAAAAAAAAAAAACATTTTGGCAATACCCCTAACACGACAAGATAGGCAGAAGAGATAAAAAATTCTCCCTAGTGCGCTGAACAGTCAAAGCAGCGCATGTACCGAAAAGCCATGGCGATAGTCACAAGTCAACAAGCTTGGACATGAGCCAATGAAGCATCCGTAGAGGAATGACTTTTTTTTGAAATTTGAGGAGAATGTGGTCGCGGCAGCATATAGGCATACTGTACTCGAAAGCACCATTGTAACTTTGGAGGGCTCTGATTGGACAAGCGAATATGATATAACTATGCTTTGCTTGTTTGTTTACCTCTAACCACACACTGACTGATTCTTTCAACCAGCGATAGTGAAATGTTCTTTGCGTAATACGCCATGGCTATTCAGAATTCCAATCTCCCCCTTCTTTTGTAAACAAAGTTTTTAAAATCGTTGAAGATGAAACCATCGTTCAAAGCAACCTTAAAAGTGTTTCCAATATGTATTCATGGATAGACGAATATGGAAGAACATTGGACACGAAATGGAATCTTCGATCTTCTAGACCATCTGGAACAAGGCTTGTATACTAGTAAGTAGCAATAATTATTTGAAATCATTATCTCTTATTCGATATATGTTGCAATTTTTAATCCTATATCATGCATTATTTCAATACTTATAGTTATCATGGTTTAAGTTAACTATTAAAATATGAATTTTATTGTTTCAGATCTGAATGAAGCAATAATGATGAAAATCTAACGACATTAAATCAAGAAGAAAAAAATATTCCCCTTTTGAAAACAAATTCAGGCAATATCTTGGAGAAAAAATTAGTATTTAGAGTTTTAAGAACTTTAAAGAAGATACGCGTGTCTCACTGTTCATGCGATGTGCAGAAGAGTGACGTCAGATTCGCTTCTCCAATCAGAGCCCTCCAAAGTTACAATGGTGCTCTGCTCGAGTACAGAATGCCTATATGCATAGCAGCAAGCACTGGGTTTTTCTTTCGTCGTGGAAAGCGCTGTGTTTTTCTTTCAACGCTCTTTTACTGCTTTTTTTATTATTACAATTTATTTCCTCCGATTTCTCAAAAATACTAAAAAACGGGAGGATATCAGTGAGAATCGGGAGGCTGGAGAAATTGTTAAAAAGCTGGAGATTCCCGCCAAAAGTGGGAGAGTTGGTAGCTCTGTATATCTATCAGCCTATTAACTGAATAACACTTAAGAAGTTATCAAAAAATGCACAATAAATATACTATAAAATACGAATATTTAAAACAAAGTAAAAAAACAATATGAAGTAACCGAGAGAAATTATCAAAATTTTTGCATTCAGTTACTCCATATGTATAATTTTACATTATTCTGTTTATATTGGAATAGAATTACTTAAGAAACAAATTAATTTCAATTTGCAGAAAAGATTTAATACAAAATGGCCTTCAAAATACACCAATAGAAGATGGAGAATTTGAAAAGCAAATAAATTAAATAATTGGCCCCTAGTTATTGTATTTAAACCAGAAATTTTAAAAAACTCTAAGTTAAAATAAAATTTATAGTATTTTTAACAAGTTTTGGTATTAACTTTAATGCAGTTCAAATTAAAATTTTGCTTCAAATATTTCATAGTGTAACAAAATCGTCGTGGGTGTACGTGAATGCAATCCAATAAGCAGGATTTAAAAAAATAAAGCTCTTTATTTTACAAATATTCTAAGAAAAGAAATGTAGCACAAGTATTAATACAGCACTTGTAAAAATTCACAACAGAGATTACCAATAAATCTCAACACAGTGCTCAAAGGTTTCTTATCAGTTCACCAGCTTGCTTGCTGATCAAAATCCAACTAACTCTTCTTGGCTTGAGAGCTTGCTTTTATACTATTTCAACAGGAAATGACTTCATTACGTAGGAAGTGACATAATCTCCAGAAAGTTCATGAAGCCAGTAGAAATTGGTTGCAAGTTCGAGGTCCTTCTAGAAAATTCCTTCTGTCGCAAATTTATCGCCAAGATTAGCATCTCAGGGAAACAACTTTATAGCTTTGTAACAATAGTAGTATTGAAATGGTCAAATGAATGTAATCCCATTAATTAATAAATAAAAACAGCACACAATGTTCATTTAATGCAAAAATTATTATTTCTGTGGTGGATACAGGTCACAAATCCTAATGGACATGTGATTTATTGTGCGATCGAACCATAATCTTATGTAAACCTTTTTTTTTGAAAACTGAACAGTAATGATCTGTAAATGATTTCGGAAGTGAAATAATCTGTTAACTATGCAATTTTTAATCGTTGCTCTCTTATTGCACGGCAACTTCTCCAATTGCATTGTATTTCCTCCACCATATTTTTGAAGCATGTAAGTTCATTATTTGTTTCTTTAATAAATGTTCAGTTTACTCTGTTTGAGTTGCTTTTAATTCAATTCTTTGGAGTTTCACCTTCTGGAAGTTCTCAATATTGATAATATGAGTTAAGTATTATAAGATGCATAAGCAAAGGAGACACTATGTCAAATTCATTATCACCTTACCCCCCCCCCCCAGGTCTTAAGGAATTTGCCAAGATAAAAACAGCTAATTCAGCTGAAATCTCTATCTTTTATTAGTTCATTTACAGTAGCAAAAGCACATACAAATATTCAAGACATTGAACACTAAACACTGGCAAGAACCTCCTTAAGTCTGAATAAGCATCATTAGTAATAACTCTATTCATTAGATTAACTTTACAATGAGATATGTACTATACAAGTCTGTAAGAATATATACTTAAAAAAAAAAATACTAGTTTTACCTGTCATTCGCTGGATCATTGAAATAATCTATGAACTGCTTTCGAAATTCAGCGGAAGTTGATCCATCCATACGAAAATAATCAACATTCTTTCTCCAAGTATTTCTGATATCGCGAGATTCTTCCTCTTCTGTCACTGGTTGCTCATCTAAGTAGCTCAACAAATCTTCTATTAAATCGAAGGTCAAAAGAGATTGAGAGAACACAATTCTGTAAAATAACATAACCATGTTACTTTTCACAAATGTCCAACTCAAACATCAATGCCACTACATCCACCATTTTTTTAAAAGCCTACCACTAACTTATAAATCAATTTTAAAAGCATAACTTCGAAAAGAAAGTAATAATTTGTGCATTAATTACGCTTTAAAACTTCACACATATAGGTCTCAAAATTGCCTTACATCAATATTTATTTTTGAAAAAAAAAGGGAAAAATTCATCAAAAATCTGATAAAGATTTGATCTAGCATTAAGTATTTTAACAAAGACAACTTACAGACATTATTACATGTAAAATAACTTGAAAAAAACCTGATAACCAAAACAAATATTTGTGATTCAAACAAAATATTTTTTTATATATCAAGCCAAATACTTGATTACTTCCTGTGTATATAAAAAAAGAGTGAAATTAAATAATGAGAGAGGATCACTATTTAAATGTTAAATTTTACTGTTAGTGATATAAAAATTTGTTGCACTAATATTATATTCATTCACTGTTTGTCTGCAGCAATAAAATTTTTAGCCAAATCAGTGTCTCAATGGATTTCTTCTTGAATAATCTTCAATCTTGAAGAGAAGATTCAGAACTTAAATATAGCCGTGTTCTTTAACATAGTCTCATTTAGAAGATTGGTCAACTGAATGAACATTTTATTAAAATCAGATTATCAAACTGATTGCATGGAAATGTTGATTAATTTTCTTAGAAAATTCTCCAAGGAAGGCACCTCTCATATATGCCAGCTTTCTATCTACCCTCAAGGGCGACATAAGCACCATATGACTAAAAGACTATTTGTCATCTTTCTTTAATGATATGAATATGTGAGTGCATAATGACATTGGCGAAATGAAATTATGATATACAAAATTATAATGAAAATTTAGGATCATTTAGAAAAAAATGAATATTTATTAAACAGAGATAACATATTAGGCCAGGAAACTAAGACCAAAAAATGGCTGTGCCTTCGATTAGCAGAAAGTTGAGAGAAAATTTTAAAAACTGTACACAAAATATAGGAGTACACCTTGAGGTTCCAAAATACATATAACCCATGCAAGGTATCATCTAAAAAGACCTTAGCAAATACTATATTATAGCAAAATAAGAAAAGACATATAAGCAATTATATAAAAGTGTTAAAATAAACAATGAATACACAATTCTTATGCAGGATTTTAACAAAAAAAAGTCCAACTTCTTACACTTTATCTCCAATAGCTTCACATTCCTTAAGAATATCCACTAGAAGAACCATTTTCCCACTCAATTCAAGTTTATATTTGTCTTCCTCAGAAATGAAATCATCAAACCAAGTTTTTACTTTTATAGCTTCAAGTGGTTCTTCTTCAATATCATCGCCTAAAATAGCCAATAAAGAACACAAATTACAAAACCACATCTAGGCCAATTGGAAAACATTCCATACTATGAAGAACAGACAGAACTTCCTCAATAATGGAAATTGACAATCAAATCGGACGAAGATAAATGAAAAAGAGTTAAAAAATACTCATCATGAGATTTATAGTCTCAGTTAAATGTTACTTATACTTGAAGTAAAGTAGTTTTTGATACAAAAAGATGGAGACAGGAAAAAAAAAAAAAAAAAAAAAAAGAAATATTGATTTACAAAATCTCAAATTTACTTATACTTTTATTCCATATGCAGACTAAAGATAAAACTTTTAATATTTTTTAGTCATCTAAAATTCACAAATTTTAATTTTCTGTGATATCCAGAATCGAATCATACTGTAAATTCAAAAATCTCTGAATTATTTTAGTTGTTATCCCAATTCATTGCATAGTTTAGTTGTTATATTAACATTCCATTTTGAAGGTATTTGAGGGATATTTCAGGATGGAACTCATAGTTTTGAACCATTATCAGATGATGGCAAAACCTCAGATAGCCCCCCCCCCCCGGGCGCCTACAAGGCCAGCAAGAAGGTATTTAACTCTGACAGATTTAATTTGTGCCAGGCCAGAAAACACAGTGATCTCTGGCAGAATGGAGTCTCAAACTCATGACACTCCAAGATCCTCAATCAATAATCTATCACCAGGTTACTATGGGTCCCTTATTGCAAATGAGATATTACAACAACAATTAATTTAAGTATTTTATTTAAGAATTTTTATTAGCATAATTAAAACAATTTTCAATAGATTTAGAAGCTGTTACAAAATGATATAACCAAGGCACAATTATGTTATTAGCTATCAAATAATGTATGAAAGAAGAAATGAACCCGTTGCAAAAGATTAAAACAAGATGAAACTCTGATGTGACTTTTCATGTGAATATTTAAATTTAAAATGAATAACCTAAAAGACTTCATGTATTCTGTAGACTGTCTATAGAATAGCATTTTGCAGTGGAGATGCCTCAAGCTATAGAAATACAGACAGAGGAGTTTATTAGAACACTAGCTGTTATGCCCGATGTTGCTTGGGATAAAAATACTTTCAGGTCTAATATTTTTGATGTAAAAAACTACTTTTGTATAGAAAATTACAATACCCAAAATTCTTTTGTCACCTGTTTTTTCTAAAATTAAAATGAGAATATCAGTTGAACCAGATGATTTTTAAAAACCGCCAATTTCTAATTTTCTCCATAAGTTATTAGTATTTATTGCATAGGTACCTCAAATTTTGTTCATAAATCTTGCAGTATAAGAAAGATTTTAACGGATGTTTTGGGACAATTACATAGTAAATTTTTCATTGAGAAAAAGCGTTAGAATAAATATGAAGAAAAAAATAAAATTTGTCTTCATCCAAAATTCGTCTAATGTGATCTATCAACAGTTCTTATGTATTCTTGTTCTTCACCAATAAAAAAAATGTGTTATAAATAGTAAATTTTATACATAATTTAATTTTTGAAAAATTATTAAAATGAGGACAACGAATTGAACAGAAAAGAAACTTATGTCATAAGAAGCTAATTTTTTAAACTTTTATTATGTGTAAAAATAGTTTTTGTGACATAATACATATTTTCGAAAAATATCATGGAAAATGCCAAAATCTTGCTTAATTTCCAATTAACTGAAATTTTAATAAGATTTGGGGCTTTTAAAAGTTGACGGTTGACTCTATTCTTATATAAAATATATTTATAAAAATGAGCAAAATTTTCAGAAGTAAAGGTAAATTATTGCGAAGTCTAACCGTTGCCTAGCAACAGAGTAGCTATAAATTTGCTTTATTTCAAAATTGTCTGCACGTAATTGACAATTATTAAACTTTAAAAAATTAATAAAAATTGAACGAAAAATGTCGCAGAAATAAAATTGGTATCATTGAAAAGGTAAAATTTTGAACTTTAAGATGGTATAAAAATATTTTTTGTTGGACAATATGCTCCGAAGTTACGGCAGAAAAATAGTTTCAGTTAATTTCTAATTAACTGACTATTTAAATAACTTTTGGACTTTGGAAATTTCTTAAATGTCTTCCCCTTGTCTTAAATAATAAGTGTGCAAAATTTGGTTGAAAAGAGTCCATTGGTTTAAAAGGAGATATGGAACATAGACACAATTATTTTTATTTATATTAAGATGGAAATTCAAAACTAAAGGTAAGCTCATTTCAGAAACTTCAATAAAAAAGAAATCTATTTATCAAGTTTTGTCAGGTGGAAACAAAAAGGAAAATGCAAACCCAGGAGGACATGAAAGATAAAGAAACTCAATCATTGGGGAATCCCAAGTCTTGAGAGTACCCAAGAAATGTCTTTTCGTGAAGTTCAGATCACCAAGACTGTTGGTATCAAAGGATACAATACACAGATGCATCTTAGAAATTGATAGTATGTATCATTGTGAACTGAAACCATACTATAAGTCACAGAGAATTTTGTGTGCTTGAAACTATACATCATATGGGTTGAAATGGTGTTTAAAAAAATAGAATATGGATAGGCTAAATGGCTAGACACTATATTGGCATAAATTGCACAAAGAGTGGCAGTTTTTTTCAAATCATAGACAAAGTGGTGGTTTGGTGATGATCAGTCATATTTTGCTGCAATGTACAAGTGTCTCCAAACTTTACCAGTGGGAAGTGCCCTCAGTTGGAATTTAAACAATTCTTCAATTCATGTTGCAAACAACATCAAAATGTTATTTAATTTGTAAAATATATGTTTCACAATTGACTGGCATCTAGTCCTGATCTTAATCCAATCAAAAAATCTTTGGAGCATTATTTATCATTAAACATACAGGAAAAGTAGAAATTACGCTTCTATAAATGAGCCTACACTCTATAAACGAGCCTAGAGGTCCATCAAGAACATATGGTATGAAATCGAGTCCTAAACGTTATAGCTTCTTCGATGGAAGCTCATATTTATGTACTAACTAACAAGACAGGAAAAAACAGATTTTAAATGACGTTTACTTTGCTTTAATTCAATTTGCTGCTGCTGACAGTGCCGATTATGTTTTATTATTAAATAGCAACTTGCAATATATACAATTGAATTTTTTGTTGTTACAAATATTACACATGCATAGCATTACACTGAAGCAGTGTTAGGAAAATTGGTTAAATATTTTTCAAAACCTATATGAATTCATTCTTTGTTTAAAAGTTTTATATTGTGTTGTATAAAGACATATGTTCACACATTTGTGAAACATTCACATGAAACACAAGAAAAGAACAGTAATTGGATGTAATGTGCACACTTAGTGAAATGGTATTTTAAAATTAAAATAAAACATAGCATTTCAAAGATATTAAAAGTATTGGAAAACATAAAATGATCAATTAATGAAAAATATTTTTAAATCACAAAACTTGCTTCCTGCCAAATATCTTGCAGTATTAACGACTAAAATGCAAAATATTTATTAATGCAAGATCTACAATATAAAAGAAAATAATATATTATTATCTGGTAAAAATAAATGTCTAGAATTGGAATTTATTTTAAAAGTATGTTTTAACAAAACAAAGCAAAATTACCTGAACCATTTTGTCGAGATCTTGTTTTGTACTTCCTTACAACTTCATCAACACTGTAATTTAATAAATAAAATAATTATATTATCATAAGAAAAATAAAATTAAAAGCAGAATAATGATAAATGCATTATTTCCTACTCTGAATTTGAAGAATTTTCAGCTTCTTCTTCACTTTCGTCATTTATAAATTCCTCATCCTCTTCATAATCTTCTTTGAGAAGCTTAAATGGAAATATTATGAAGAAATTAAAAAGTAGTATAACAAAAAAAAAATCAGTAGAATTATTTAAAGCACAGAAATTTACATAAAAAATAGAAAGGAGTGTCTTTGAATTTAATATCATTGCTTTTACAAAGTAATGAATTAGAAAGCTATTATCAGACCCTAAATTGAATGTTATCAATAAACTATTTTATAGACATGTAAATGCATAAAAAATATGAAGATGTCAGTTTATTTACAAAAAAAAAGCACATTGCACATGAACTTTACTTAAATGCTTTGCAAATATCAAAATGATATAAAAGAATATATACAACCAAACTTAAAGAAGAAAAAACTACAATATTCAAAATAAGCAACAATATTATGTCCAGAATTAATATCTGTTAATCAGGCTTTGACTGGTTCAATAATTTACTGACAATAGTAGCTTCGTATGTTTGGATATTTTACTGACAGTAGTAGCTTGTCGATTCAGAGCAACAAAAGATAAAATTAAAAAGTGTCTATTCGCTTCTATTAAACCAAAATTATTATATTCAGAGTCAGATGCTAAATTTTCTACATCTTATCATCATTAAAGGGTCAAGATTTAATGCTTGTTTTATCTATTCTTTTCCTAGTTAACAAAGAAATGTAAACTACTTCATAATCCAACCAATTTCTTAATCCCTTCTTCTTCAAATGTGAAATTGTTTCACATTTCTTTAGAGAATGTTTTATTCATTAATACAGGGATGAGATTGGCAAAAAAGCAAAAAGACTGAAATCATACGCGAGCAAAACATTTGTACCATAATTTATATGCGAAAGATGTTTTAAGAAGTAAAACATCAGAACACGCAATATGATGAAAATATTACACTATAATAATTAATAAATTATTTATAATTCAGTATGTATAAATAAGAAAAAGAATATTAAATTATTATTAAATCATTCACATTAAAAGTTAACAAACAAGTTTAACACATCATCAGGTGCATCAGAAAATACAAAATTACACATTAAAACATTTACCACCTGTACATCACTGTGATTCAACATACACCCAACAGAAGTCTGAGAAGAATTATATTTAATAGCCTTTTGATAAAAGTTAGCTCAAAAAATAAATACAAATAAGGACAAATAATTTCTTTTGCTTCATGCAATTGTGTAAAGTGTATTAGCTCTTTATAAATTATAATAATGTATCATATACTGATTTCTGTTTTATTTCTATAAATTTTTGCAAAAGTAATAGCACAATGATTTTGCACCTTATAAAGCAAGAGGGGTCGAGATATTGTACAGTTACAATGACTGATTCATTTAGCATTATTGCTATTTGAAACATTTCCTTAATTGTTAAAGAAGTGGTTTTCTTCTATTTTTTAAATTGTGTGGCTCTTGTTGGTAACAGATCTCCATTAACACGCTTCACCCCTTCTTTTGGAGGCCTCCTATCTTTGACAGATTTTTCTTCAATAAAGGATATGTTTGCATCCTCTGCAAGTTTATTTTCAGTAGAGGCTAAAGTTTTTGCACAGTCTTCATTAGTATCTCTCTGTTTAATTACTGGCATAATTGTCGGGACTACACTATTTCTAGAATGCCTAGGTAAATCATGTTTTATTTTTTTATTTATGTCTTATTCTCTGCTTTTTTGCTGCATTTGCACACAGCTTTTTAGCTGCCTCTTTTGACAGAACGCCGACCCACGTCCCCGTGCTTGAACGGCACCCGTACCGGTTGATTGGACATGGGACGCCTCTTTTGACAGGAGTTTCTTTTTTTTTTATGTAGTTTATTTATTTGTTTTTGTTCGATTTGTTTTTATTTCTTCATCTTGGTACGCCCTACAAGATGACCTTAAGTTTCCAACTAATTTTTTTTTTTCAACATGTTCATGCAAAAAACTTTTTTTTTGCAAAATATGCCACAGAGGTTTTCTTTTCTGCAAAAAGGTGGTATTTAATACTTTGAATGGCACTGAATACTGGAATGTTCATCCTTGTAGAGCTTGCCGATATAATGTTGATTCGTCAGTAGAAGATGAATCGGCTATTTTCCTAGCCGGTGGAGTTAAGCCGCACGGTCGAGCATATTTTCCCAGAATTTTCTTTCGAAAAAGAAAGGTTTCTTTTCTTTGTGTGAAAGTGGAATTTTCGGAAGAAAAAGCTAATTTTTGCGGTTTAAAAAAAAAAAAAACACCAGACTTTTGAGAGAAAAAAAGACAAAAAAGCGGAATTTCTTCAAAATAACAAAAAAAAGCGGAAATTCGCAAAAAAGCGGGAGAATCTCATCCGTGATTAATAGTTATAGAAAGTATCGTACTCTAAGTATTGTAAAGTAATCATCAAAGAATCTATAACTAATTAATTAGGCTTTGTTACATCAATGTTTCCTGCAAATCATCAGAATGAAATTGAAGGATGAATGTTTGTCTTTTTTTTTTTCTAATTAACATTTATTTTTCATAAAATATCCAAACATACAAAAAGTACACTTAAGAACTTATTATAATGAACTTACTCTTCTTTTTTCTGAACGTTCATGACTTGTCTGGATAAGATAAGGATGCGTACATAAATTTCTAAGCATATTATAATCTGAAAATAATGTCCCTCCTTGTATTTTCACTTGGGTTTTGGCACGTGACATATTATCAAGGTACCATCTATATATTTTTATTTGGATTTCAGACAGCTTTACACTTATAACAAATTCATGTTTTGGAGGTAGAAATTTTGTAAGCGCACAATAATCACATCTCTGAAAAGGAACGAAAGATCAATTTAAAACAAAATGCATTAATATAAAATTCTTTAATGTAAAAATGATTAAATGGATGAAAAAAAGCAATAAAAATTATAGGTGGGTTTGTTTTTTTTACGTCTAAAAATAAGATTTGAACTTTTTCATATCATTTTATGCAAAGGCAACATTTTCATCATTATACATACAGTGTGAATAGATTTTATAGAGAAATATATAAGATATTATTAGGGTCTAAATTTCCATAAACCGAAATTTTAAAGCAGCCATTTTCCAACAAGTAATTATCATTAACAAAGATAAAAAATTTTAAAAAGTGTTCAGATACCATAACAAAATTGTTTAATCAATTCTTAATATGATAATAAATCTATGGAGCTTTTCATAAAGGAATAAAATTCAAATATTTTTTTCAAAATCTTGGGGAGTAGTTGGCAACACCATTTCAACATCAAAATATAAAGGAAATAAGAGACAGTATATTCTTAAATCCTTAGGTTATGTATGGGCTAGAGGAAACCATGGCGATTTTAACAAAGAAAAATAATTCTTTAAGAAAAGTAACTGAAATATCAGGCTTGTGGTCTTCCTCAATGACCTGTGGAGCTATTATTTTTTTGTTTTCCTGCATTAGCAAATAATTTTCCCATCATTCATGGGATGACAGGCTAGAATAGGATAGTTGTAGCATTACTGTTAGAAAAAAAAAAAAAAAAAAAAATTATTGCAGGGCTGACATCTACCTAATGTCATATTTTGGCAAATTAAATAAATATAGGGGAGAGTAGGGTAATACCGGGTACCCTCGATTCTGATGCTTTTATTTTTCCTATCTAGAAGACAGATACTGAATTACACTCAACAAGTCAAAAAAAGGAAGTCATAGTGGTGTGTTGCAGCTGTTGAATTCACTACATCTGAGAAGGTTTATTTGTTTTAAGATGTCAACTCTCTAATGTTCATTTGATTTTAAAACTATCTTTACTTAAAAATCATTACACTTTTAAAAACCATTTTTAGTCCAGCTTATTATACGTTTACTAAGGATTTATACCCTATCAAACAATAAGGATTTACTCCAATAATTGCGCTTTTCTATTTCGTTTTTTATAACCTCTGCACTCTTGTAAAACCAGTTACTCCAAGTGGCTTAAGGCCGGGACAATCATTATTGATGATTCTTCCGCTGAAGATGATGAAAACACATCAGACATTGATTTTTTATATTTTAACAGTGTATTTTCTAATTTAAATAAAGAAGAAGGGTTAATCCAATGTAAAAACTATCTTAGCTGTGCCCAGGAAAGCTTGCAGTGGTGCGGAGGAAGAAGACAACTGCTTGACATGTGAATTTTGTTACAAATATTCTTAAATTATCATATAAAATAAAAATTATTGCAACCTTTCCACTTAAAATCGAGTTTTCCTAATTTTCCATAATATTTACAAGTGTACCTGGTTTCATTCCACTAGTGGGGTGAAACCAGATAGCCTGACTTTTTTTAATAAGAAAATTATTGATAAAATTAGTTACAAAACCATGACTTTTCTGGAAAGATACACTGTACTTCGATAAACAATGAATATTTTAATAAAATTTGAGAGATCTTTGTCGAATATTTTAGCTCTAACAGGCCTTCGAACCTTAGTTACCTGATTTTACCCCATTTTCCCCTATACTGAAACATCCTGGGATGTGACACATAAATGATGAAATGCAAACATGTAACACTGATACGGGTTATAAAACATATTTAAGAATGAAAAGGAAGAACAGCAGCTGACGTCGGTTTTACTATTTTGATTGGTGAGTGGAGTGATGTCATTCCTAACATGAATAAAATTATCCTCCAAGAAATAGATTATCAGGGTGGCCATCATTTTTGCTGTTTCAATTTCCCTGGCTTTTATTGGAGGTAGCCCATCAACCATAGAAAAAAAATCACCTGCATATTGGCCATATTAAGTATTCATTCAAGTCAGTATGGTTTGAATAAAAAAGCAAAATGTTTGAAAAAGAACATTTATTTAAAACTTTTATACAATAAACCATAAAATAACTAATACATCTTTACAATGAACAATTCTACTGTACCGAATTTTCCAGGTTTTTCTGATTAAAAATATAAATTTAAAAAATCTTTAGGATGATCAAAATCTCAATAAAAATATATGTTGCAAAATAAAACATAAAAAGGCAGAGAAAAAAATGTAAGAAAACGATTTTTTACTGATGTTTATAAATTAAAACACATATATATATAATTATATAATATTCTGCCACACAAATGGAATTAAATAGTTTGCAAAAGAAAAAAAAGCAACTTTTTATTCCAACCAACTTCCTTCAATACAACTCAAAATAGACAATATATAGAGAGAAATAAATAAAATGAAACATCAAAGACAAAAAAGAGAGAAAAATTAAAATTCGCTAAAATGGGGGGGAAACCTGAATTTACCATTTAAAATTAAATCAATAAAAATCTCATTTGAATTTTTTTTTAAAAAATGCTCTGGCGTCAGATCCCCTCTTGTGCTAATCCATTACTTTGCTAAATTTGATCTTATATGTCAAAGATCTGGGTGAGCGTAAAGAACGAAAAAAAAAAAAACGAACATGCATAAATAATACTAAAAAAAATTGTTCTTTTATATGTATGGGTAACGGCTGTCCCATACTTTGAAGATCCCATAATTTTTCAAAATGATCAGTAATCATAATGTTTCCTAACACTCAGAGAAAAAAAACATACACAAATAAACAAACAAAAAAATTCTGAAAGAAAATATTAGCACTAATTTCAAATGCTTCATAATTCAAGGAAAAAATCTCCAAAAATGGAAAAACAAACCAATTCTGGTATAACCCCAATTTGATATTAAATCATAAAAGCAGGCAGTAGTGTAGATGCTAACTTGCAGACAGATAAAGAGAAATTTACTATCTCGTAAGCTATCTGAATCTCTTAAGACATATAGCCACATCCTGGTTCTTCTTCCACATCTGAGTGTGATTATACGATAGATTTTCATCAAGAAGTATCATCCAATTTAACTACCAAAAGGAATGCGATTCTGTTCATATAGACCAGTCAACGAAAGTCCGAAATGGGGGTGAAAAAACATTTACTCACATATTTTTGAAAATTGGTACACATGTTCGTGAGGAGCTTATTATGAACATACTAAAAGTCCCCGTTCCTGGAGGGTGAGTTCGCGGCGCCATCTTGGATTTCATCCCTCCTTTTTTAGTTTATCCTGAATATCTCGAAAAATATTCAGTTTTCAAATTACAATTGATTAAACAAATTAAAGAGCATAAAATTCCCTACAAACTATACTTTTATTTTTCTTCCAGCTTTAATTGTTTCCCGGATAATGGGTCTCAAAAGTTGGTGCCATCTTTGATTTCATCTCTCTTTTTTAGTTTCTCTTGAATATCTCAAAATCTATTCAATTTTCAAATTATATGTAATCAGCAAATTAAAGAGCGTAAAATTCCCTACAAACACATGCTTTTATTTTTATTTTTGTTTTAGCTTTAACAGTTTCCAAGATAATGGATTTCAAAATTTGCCGTCATCTTGGATTTTATCCCCCTTTCTTTATTTTTTTTAATATCTCGAAAACTATTTGATTTTCAAATTACTTTAAATACAACAAATTAATGATCGTAAAATTAACAACCAATGCATGCTTTTATTTATTTTCTAGCTTTAATACTTTCAGTGATATTTAAGAAAAATTAAAAAAAGGGGGAGGGATAAAATCCAAGATGGTTGCAAATTTTCAAATCCATTATCTCGGAAACTGTTAAAGCTAAAACAAAAATAAAAGTATGCGTTTACAGGGAATTTATCGCTCTTTAATTTGCTGATTGCATGTTATTTGAAAATTGAATAGATTTCGAGATATTCAAGAGAAACTAAAAAAGGGGGATGAAATCCAAAATGGCAACAACTTTTGAGACCCATTATCTGCGAAACTATCAAAGCTGGCAGAAAAATAAAAGTATATATTTGAAAAATGAATACTTTTCAAGTTATTCAGAAAAACTAAAAAAGGGGGAATGAAATCCAAGATGGCGGCAACCTTTGAAACCCATTATCTGGAAAACAATTCAAGCTGGAAGAAAAATATAAGCATGTATTTGTAGGGAATTTTACGCTCTTTAATTTGTTAAATCAATTGTAATTTGGAAACTCAATAGTTTTCGAGATATTCTGGAAAAACTAAAAAAGGGGATGAAATCCAAGATGGCACTGTGAGCTTACCATCCCCCAAGACCGGGGAATTTTAGTATGTTTATCAGAAGCCTCTAACGAACATGTGTACCAATTTTCAAAACTATATGATCTAATGTTTTTTTATCAAATCCTTCGTTGACTGGACTAATAGCCGAAATTTCGGTCCCTAGGAAATTTAAATGTGTTTACATGATCACGAATGGCATTCGTTTTTGACTGTCAGTAAATTACTGATTTTCATTGGTTGCCAACAGTGTTTCATTCTAATTATAAAAAAAGATCAGCGAATTGTCGCCAGCAATAAGAATTATCAAAATAAAAAAATTCCAGGTTTAGAATAAATTTCCCTGTTTTTTCCCGGTCTCCCAAAATTCTCCGACTATTCCCGGTTTTCCAGGCTTCCTGGTCGGGTGGCCACCCTGATTAATCTAGCAGGAGGAGTCAAATCCTTAATTGGTCTATTCCTGCAGCAATTGCATTAGTACATAGGTAAAGGTTAAAATTCTGCTCGTAGAGAATCTGTACAGCCCATACGAAAAACGTTAATTGAGAAACCCAACTGATACACTGTAACATTCTTTATTTAAAAAAAAAATGCTGATTCAAAGTATTCCTCTTTGCTAAAAATGACTTCTATTATAATAAATACAATAATTGAGTGGAATTTACACATTTTTTACAGAGTAACATTAAAAATCAGTGAAAGTGATCTCCTCTTGACTTTCTCATATACTCCCTAACAAAGATGTCACCCCTGCATAAAAACTGCGAACCTTCGGGAAGGTCTGGAGAGACACAAGCACTCAGATTATTTATATTGAACACATAGACCCGCCGCAACACAAACGGGGCAACAAAATAAGTGGGAGTAATATACAACAATATGCTGTGCCTTTTTGTGTCATAGTATGATGAAGAAAACTGAATATGCAATTTGAATGCCTTTTTATTCCAACTGACTGAAACCAAAATTGGACACAGATCTACAATTAGGGTTAGAAGACGACATAACAATTTTTATTTATCTAAATCATTGCATTTAGGAGTTATCGTGTTCATATGTATACGATTATACATACCAACAGACAGTCAACATGTTGACAGATTTGGCTCAAAATTTGACACAAATCTACAATTTTGATGCTAAAACTGTGTACCAAATTTTACACATCTAGCTAATTAAGTTTTTGAGGTATCATGTACAGATGAACACGGACAGACAGACTTCCCGTGGATGGATTTTCTCCAAAATTTGATAGAAACCTAAAAATTTGATGTAAAGATCACATACAAAATTTAGCTAGCTCAAAACATTTTTGAGTTAATATATTCACAAATGGACGGACATAGTTACATTTTTTTTTCTGGCTTAGGGAGGTCTAAAACATGGAGATTAAACCAAATCTTGAGTTCAAATTTTTTGATGATTACAATACTTTCTCTTTGTATGCTTCCTATATGAGAAAGTAAAAACAGACTTTTCTGGGTAGATAATTATTTCTTTCAATAACTCAAAATTTTAACAGAGATTGGAAAATGATTTCCACTACATTAAGGATTCTTCTCTTCTTGCCTACCTTACTTTAAAAGGATTTTTTTTTGTTTAATTCAATCAACAATAATTTTTAAAATCACAAAACAATTTTTAAAAAATTAGAATTAGCAGAAAAAGCAAATAAAACTGAAAGAAATTTATAATTTCTATCAATTCAAAAATAAATTAATTTCTACCAGTATTTATAATAATTATTTTCAAAGAGAGATAATAATAGATCAATTATTTTTAAGAAATTCTTTATTAAATCTAATGGGAGTTTTTATGATTCTGAATTTATTTATTACTTTTTATACTTAGATATTGCATTTAGAATGCATTTTCATTTTAAATCTGTCAAAAATGAATGAATTCTAAATAAAATTAAACTCATCTTTTTTTCTGTACAACCAAAAATATTTGGATTGTATCCTTTCATATGTTAAACATATTTGACAACTAGAAATACCCGCACAGTGTCGCCCATGTCATAATGACTTCAACAAAATAAAAAAAGCCCACAATGACATAAAATAAAGTTTTGAAAACGAAATCAAAACATACATATATATACACTATCTGATCAAAAGCATCCAGACACTTTTGGATTTTCACATTTTTAAAAATTTCTCTGGAAAGGCTAAACTGACTACCCTTGAACTCCGACCATGTAAAGAATAGACTCTAACTCACATTTTACAGCGAAGATTCGGTCCTGATGACAATTAGGGGACCACCTATAAATTGATGAAGACGAAAATTATTTTGATCCACTCCGCTTCACAGAAAGCTGACAATAAATTAAAACTTTCATCAATGGTTATGTTTGATGCGCATAATATTTATTTACATGTATTTTCGTAAACACAGCACAAATATTCAGGAAGATATAAAGGTTTTCTTAAAACTCCTAAATTTTCATGCTTATTTTTTGCTTATAACATGCAAAGTTTTCTGTTACATGAAACTTACAGAAAAAATGACAATATGTTAGAAAAGCATTGTGTAAAAAGTTGGAAAAAAAAGTTTGAATATTAGAAAAAATATGAGTTAGTTGTAGTAAATAATATTTTAATGCGCATAAGCAAGACATAGCGTAATTTTTGTTTCATAACTTCAAAGCCAGATATGTAGTGCAACTTATGCAAAAAATTCAGTCAAATATCATTAAGATTTAGAAAGATATCAGAATTGCAGTGAGCAGAATTTTTGCTTCCCTCTAAGAGAAACAAAACAATAAGGGATTTTCCACAAATTGATATTTTTTTAAAACTTCAATCTTTAAATAATAATTGTTGAACTGCAATTCACATTATGAAGTTTATTTAAGTATGCCTGGATATTTAGCATGTTCAATCTTGATTAAATTCTATAAAATTATCCGAAAATTTAAGTTTAAAAATATCCATTTGTGGAAAACCCATCATCATTTTGTTTCTCTTCGAGGAAAGTAAAAATTCTGCTCACTGCAATGTTGATATCTTTCTAAATCTTAATGATAATTGACTGGATTTTTTACATAAGTTGCCCTACATATCTGGCTTTGAAGTTAGGAAAGAAAAAGTATGCTATGTCTCGTGCAAGCACAGTAAAATATTATTTATTACAACTACTCATATTTTCTCTAATATTCAATTTTTTTTTCCAAATTTTTACACAATGTTTCTCTAACATATCATTTTTTCTGTAAGTTTCGTATAATATAATAGAAAACTCTGCATGTTATAAGCAAAAAACAAGTGGGAAAATTTGGGATTTTTTAAGAAAACTTTTATATTTTCCTGAATATTTGTGCTGTGTTTACGAAAATTCATGTCAATATTATGCACATCAAACACAACCATTGCTGCAAGTTTCATTTCGTTATAAACTTTTTTTGAAGCGGGGTGGCCCAAAATAATTTTTGTCTTCATCTTGCAGATGGTCCCCTAATTGCCCTAAGGACCAAATCTTCACGATAAAATGCGAGTTAGAGTTTATTCTTTACATGGTCGAAGTTCAAGGGCAGTCAGTTTAGCCTTTCCAGGGAAATTCTAAAAAATGAGAAAATCCAAAAGTGTCTGGATACTTTTAATCAGATAGTGTATATATATATTATTGATTTTGCCCACTTATTTTTCTTCGCAGCAATGACATTAAGTGAAGTTAAGTTTTAAAAAAGTGACAATGAAATTATAAAGTTTGTTGCAAACAATCCTATTAGAATTTAAACTGAGTAAAAAAAAAAAAATCATGAGTCTTGGCACAACTATTTTGTTTGTCCGCCAAAATGAGGTAATAATTCAGCTAGGCAGATGCTATAAAATCTTTGAAATCTCGAAATGGTTAATAGACGACATTAGATATTTTGAATGAAAGCCATCCAACAAAATGATTTTAAATTGAAGTTACAGTACCAAATAAATCGTTATTCTTGAAGAAAAAAATTACGATTTATAAGAATGATTCTTATAAACCAAGTAAAATATTAAAGAATGAAAACCAAATGAAATTTTGAATGATTTCAAATAGACCAATATGTCTAAAAAGATAAACATAATTTCTTTGATATTTGTAAGCATGCAAAAAGAATCAGAGAATGCCACACTACATGAACAGCTCCTCGAGATCAGATTTCTTTCTTTCTTTTTTTTAAATTTTTGTTTGTTGATTTTTAGTGACTTTCTTTTATAAGTATAGATATAAGCACTAACAATTATATGGGTTCAATTATAAAATTGGGTAATATTACGTAATTAAGTTGCTGATCTGTTTGGCTTGAGCCTTTCCGGAACGTCTGACAGGATCTGATCGAACTAGAGTTTCGATTTCACCACACTCATTTGCATTTGGTTGCATCATCCGGCGCTCTGAATGGAATCGGAGCAATTATTTTCGTTTGCTGCTGGTTCGCAGAAATTTCCAAGTGATTTACCTTTGTTTTGTGATTCGAACTCGCTTTATATCTTGAGTGGATTCAAACAATGAATCAATATCTCATGCTCTCAACTTCGTTTTTCCCAAAATAAGTACTCACCTTTCAAAGATTCATTGAATTTAATTGATCTTTCCTCGATATTTTTTTCGGTGTTTGATATCATAAATTCGGTAACCCCCCTCCTATCTCGAGTATATCCTACCATTGTCTGCCCTCCTCTGAATGTCAAATCTATTCCTCATTACTTTCGAACGTGAAAATAAGCTACACAACCAAATTTTTAAGATAATTTAGTTTCGGCTTTTACCTATCCAAGTTTCAAGTGGAATTTTTCTTCCCTTTACGGTGTTACATTAGACACCTGAGTACTGAAATTAATAGCTTCGGCCCAAAATTTTAATGAAGTTCACTTTCATACAATAAAGATCTAGCCCTTTTCTTTAGAAGAATACGGTTCGCTTCTTTTCAGCTTTACACTGTTACTTTCATCATTATATGGAATAGTTTTTCAGAAATATCCCTGAATTAGCAAGATAAGTCAAGTTGCTCATTTACAAAATTCTAAAAACCATTATCGGTTCTCAATTTTTTTTAATTCTTTTATCAGTTAAATTTTCATGCTTAGTTTTGAATTGAGAAAATATGTCAACACTTCATTTTTATTTTTCAAAATAAGTAAAAATACATCCCAGAAAAAAAAAAATCATCCACCAACACCATAAAATAAATATTTTGGTGCACCACCATATGACTCAGGCTGGATTTCGACCACACAAGTCAGCATGAATCAATCTTAAGCACTTCTTAGAACTTTGATTTATATCAATATTAGGGATGAGTTTTCCTGGTTATTTTAGTTTTATGTCACAGTTTTACATTTAAAATCATTTACATCATCAATATCAATATAGTCTTTCATTTTAAGCATTGTTTCTAGCATTTAAAATGATATAATCTGCTGCCGCCAAATATCTAATTACTACTAGACGGATTAGAAAATAACACTAGAATTATACAATGGCTCAAAATATAATCTAATCTGCCATTATTTTTAAATGCTTTAGTAACCAAACTTATTGTTTTATCATATATCAATACACAATTATTATTTGACTTAATTTTATAATCTTTTATCCATTAAACCTATTACAGACAACAAATTGCATCTTAATTGGGGGGACACATACTAACATTTTCGATAGTTATATTTTAAAGGATGATTACCATACTTGTACTTACAGTTTTGGCTTTTTTTTACGGTTCGAACCCTATATAATTTTCGAATCTTTACCTGCTAGATAAATGTCTTTCTTTCAGGAAATACATTTTATCAAAACCATACACGGTCTTTGGCCATGTGACATGAAGCTCCACTGTCCAATATCCAAATGTTTTCTACATAAACTTTCTTCATTTGGAGAAGCTGTAAACACGGGGTTTGCAGTATTGGTGTTCTTAGAATTGTTATTACGATGCACCTTTTCTCCTTTGACTGGTTGTTGAGGTAATTCTTCCTTGATTTCGGTAAAACAACTTGGCAACGTGATTTGTCGTCTGCAGACGTAACAAAGTCTCATACCGAATTTTTGACTTTCTAGAATAAAATATATCAAGCGCTTCTTCCTTCTCGGCGCGAGTACTTGAAGGCGAATTAAAGCTTGCTTCTTCTCTTCACGGATGATTTCAGTAATTTCATATCTATAGACTCTGTCACGTTGAGTTTTCAAAATGTCTCCGTACTTTGAAAGGAAATTTACCTTTTAAACCACGAACAGTATAATAGACAAGTTCTGTGGTGAGACATCTAATCCTAGTGAATGGCACTTGGTAGCTATACCTCTTGCTCTAGCTACATAATCATCTGCCAATTGTTGCTGTTATTTTGAAGATTTTGAGCTCGTTACCTGCATCAATTTTACGGTCTTCTGTCTGACCAGTAAATGTAGACTTTATTTGTCCCCACAAAATTTTGGCATTATTTTCTGCAGCGAATTGTAAGGCCTGTTCGTCTGAAAGCGACAACTTAATGTAAGCCACACTGCATCAGAATTCTTGCTCCCCATTCTAATGCATCCTTTCGCTTAGACCTTCTGGTTTCATTTGCGTCGTCATAGAGTCCAGCCGTTTAAACTCAAGGCTGCTTGCATTTTCAATGAAATCAAATAAAATAGTTGGTACCAGTAAGCTTCAGGAACACTTATTCTGTCCATGTTAACACTTGTTTTAACAGTTCGCTATCACAAATTTATGTTGAATCAACTATTTAATCAACCGCGTCCTGCTACCATTTTGTTGTTCCTGCTACAAGAATCACCCAACTTTAGGACAAAACATTTATTGACGCAATACAGGGACATATATAGAAGACAGTGACACATTACAACAACTATGATGCACACAGCGAAGCACACAGCAAGTGAGTAACATCGTTATGACTCGAAGAAGGAATGCGTTATAAAAAAGGCAGGCGCTGATTCACACAGATAATCTATGCGCGCAAGAAAAATAGTTCGCCTGCCTCAATCCAACATATATTTTTATAATTTTAATTGCAAATACAGAGTCAAATTCATCAAAATATCATTTTAAAATTAGACAACCATGCTACATAAAAATATTCCATCACTGAGTCAGGTTCCTAAGTTGAAATTTTCTACATAAATGTGAGGTAAGCATTCAAAATGAAATATTTTTGACATTCCTATTTTCAATGACCTTAATGCATTATGCAACTTTAGATGGTGAGTAGTAAAATCTTTTATGGAAATGCTACCTGCCTTTCTTATTTTTGATTGACCAATATGAAAAAAATAAAACAGACGAAGAAAAAACTACACATTTACTTTTATTAGAACAAAACTAACTCATTTACTTCTTTATTTTAGAACAAAAACTAAATTAGTTGATTTGCTTTCATCCAGAGTATTCTTACCAATTATGTAATGGCTTAAAAACACAATACATGGAGCATGTGGCCAAAACACTGAACATTACATGTTACATTTTGCTATTAGACCAAAGCTGCATATAGAAAAAATTTAAAGCTACCAGTTTTGGCCACTCACCCATTTAATCTTAAAAAATAATTAATTTTGATATGAAATCAAATAAAAAAAAGCTTAACCAAAACCCTAAGGGTAATCACGTTTAGATTAACATCTTAATTCTGAGAGCCTGATAATAAAAACTGAAAAACTTGTACCTTAACAAAACCTTTTAACAGTTATGAGCATCATACTGATCATGCATTTAATTTTTTTTACAAGCACATGTTTAGAAAAATAAACCAATCAGATTGAAAATACGAAAAATAAGGATTTCTTAAAGTGTTGGAATGTTTATTGTCAAGTTGAATGTGAAATTACTGTATATTATTGGAAAACAGATCATACGTAGCTAAAAAAAGTGGAGCATCTACCCCATAATTTTAAATTTAAGATGATGAGTTTCTAACTAACAATTAGATTTTTATGATATGTGGATTGATCCTCTATCTCATTATAAATCATTACAATTTTCTTTTATTGATTTTAATTAAAGAAATTCAAATATTTACAAATTAATTGTAAATCTGACAATAAAATTTTTTTCTTGTCCTGATAAAATGTAATTTTTTTTTAATGTCTGTGAAAACTTGCTGAATTTTTTATATAACTTTTATGTGTCTACTTATACCTATTTTATACCATTTTGAATAATTATGTGCTCTACATTTTTATGGCTCTGGACATATATCACTTTGCTGGCAATGATAGATATAGAAAGTATGAGTCAAACCAATCCTTTTGTGATTAAATATTTCTGAGTAGAGAATATCAATCCAAAACTAAATGAATTTAATAATGGACTTCGAATAATACTCAGGAATACTCAAAGTCTTCATCTATATGAACAGAAAATAACTTTTTTCCATAAATGTCAAGTTATATTTCAGTACCTTTCATAATAGTTTATATTCATTTTAACTTAATTTGTGAAATAAGTTCTAAATATATATAAATATAACCATTATCTTGAATTCCTGAGGAAATTTCTAACCATTTTATTTAAATTTTATAAAGGAAATATTCGATAGTAGAAAAATGAATAGTTTCTAATCGACATAACTTAATGTTAAGATGCAATAATTTTTAAAAAAATACTAAAATGAATTATTTCATCACCAAAAAACATTTGACATTCTTTTAGTATGTTTGTGCCGAATTTCGTAGCTCTAGTGTTCCAGCGGTGTGCTCTGT
>BGPR01000723.1:177166-215512 GCA_013235015.1 Araneus ventricosus | reverse complement strand
TCACAACCATTTTATGGATTTTAGATCATTAATGCAAATTATCTAAGAGAGTGTGTTGTTATTCAAAATGAATATCAATTCATTGTACAAAATATTTATTCATATTAATTAACTGTGGAAATGCAATTTCGAAATTCTTTGACATTTCACAAAAATACTATATCAAAATGTGCTTGAGATATCTCCAATTGTATATCTGTGTCAGTTTTAATAAAGACTTCAAGAATTTATAATAGCAAATCATTTCCAGCTCTGGAAAATTATTATTTATCTTTTTTGAAGTAAAGGGACTTTGTCACCAAGTCTAAAAGTCTTGATTATAAATTCAATAAGGTTGATTAAGAATCTCAAAATAATAACAAAGAATGATTTCTTAAGTATGTTCATATAACTGTCAAATTTTTGAAACCATTTTAACTAGGTACTAAAGTAAATGTCAGTTTAATTTCATCATAAATACTATTGCCTTTAAAAATAATAACTAATTATCAATTTAAATATTATATAAAACAATTTTCAGAGATAAATTTCTTTTATATATGCCTTGCAAAATGTCCAAATACCATATGCGCTGAAGTAAAAAGTGCATAAAATTGTCAGAAACAAAAGCACCCACATTGACTATGCTGTAAAATTATTTTACTATTCAAAGGATCTAAATGTCATGCTGAGCCAAAAATTTATAGTAACTTTATATGTCCATTTAGCATTTTAGGACAGAATCAATAAAGTACAGAAAAGCAGGATGAATTTTACATGACTGACTTAACTTTAAAATCTCTTAGAAAAGTCAAGATCTAAGTTTAGAACATGCATATACTCTCAGTTACACTCAATAGTTGTTTGATTATTTTGAATATTAGCATTATTTTAAAAAATAATAACCATTTAAATATTTTGTATGAAATCTGAAAACTAATAACATAAAGCTAGTGAACTTTTTTAACAGTTTTATATTTAAATTTAAAAAAATGTATTTCCCAAGTTTCTCTAAATTTCTGTATATTGACTTTTTATCCTCTGTATAATTTAAGGATGATGAGTTGTTTTCCCTTGGTGCAAGAGACCAAAGGTTAAATATAGGATCATATGTAAAATGCTATTTAGTACTTACCTGAACACAGCCTTCTAAAAGCTTTCAAAAATATGTATCTGTTTCTTCATGCTACAATCATATTCAGTAGAACTCATACTGTCCATTCATTATAGGATTTGACAACTACATGAATTCTTATGAGTACCCAGAAGTATGAGGTCATTTAATGACAACATAAATGATTTGTAGAAAAAGATGACATGTAAAATAATTCAATTGTTCAAAAGATGTTAAATTAATTATTTTATTTATTTATTTTTTTTCATTTTACTTGACAAAAGAAAAAAAAAAATCAATATCATTGATGCTGCAAAAAATTGACTGACATTGATTCGAAAAGATAGAAAAATTTCTATTATCTATTTTAACCTTTGATAGATTAATTGAATGCGTATATGGATTTTATTTATTGTTCATTCTTACTTTCTGAGGGAAGAGAAAAGTAATGAGAAACATGAATCTATTTAAAAAAGTAGGGGGAATACTGACTAAAAATCAGATTCTTACTGACAAAATGAAAACATTATAATCGTAAGAGTTACAAGAAATTACTTAGAGTATTTTATAATCTACAATCTACATAGTGATTTACTATGTTTAATGCTTTTGACATTCTATGCTATCTCAAGTCATTTTCTGAACTATCATCACTCTTTGAATAATTTAATGAATTTGGAATAATTTGATTAATTACATAATAATTAAGAAAGCCAATTTTAAGTTGGATAGAAATTACCATATATTCTCTAGGAAATAATTGCAATAAAATATTACTTATTTAATTACTTAAAATAGCCTTTCTAAACAATTTAAAACACAGCTACTCCTTAACCTTCTGAGTTCAGAATCATTTGTTTAAAATTCTCATGGTAAATATGTTGAAAAAGTTTTATTTATAAATAAATAAATCTTACTTAGATGAAAGATTATAAATAATTACATTCTGAGTTGTATTTATTTCATAAAAAAAAATCTTGATTTAAAATGGCCCATTATAATGAATAGTAATAATGTAACTGAACGTAGCACGAAGAGCGCCAA
The DNA here is from genome assembly GCA_013235015.1 of Araneus ventricosus. Taxonomy (NCBI): domain Eukaryota; kingdom Metazoa; phylum Arthropoda; class Arachnida; order Araneae; family Araneidae; genus Araneus; species Araneus ventricosus. The sequence goes on along the minus strand of BGPR01000723.1, from coordinate 213,375 downwards.
CACACAGACACACGGACACACACACGCATTCTCCTTGATTACTAGTAGAGACAGCTAGCCAAAAATACAGCGAGCGTCAACTATCGTCAAGAAAGAAGTTGAGCCAAAGTGGCGATTCATCGCTCCAAGAAAATTCTCCAAGACAAAAAAGTTGGCAAGTGATGTGTGCATAACGGAAAAGTACCCAATATATAATGTTGACAATAATAAGCGGTTGAAATCTAAAAGTTGGTACACACCCTTAAAACGCCAAAGCAAGACGTTGACCATTGCACTTCATTGGTGCAAAGTCGCCAAAGCTAATGAGCTAGCTTGCATTAACTTTGGCGACTTGGCGCCATTTTAAGGGTGTGTACCAACTTCTAGATTTCAACCTAATAAGCTCCATGATGCTCACCTCAATTTGTGACTTTAACACGATTTCCCCTTCGCTGACTTGAACTATTTTGACGTTGTTCTGAACTTTCTATGGATCGCCTAAGCTCATCTGCTTCATTTCTAACTGGTCTCTTTAGAATAATTTCATCCAAAGTTTCATTATATTGTAAGAAATATTGTGGACTCTACATCTAAAACTGATTTTTTCGAGAAATGTTTTTGACACCAGATCGAATATAGTAACAGGCTATATTTATAAAGTTATGCCTAACATGGCTGCCGGCTTTGCTTCGTAAACAAACCTGTCGTTGCTATAGGCAAAAGAGAAATTATCCTCTTTTCTGTGCACGTACGTTAGTGTTATATATATATAGATAGATAAGAGTGAAAGAGTGAATTTAGATGAGAAAAACGGAATTTTCTGATGAAATAGTGCTTTCTTTTTTTCCAATAGTATACAGGCATAGTTTCAAATAAACAAAATGAGCTATTCACCTCTGCTGTTTAAAGTTACCATTGCGATAAGTGTTTATTTATTTAAAAAAAGAATTTTTCTTATTGCAAATTCATTTACTCAGAAGACAAGAATTCGTAATTAAGCTAATTATTCTACTGATACTAAAAGGGCAGGACTTCGCATTTTAGTAAGCAACATCCTTTCGTTTTAAATTAATACAAGTATTAATGGAAACTTCCCGTCTCTATCTAATTAAACAACGGCAGAAAATCCTTATGAGATGCTCTGGACGATTTTTGACTACGAAGATGTTTAAATTTTTTTCCAGCTGAATGCTACATTTTATTTTATGCATTTCGATTGATATCTTCATGTGAAACCTTTTAATTATTAAACCAATGGAAACTAAGAGACGACAAGACAACAGATTACTTTGATATAAAATTAAAAATGCAGTTTTATTCGAAAGTATCATTTTTGTTTCTTTAAGTAGTGCTTATTTGTCATAGCTTATTGGATTTTAAAGAAATACTTTTAATTGAAATCCTACTGAATGCTTTTATTATTTTAATACAAAAAAATTTACTGGGCAAGGATCGAGCAAGGGTTTACTGATAAGATTACAGATTCTATTGCTTAATGAATTTAACTGACCAAATATATTTCAATTAAAATTTATTTATTTTTGAAGGTTAACTATTTGAAAATCAAACTTTTATTATGATAGATGGCTGTTTATTTCCTTGCTAACAATGATTGATGTTTATAAAAAATATCTATTAACTAAGACCTCTCATGTGCACGAAATAATAAGAATTTAGAAATTTTTGAACTGTATGAAAAACCTTTATCTGCTATAAAAACTAATTTGTATTGGGAGGAATTCATAGCTTTTTTTGTAGCAAAGATATTTTGACGGAAGCAAGTTTATCACGATTAATATAATGTATTTCTGACTAAAGAAATAACAGAATTTTAAATGTTGCATACCAGAAATTAATATACAAATTTGATCAAGAGATAAAAAAGTGGTATAATATCTGATTCATTCTCATTTATAAAATGAAAGCGTGAAAGGCCTCATCATGAAATATGTTAAAATATGCGAAATTTTTTGCATTTCAGTTTTTTTCTTGTTTCACGAATATATCTAATAAAATTATAACACAATTACCTACAGACCATGATAGCTAATTATTCCAACATTTGATAGAACAACTTCTAGGAAACAAACGGCTCATTTTATTATTTTCTGTAGCTTTAAAGTAGATTGATGATATTAACAAGTTGGCTGCCAATAACCCTTTAAGTTCTCCCGCTGATGTGGTGTGGAAATTTGGAAGGGTGTATGTGTGCCAGCTCAGGTGTCATCCTCGTCATCTGACTGCGGTCCAAAATTGCGAGGTCCGTCCCAAAATAGTCCTTTTGTTGCTTCTAAACAGGACATTAATATATAGGGGTGGATTAAACTTCAAGTATATCCCTTGCGCTGCACTTCTTGGGCCCATTAAAAGCATCACTTTTTTTTCTTGGTTGTATTTTGAGCTGACCGTTATTACTTTTGAAAATAACAGTTTCACATTCCTTTAATAAAAGTAACCATATTCTTGTTACTAAAAATGAGTTTTATAATTATTATTTATTTAATTTTTATAAACAGTTAAATTAATCTTTTTTGATAATTAATATATTTTGAACTCAGATATAAATTTTAAGATTTAACAGTTACTGAAATTGATAGAAGACATCAAATATTTTCATACCGTGCGAGTCATATATATCAGTTAGCACAACAGAATCCGTCTTTTTTACTATTCAAATTTTTTTAAAAGCGTGAGATATATTTCCAGAAAATACGCTTTTAAACTGAGCACTGTGAAGGAGAATTCGAATCATTATGAAACCTTTTCAGGTAATTTCATAATCTAACAAAGGTGAGGAGGCGTATTAATTTTATTAAATATTTACAGTAACTTAAATTACATATTTTTCATTTCCACGCTTTTTTAGATTGATTTTGTCATGGTACTGTTCTCAGAAATTTTACAAATAGTAATACTGTAGTTAAATGAAATTTAACTAAAGTCACAATTATTCGTCAATACTTATAAAATACAGTTATGAAATGATCGAATAAAATGTTATGTGTAGGTGCTCTCTCTCTTTTAATCTGTAAAATAATAATTCAAACAGAAAATAACTTCTTTATTATACGACTTTTGATTAATACAAAGTATAGGAGTAAAACATTGGAATAAAAAGATACTCTACAGCTCATCGTCCTATTTTGGGGTGCCTTCCAACTTTTAACACTGTTTCTCAAAGAAAAAAAACAAGACCCCCGGCATATTAACATTGTCATTCAAAATTTTCTGTATTGCTTCCTTGCAAAGTGTTTCAAAATTCAAAAAATAGAGATCTTCCTCATATAACATTAAAGTAGCAACAGCACGTGTCTGGCATCTCTGTTGCAGTTAGGATTTCTTTGTAAGCATATATCAGCTCATTTAGGGTAAAGGGGGCTTCTTCCTTGAGGGGTAAGAGATCCTACAGTTGATTGGCCTCCAAATCAACTGTAGGATCTCTAACCCCTCAGTGAATACAAGAAAGAAAGTGTTGACAAAAGGAAATTCCTTTCTCTATTCTTTTAAACTATGTCAGAAAGGAGGTAAAAACTATTAAATGCCGTTTCTAGAAAAAGAAAAATGATTTTTATACAGCTATGTAATGTGCAGATACATCATGCATACATTGTGGATAGCAGAAAATTAAGAAAAATATAAAATATATTTTAGAAAATTTCGTGTCACAATCTGCAGCAAACTATGGATCAATTATGGAAACTTTAGATCTACTCCTTTAAAATTTACAAATCAGATATTATGAAAGTCTTAAAAACACATAAATGCTTAATAAGAGAAGTTCGTCAATGTCGATTTTCCTGAAATTTTAATTTCTTTTTAGTTTCAATTCCTATTGTCAGTGGGTGGCGAGAGCAGAGGTTGATGTAGATGTTCTTGGTGGCAATCTTAGCTGACACCGTGGGGGACAAAACATTATTTGTGTATATGTCACTTTTCAAAGCCAAATTCGATGAGGGGTTAAAATATCACACTTTGCCCCGGGTGCCATTTACATTTGTTTAGCCTCTTACGACGACTGGAGTTGAAATTATCATATTTTCCCGGTAATCCCTTGCTCTAGCTACGCCACTGCATAATGTATTACATGATGTAGGATGAACAAACGTGTACATGAAAGGAAATCAGAAACATACATTGATGCATCTTCTTAAAAATTGGAGACTTCCTGAAAACCTGGAGGTGCCACATCTGATGCAGCACCTCCAACCTCCTGCACGATACAGTTTCAAAAATCCTGAAAATTAACGTGGTGTAAAAATCCGACATAATTTCGAATTATTCAGAATGTTAATGTGCTATAGATACATACATGTACATTTTGAAAACAACTGGATTTTCACAATCTTCGTTTATTATATATTTGATATAATATCTTAATGAAATATTTGTTCAGAAACATTATTTGAAATAGCGATTCTCTGAAAAAATCTGAAAATTCCATATTTGAGAAAGTAAAAAATCCAGAATTCCGGATAAATCCGGAACACAATCTTATCCTAAATCCTAGTACCACAACCGTCCCCACTGGTTCTTCGCGTATGCTATATAGCATAGTGCTTTAGATGAAATTTTTCCACCAATAACTAAACGACTGTAAATATTGTACTTACTACTACTTCTGCATCAAAATTCTCAATCCTGAAGCAGAAGCTAAAAAAATCCTCCTTTCTATTTAATATTCAGAGGCACTTTTTATTATCTGGCTTCTTTTCAATATGAATATGTATCTTTTCCATATCAAAGCTATCTGCCTAATTAAAATACTTTAAGATTTGCCACCATCAGATTCATGAGGATGTTTTCTTCCTGTGAGAGAGTGCAAGTTTTTAAAAATTATTCTTATCCTTGAATGCCTAATCACAGACTTCGCAAGCATATGGTTTTCTTTTGTGTTAATTAGTATATGTGACCGTAATTTATCTTCCCGATTGAATGCTTTTCCACAGACTTCATTAGAATAAGATTTTTCTTTTGTGTGAGAAATTAAATGCTGCTGCAACATGTATCTTCTCTTAAATGCTTTCATGCATATTTCACACACATAAGGTGTTTCTTTGGTATGAGTAAATAAATGGTTCATCAAAGAACTTTTTCCAGTGAATGCTTTACTGCAAATGTCACAAGCATAAGGTTTTTCTTCTGTATGAACACGCAAATGTATTTTCAAATAACTTCCTTGAACGTATGCTTTACCACAAACATCACAAGCATAAGGTTTTTCTTTTGTATGAACACGCAAATGTATTTTCAAATTACTTCCTTGGCGGAATGCTTTACCGCATACTTCACAAACGTAAGGTTTTTCTTTAGTATGAGTCAGTAAATGGGTTTTTAAACTACCACTCTGAGAAAATGTTTTGCTGCACACTTCACAAACATAAGGTTTTTCTTTTGTATGAGTGAGAAAATGTGATTTCAAAGATGTTCCATGTTTGAATGCTTTTCCGCAGATGTCGCAAATAAACTCTTTCTCGTTTGTATGAATACGTAAATGGCGCCTTAAACTACTTCTGTGACTAAAAGCTCTCCCACATTCTTCACATGCGATCTCTTTTTCTTTCGAATGAACTCGTAAATGCTTCAAAAATTGTCGTTTAAGGTTATATACTACACCACACACATCACATTTTTGAGTCTTCTCCACTGAATTCTTCATCAGAACACCTTCCTCACTAAAAGCCTTCGCAGGGATTTGACGATCTTGGGATTTCTCATTTGAGTGTGGAACAAAATGTCCAGTTGATATCTGTGGTTCCATATATTCTTTTTCATTTTTTTCGCCCGAATAATTATTCGATGCAGCATGCCTATTTTCGAATGTATTTTCTTTCATGGTTCACTGTTAAACCAACGACACCGTGGACGAGAAGACTGGGTTTTTTTGTCTGAATACTTAACAGTTTGAAGCATTCGGTAGAATCGTGTCAATGTGCAACCAGCACTAGACAAGGAGAAATTACAAGTCTGTTTCTAATACACATTTACTATCTTGCATTTAGTTGTGAAGAATTTCTAAGCAAATGATAAAGCAAAACTCAGGATTCACACAAATCTTCCATTAAAACTTGTTGCATTAATAATATAAAGACGGGAATTATTTTCATGGACCTCAGAGGATTTTATTCACCATTTTGCAATATCATTAAGAGACAGCACGGACTTCCTAACTGTCACGTTCATCTCGGACGAAAGCTTTTGTTGGTCTGTAAGCGCTTGAAGTGTAGGTTAATAAGAAAAGAAAAAAAAAAACTATTCATGCACTTGAATATGACTCCTTTTTATTAAAAAAATGGAATTCTGAATAATAATACTAATTTTAGTTAACCCAGTAAAATAATTTCGTGTTGCTTAGCGACAGTAACTTTTTATCGTCTGCTTTCTTTCGAGTTGAGTTGAAGGCAATTGCTACACGCTCAATTCATTTCATGGCTCGTCAACACATAACTTAAAGAATAGATTTCAATAAATTTCTTTTAAATTAGTTTTAAAACGTCAGGATTAAATAATCCTGAATTAAAATTTCATTTCTATTTTTTAATTCTGTTATTTTTATTTGCTTTTTTTGGTAGAAATTCTTTCACTTTAAATACTTTTTTATAGATATGTAAAGTCACGTGTAATATTTAGCTTACTATAAATACCATTTTATATATATATATATATATATATTTGTTATTACTTATTCATTTTTTAAATTTAATTGGCAACTACTATTTGTTGACTGAATATTAAGATATTTAAATTTAGAATTCAATTAAAAAATAATACGATGGTATCACAATTTTGTAGAAAAAAAACCCATGAAAGTTTGATAAAAGAAAAGTGCTTCAGAAATTATTCTGGTCTTTGGGTGAAACATAACTCATATTGTTGCCACTGCCATCATATTATCCACTTTCTGTTTTTGTTTATTTGATCATGTTTTATCGTTTGGTAAATTAGTTAAGATTATGGCAACTAGTTTTCTGTTGAGTTTAATGCATAGTTGCCATATAGGCCTTTTTAAGGCCAAATTATGGAAATTTAGCCTTTTTTCAAAGCCTTCGGAATTTTCATTTGGCCTTAAATTCAATTTTGACCTTTTTTGGCTTTATTTTCCTTAATGACTTTTAGAACAATTTTTAATTAGTTATTTTGTTTTTTAATAAATTTTTGATATTACACATTTCAAATTATATATAATGAGCTGTCAAACGAAATAGCTCCTGAATAGATCGAGGATGTTTTAAATTTCTTTCACTTCAATTTTAGTTTAATAATAGAGTATTGAACACATGCCTAGAAAGTGGGACTCGTTTTCATGAAGGATAGCCTTTTTTCTAATATCAAATGAGGTTTTCAGTCAATTTGTCAAATTTGGCCTTTATTACCTTTATTTATTTTTAAGAAGGTTTGGCCTTATTTTGCTATTTTGATCTGGCAACCCTGGTTTAATGAATGTTTAAAAAAGGAAAGTTTAAGAAGTGACTACGAACCATTTTACTATGCCTTTGAATGTAAATATTCTGTTTCCTTGTAAATATAAAAAAGAATATGGAGGCCTTTCTAGGAGGGTGCCATTTTTTTTCTCTTGACCGAATCAGATCGGCAATAATTTTTGTCCGTTTTTTGATGACAATTTTCAGCTCATTTTTGATTACGGATTGAAAAGAACTTTGGAATGAATAGGGGATAATAGCCTTTGTTGCTGAAAATCCCAACCTCCCCCAATCAAATCAAATCAATCCTTGTAAATAATTATGCTTTTTTTGTATATATTCAATGTTATGCGTCTGAATAAAAAAGATTAAAATCTACGAATACGATTACGTTTACAACACATATTGTTAGATTTCTTAAAATAAGATTGGTAGACAACGAATTAACAGCTCGAACTAATTTATTTATTCTATCTTTATAGAATGAGCTTTATAAAATCAGGCATCGATTTTGAAAATCAGTTGCGAGTATAAAGTGCCTCTTGATGAATTTTTATTACATAACATTTGAGTATAAATAAATAATTTCTACTACTTTTTATCATTGAAATATTTAATGTGTTTTACGCGTATTTTCATATATTTCTTGGAACTACACAAAACAAAAATTAAAATTTAAAAAATGCAATAGAAAAGAAAAATATTTCACATAGATAAATAATTGGGGTTTGCGGTAAGTGATAATTAGTAAATAACGACTTTTTTCCATTAAATTAAAAACGATGGCCGAAAAGTAATGTAACGAAATGTTTCACATTTCAGTTCTGTTCTGGTTCCACGAAAATATTTGGAATCATTAATTATTTAATAGCAAGGTAATCTTTTTTTTTCTGAATGACAGTAAAGAGATAAAATTCCACAAATAAGTTTCTAGCTGTATTATTATTTATTGTTCGTTTAAATATCTAGTGTGGAATTTTAATTTTATTTAGTTTTTCTAGAAAGCTGAAATGAATTTTATATTGCTTTGAGTAAAATGATACAGATAAGATTAATTATCAAAATATTAGAAATACGCTGAGATATACTGGTATTTTCAGTTCATTCAAGCAGAAATGATTAAATTTTATTAATTCAATGTAATAGCTGAACTCATATTATTGTGTCTTCAGTGGTGGCTAGTTTATTAGAACTGTAGAAAAGACCGAAATTATAAATATTTTTATTCCGTCTTACAAAACATTTGCTAACTTTTCATTAGAAAGAGTTTATTGATCAACAGAAAAAAAAATAAATGGAATAAAAAACGTAAATCAGCTCCGTGGCAAATGCCCGCGTTCCACATCAAGGACAGGCTGACACGAACCACCAATAAGAACATCAGCGTTTGGTGACGAGTTAGCCTGAGTAGAGAAGTGAGACAGTGAACATGCACTCAAACCCCCAAGACTAAATTTTTTAAAAAAACAGCGGGAGTGTTCTCCCCTAAACTTTCTCGTATACTTCTAACACATGTAGAGAAAAAAATAAGCTAAAAGGCAGTAAAACGAACAAAAACCCCTAACGCAGTGGAGGAAAAAATAAACGAAACGTCATACCATGATTTCCGAAGGTCGTCCAACGCGGAAGTGGAATTAGAAGCCGGCGTGATTACCAGTAGGGCTGGATGTAAGATAAAGAAAACGAAATTTGAACGCCTTTTTTTAAACCGATTGACACACAAATTGGACACAAATCTACCATTAAGGTAAGAAGGCCACATGCCAAATTTCATTTATCAAAGTAATTTTTTAAAGCAGTTATTGCGTTCAAAAGTATGCGATTATACAGACAGACAGTCAACCCTTTGGCGGATTTGTGTACCAAATTTTATGCACCCAGCTATTTAAGTTTGTGAGTTATCGCGTTCACATTAACACGGACATACACACAGTCTTCCCGTGGACTGATTTTGTCCAAAATTTGATAGAAACCTACAAATTATGTGTAAAGACACATACCAAATTTCATCCCTGTAGATTTAATAGTTTTTGAGTTATCATGTTCACAGACAGACAGACAGACATAATTCAAAATCATGTTTTTTGGAGTCAGGGAGTTCTAAAAGGTGGAGATTCGTCAAAATCTTGAGTTCGAGTTTTTTGACGATTACAATGCTTTCTCTTTGCATACGAGAAAGTAATTATTAATTGAAAATATAAATATTTATTACTTTTAAATGATTTATGTTTGTGTTGTGAATGTCTAATATTAATGAAATTATTTTAGAAGAGCTAGCTGGTGTCATAGCATAGAATAGCGTCAAATGTCGTTTAATACTGATGGCAAAATGATACATTAGATATTAAAAGGTGATATTTATACTTAGTATGGATAGAATTCTAATCAACCGAAAATAGGCCAGTGACTTAGCTGCAACTTTTCCAATCCTTCCTTTATAAGTTGCATAAGGCACATAAACATCAAAATAAAACAATAAATTCCAGGGAAAATATTTTAGTACAGTCGAACCTCTATTTAACGAAGTCGCTAAATCACGAAAAAAAGTTCGTTATATGGAAAATTCGTTAAATAGAGATCCACGTTTTAAAATACTTTAAACTACACAAAACAGATTTTAAATTCATAAACACTAAATATTATTAAAAAAGTAATTAATCACACCTTTATTTTGTAAGTTAATATCTATTTGTTTTATATATCTTACCCATCAAAAAGAAATCTGCAAGGAAAAGAAGAATAGAACAAAACATTGTCTGGGAATACAATGTATTTTCAATTTAAAAGAAATAATTTTATATTAAAATTAATGAAATTTAATGACATTATCGCATTTATTATAACAAGTAATTTCAAGAATACATTACCACATGCGTCCTTAAGTTTAATTACTGATAAAGTCTGTTAATTTTGCCTGAGTTTTTTGTTTGAAAAAGTGTTTTCTCTCATAATATGTCTCGCATCTTTACAATGCACCAAAATCCCCTTCAGGAGTATTTTCTTCAAACTGTAATCCGCGTCGGATTGTTTCAAATGATTTTAGCATTTCATCATACGAAGGTTTGTTGATTTCTGCATCATGATCATTTCCATCCTCATCATCTTCGTCTTCATCGCAATTCATTGCTGTATTGTTTTTATTTTTCACACTGTTCAAAATATCCAATTCAGTTAGTGTTTCTGAGGTTTCAGCTTCAGAATCGAGTGAAAGAAAATCATCAATCAGCACATCATCGTTAATTTGTTTTTTTTTCCCGTAGCTGAATCCACATTTTTTTAAGTTCCTCTTAAAGGGAATATCGTCTTTGTTCTCCGTACTTGCCGAATTCTCATTGCTGACAAAGAATCCATCTTTGGCAAAACTGTTGAGAATAGTACGATCTGTGACATCATAGTTCCATGCTTTGGAAATTTCTGATATGCTTTCCCGTAAGATTATCTTTGGCATGGATTGATTGTTCTCAAGCGAAGTGATAACTTTTCGCACTATTCTCTTGCGATAGTGCATTTTGAAATTTTTTTTATCACTCCTTGATCCATTGGCTGCAGTTTTGATGTAGTGTTTCGTGGCAAGTAAAAAAACTATAACAATGTTCAGTTTTTGGTTGATTTCCTTCGGATGGGCGCGACAATTGTCAGAAACGAGAGCAATTTTGAGACACTCTGCAATCATACGTTTGTCCAACTTTTGAACCCATTTTTCACAAATTTCTGACGTCATCCAAGATTTTTTGTTAAAGTCATAATCAACCTCCAAAGATTTTGCGCCTTTGAAACATCTTGGATTTTTGCTTCTTCCGATAACTAAAGGTTTAATTTCTGATGTCCAGTCATATTTGCACCTGGCATGACAGTTAATCGTCCTTTGCTTTGTTTTCATCCAAAGCATTTTTCATTTTTAAATGTTAATGTCTTTTGAGGCAAACATTGAAAAAATAAAGCAGTCTCGTCTGCATTAAAGATGTTTTCTGGCTTATAGTCTTTTAAAATTTTACTTAGTGTCTCCGTTATTCAATGTTCACTATCATTATCTTCAACGTCTTTACTTTCACCAGATATTACTTTTGCCATAATTCCGTGTCTTCAATTAAATTTTTCAAGCCATCCTCGATTGCTTCCTCGAAATTCGTCGTATCCCAATGCCTTCGCAAATTGAAGAGCTTCCTCAATTATGACAGGCCCAGAGATCGGAACATTTTTATCTCGCATTGTGTAGATTCACTTCAAAACTGTCTCATCTACATCTTCATAGATACGTGTTTTTAAACGTTTTGAACAAGAATTCGATGAATCATAATTTTGTATCTTATCACGATTTTTTACTATGGTTGATAAGCTGTTTAGAGGAATACCAAATTTTAAAGCAATATCCCTTTTCTTCACACCTCTATCCACCTCATGAAGAATTAAATTTTTTCCTTTGATGCTCAAGCACTTTCGCTTTGACATTTTCCAGCTACGAGAACCGAAATTACCAGCACTACTCTGATCAACAATCTAGAAAACGGGAGAGTAGTTCAAGGACACGGAACAGCTCTATTGAGGGTGAAAGGGGGATATTGAAAGTTTTTCTAGTGAGGTGGACAGTGGGGGTGAGTGGATATAGGTTGCACTTCCTGGATGAAATGCAAAGAATGGCAGCGATTTTACTGCTCTAGGTGAGTTAGGCGAATGGTAAAACCAGTTCAAGGTCATTGGTCATCATAAAATGTGTTAAAAGAAAGAATAAGCTTGAAATGTTCAGAAATATTTTGAGAAATAGAGAGAAAAAAATATTGGATCACAAGAAAAAGTTCGTTAAATAGAGAATGCACTTCGCTATTTGGAGGTTATTTTACGAAGAAATTCTCAAAATGTTCTTGGTTCCAGGGAAAAGTTCGCAAAATAGAGAAATTCGCAAAATAGAGGTTTGTTAAATAGAGGTTCGACTGTATTAATGTAATTCATCGTTTACTCTTTCGACCCCTGCACATAGGATGCGAAATCGCTCGTCCGTCACCTGTCTTTCTTCGCAATAACGGCAATTTACCGACAAAGGTGAAAATTAAGAATTACATTTACAATAAATACTTAATTACACATTAGTTATTTTTCTTATGTAAACAATGATTGAGCTACTGCCGATGCTCTTCCTAGTTATAAAGTTGTTTTCCTACATGTCTGATTTTGACGCTCCGATGCGGACCTAAAGTGTCGCCGGAAGCGAACTGTCGTCTTCGCCCTCCTCTCTTTTACCTACGCCATTGCCCCTTGGCCGATTGATACCTATATTCTTTTCCTCTTCAGATCTTTTTCTATTGCTTTATTCTTTTTTAACCATGTCGCATTAATACTGTCAGTCAAGAAATGCAACTGGTCTAACGCATATTACCTGAATAATTTTATAATTTTGCTTTATATCTCTTGTTGAAAAGCACTCATTTAAATCACTAATTTCCAAAAATAATAACAACAATAATAATAAGTTACGCAAAAATCATTTTAAGGGAGTACTAGCCACCTTCGCCGACCAGCTGTTAGCCCGTAACATTAATAGCCTGTGGCTAACCGACAGTGACGGGCCACAATCTTCGACTCCTAACCAATTTAGATTAATTAGACCTTATTTTAAAGGAGTTTGACCAAATTAAATTCTGCTACATGGGGAGTAGCCTGTGGCTATGCTTGCAACTTGGCAAAATAAATTGGCGGTTGAGGGACTCTGACAAAAATTTATTTTGCTATATATCTCGAAAATGGAGGGTGGTGGGAGGCAGGCGACCATTGATGACTTATCTAGACGTCATAAGCTTTCATATGAAATAACACATGGTCGAAATCGGTCGAGTGGCTAGGGCTGGGGGACTGCCTCATACTTTTGCTAAATTATTTTAAATATATCGATAAATCATGACTAAATATAAGCGAAATGTAACAGACGAATCTAAATAAGCGAAAATTTTGAAATAGGGAAAAGTTGCCGAATTTGAATCTGCGCCTAGATTGGACCGGTATCATAAGTTTAATTCTATTAAATATTTAGGCCGTAAACTATTCAAATTATATTGTAAGTATTGGATGGGGTAGCTAGGATTAACTAAAAAAAGTTAAAACAAAACTGGTACCCAATGTTAAAATTTAAATTATTTATATATATTGAACAATTAATTAATTCTGGGTACTGAAATAATTAACACGAAAATAAGCAATTCAAGCTATACTAATATAATTCACCTACCTTTTCAGACCTGAAAAACCTAGCTACTATTAAAAGTCAATTTGCATACAGTGGTAGTACATTGCAAAAAAAAAATTGAAGAAAAACAAATTTATTAAAATTTAAATATTTTTTATTAACAATTCTATGGAATTTAAACTGCCAACACTTTTAAGATAAGAATATAAGATTAGTAAATTTTACTGTTGATGCACACAACATCAAATATATGAAATTTCACAACGATAAAACAGTAAGTATATGAAAAACAGATATCTATTCTTTACCAAATTAGTAAATGCAAAAAAGGAACACCCTCATAATGGCCATTTTGATATTCGAATATATTGAATGAGAGATTAGTAGTCTCACAATGAATAATCTTTATATGCACTGAAAAATGTATTTTTCATTGATTTGGACTTTCGCACACTATGTTTCTTACCACAAAATGGATTTAAATCAGTTGAAGCAAGGCATTTCTTGGTTTTGCAACATCACTTGCGGTCAATATTAGCATGGGAAAATTTAGTTTTCCCCGATTTGTAGTTGCCTTTGGAAATCTTTCTTGCTCACATTATTTGTTTCACAAGTGGCGTCTCTCGTTCACAAACAACAGAATCGTTGCAAATGGTAACACTCGCACAAAACAGGAATGTCCATCACGATCACACTACTTTCAACTTTTTGTAAGTCATCACTGATGTTCGCAAAATGAAGAGCACTTTCTATCAGTTATTTTGCTATTTTTCAAACTTCTTTAGAAGATAATGCAATATAAAAATCGCCATTCCAAATGCAAGGAAAAAACTTCAGTCCAGCATGAACTCGAATAGTCCAAAACAAAGAAAGGAAGGTCAGTTCAAACATAAGCCGCCTGCTGATTTCTTATTTAAATTCAACATTTTAGATCTTTTGTAGATTTCTTTACCAACAGATTTATTCTACTGCTTGCATGCCTGAGAGGACGAGAACCGAAGGAAAAAATCCCAACGGTCTCGGAGCCTCCAGGATGCGTGCTATCCCTTCAGAATATTCAAACGAAAAGACAGAGGAATCTGCTTTCATAACGGGAAAAAAACCTCCAGTCAAGAACGCCAAAACCTAATAACATCTAAATTCATCCGCAACAAGATGGCGAGGAAATAGTCCCGTTACAAAATTTAAATTTAAAAATTAATAAAGTTGAAACCTTAATGGAAACAACAACAAAAGTTAAGACAAATACTAATTAAATCGAAAACAAAGTAAATAATTAGGAAAAATATAGAAATTAAATGAAACGGCTAAAAATTATCGTTTGAATTTCAAAATTTGCCAAAGTTGCCACAAGAGATGAAATAAACTTTAGTGGCGAAGAATTAAATTAATTAAAAATACTGACAAAACCGAAAAAAAGATGTTGATGCAATATTTGCAATCTAACAGTAAGAATGTAGATATGGTGTATGAAAACATTTTAAGAGTAAGTGCTACGTGGTTACAGTTCGAGAATAAGTGTTTAGATTTAGATATCATCAATTAAATATTTGAACAAAAGCTGTTTTAAAGTAACGCTTGTTCTCTGCTTACGCTGTTTTAAAGTAAGTAGCAAAATATGTTATTATATACTCAGATAAAAAACTTATTTGGCTATAATTTGCTAGAATACTTTTGTTAGTATGACGATAAGTTTAGGTGATTTTGTTTTTTTTTCGCGGAAAGGTGCTTAGACTGGATTACAAACAGTTGCCTTAATTGGACGGTTTTAAACAATGGGATTATTACTTTGAACTGCAGGAATAGCTCAGAAAGTAGTTATAATCACTAGTAGTCCTCATAAACTGGATGTGGAGCAAGACAAAGCAAACAAACAAACAAACAATAAAAGGAAATTAAAGACATTCAAGTGTTGGTACAAAAAGAACGAAAACTAAGGTTACGTAGTTTTGAGTCATGAGTGATGAAACAAAGGAAGAAGAAGAAATGATACAGTGCATAAAATGTCGTAATTGTGTGCATACAATGGGTGCTGCTTTGAATTTGAGAATCAAAAAATATTTTTGCTTTAATTGGGCTTAAAATATTTAGTGGTTGAATTTGGGAAACCAGTGGTCCAATCTGGGTAACTAGCTTTCTTAATTGTGCCCATGACACAATTTTTTAAGTTATTGTTTCTACTTTAAAATTATTTTTAAAAAAATTAATTACATTGTTTTGATGAGAAGTAAACTACCAATAAAATTCTGTTACTTGTTTCTTATTAAAAGTGCTTCTATTGCTATTCATCTACTGTACATTTAAAAATGTCCAAATAGTCCAAATTCGGCAACCTTCTCCTGCTCAGTAATGCATTGAAGTCATCCCGACCTGTCGTGAAGCCATGCGGTAAAATCTGAATGATCACAACGCCACGGTAGCAACTCTGGCACTGAAATTGGCCATCATCGAAGGAGGCACGTCCCGTCATCGGAATGGAGGTGACTACCCCACACCTTGCTATGCCCTCCGGTGAAGCGAGACCCCGCTCACTTATCTGGTGGCTTTTCATCCGTGTAGTCGCGGTGCTCCCAGAGATACCTCCTACTCAGTAAAAGGCCTAAGATATATTCGATGTGTTTTGAGAAAATTTATATACTCTTGAACATAAGTAACTTTAAATGCCTTTTTGGGCTGCTACTATCGGGTTGTTTGGCCACTCAAGGTTGCACAGAAATTTATGCTTGCAAAATAGTTTTGGATGAAAACTCTTGTGTAGTTATTTTTTTAAGTATGCAATCTTATATACTAAATATGTCCGATTTGAAACCTAGTAACGGTATTTATTTTATAGAACATGAACTTGTTTTAATTTAGAAACTTATTAACAAACGTAATATTCAAATTAAGATCTTCATCACCATCACGAAAATACCACAGAAGTACATTTTCTTGTCCGAACTTTTGATTTTTACCTAATGCAGAATAGTAGCATTAGTTTTTTTGTATTTATTTTTTCATTTCTAACGAAAAAGATTCTCTCAAAATACCATCCTAAAGTTTCACAAAATATGTGCAATAACTGAAGACAGAATTCCATAAAATGCAACAATAAATATAAAAGTTGGAATTGAGTTCGAAATTTGTGTTCCACATATACCCTGAGGAAATTTTAAACTGCTTTTTTCACGCATCTGCATAAATATGAAAAATGGTGAATATCAAATCTTTTGTAAATTTTCCCCCGCTTACACTGCATCAGAAATAGCTGTTGTGTGCCTAAAGATAATCCAAAACATGCATAAACTTACAAAATACCATCTTAGCTGGTAAAAACCGCGGAAAAAATTTGATTGAAAGACACTAGAAAATCCAATAATATTTTGCTTTTCTATATAACTCGAAAGAAGATTTCATTTATTTTGGTGCTAAGAATACTTTTAAAGATGAATAAACTTTAAATTTTGGATTTTTTACATGTAAAGGCCACTCAAAGAATCAGAAAATCCTAAATTGTTCTTTGAAATCCTCTGCCATCTTTAGGGTTTTGATTATAAATTAATTTATGAATATTCAACTATTTAACAGTGTGAGACAGATGAAAACGAGAGAATTATATGTAAAATACTTTTCAGAATTATCTGTTGTATTCAATGTGAAATTTTAAAATGGGTATCTTTATCGTTGGAAATATCAGTGCATCTTATTAATCGTGCAGTGGAACAACTAAAAAGTTTGTACATATTGTTTAGCAACGGATTCGGAAACCCTCCGCGCTTTTGCGCATGCGCCGGGCGGAGTTATTTTCATCAAAATAAGGGGAAAGTGAAGAATGGAAGGGTGATGTTTTCATTTTACTGAGCGTGATCTAACAAAGAACTCCGGAAATACGCTCATATGGCTTATTGCCTGACACCCCTTTCCGGTGTAAAATTACCTAAAAGTGGTAGTCTCGGAATCCGTTGCTGAGCAGCACATCCTCGATTTCTGTAAATTGTTAATTTGTTTCTACATGTTTTCAGTTGGAAGAAGTCTGAAGGCTATAAGAAGAATAAGTTGTTGTATTAGAACAAAAGAGAAGGCGATCTTCTCTTCATTTGGTGTGAATTTGGAAAGAAGGATTTAAAAGGTGTTTATGTCCGTTCTTAAATAAACAGCAAGGTTTAAAAATTCACTGAAAGTTAATCATTGCTTTCATCATAACCCAACGCTAAAAGTCCGTAAGAAAGACATCCTTCATAGACTTTTTTAAAGTAACAGAAATAACTAATGCTATCAAGCTTGCATATATTACTAAGTTTCGAAAGAATAAAATTATGCAAATTCGACAAATATGACAAAATCAGCATTAAATTGCTTTGAAAATAGTTTATCAGGTACATTATTGCAATTGCTTATCAGGTGTTTTCACGTATTAAAAAGTTTTAAAAGAATAAAGTTTTAAAAATTAGAAAAACATGCCAGACATGAAACTGCTTTAATCATTCGAAAAACTGTTTAATTTTGATTGGGAAGTTTTACAGCAACCAGAACATTCCCCGGACCTTTTTCCTTTAGATCGCCACCTTTTTCTAACATTGCAGAATTCTTAGGGCTGTCAAACCATTGATGACTTACAAGATGTCAAAGCAACAACAAAAGAATATTTTAAGATAAATCAGAGGTCTTTGATCGACGAGAGATTAACCTATTTCAAGGCAGATGACAAGAAGTCATTCTAAAATGGAAAACTGATGTATAGATGCACGTTATCTTTCATTTACTTTCCTTCTTGACCAAAAAAAGAAGTAGAACTTTTACTCTTATTGAAATTAAATTATTCAGAAATATTACAAATCAATAATTTATTGTGCTACTTGGATTCGAAATATTTCTCAGCTCACATATATTAACTCCAACCTGAAAAATAAGTTTTTTAATTCCTTAATTCCTTTTTAGTTAATTTTGTTGTTTCTAACTTTATCCGTTTATGCAAAGAAACGCGGTTAAGAGAAAAAAGAAAAACGCTGCAACTTTTAAATATTCTCACAAATAAAAGTCATACCTAAAATATTATTTTTAAAAAATATTTCAACGGAATAGCAACAATAAGCACTGCAACTTTTGCAGCCTGTTAGACAGTTTCAGCGGGAATTTTAATCGAAAATTCTTTTAAATCGGAATGAAGATTTCCTTCTTAATATTAAAGTAAAACTTTGGTTCTTATTCAGCAAAACTTCCTGACATTTTTACTATATCCCAATAATCTCCGAAGTTGATTGCATTTGCCATAAAAATATATTCCAGTTGTTCCGTTGGATGAAATTTCAGCTCGAGTTGGGCTCAGAATACTTTCTACTGAAGCAGATTTATTTCACAGGAAATAAAAATGAGAATCCTTTGGGGAAAATTCCGTCTTGCATTCTTTTGAATTACTTCATGTTGCACTTACTTTCATAATAAGATGAGTCACTGCCCTTTCAGTGCGCTACTGACTCAGGGAAAATAAATCGAAAATTGCTTACTGCATTGAAAAAGGTGGCGAAGAATATACGAAACGTTTTTTACCTTAGAATTATTTTAAAGAGAATAATGCCATCAAAGTGATTTGTATTCGTAGCACTATTTCTTAAATTAGAGTATTGTATTAATTTATACTTCAAAAATTAAGATGTTTAATATTTTCTTTTATTAAGATCTGCTTTTAGGTTTAGTTTAGTTACATTAACATCTCGTTTTGGAGCAACACGAGGTCTATTTTGGGGCGGACCCCGTGACTTAGAACCAGGCACAGGAACTGGCGCTATCTCTCCATGCTTCCCTACAATACTAGCGGGAAGACGTTTGACCCGTCACCTATTATTTAACGTGCAGAAGGCCCATATACACAGCGGATCTTCAGTGAAATCGGGTTTCGAACCTGGAACCTTTCGGCGCCGAAGCGGGATATTACTACTGGGTCACCACGGTCCTCTGCTTTTACGACGACCAGAAAAAATAAAATTCGTTATCTTGATCTAGTTTCCCATATGCACAGCAGATCTTCAGAGAAATTGGGTTTCGAACATGGAACCTTCCGGCGCCGAAGCCGGGAACTTATCATCACTAGGTCACCGAAGTCCTCGGTTGTTAGGACGACTAGAAAAAATAAAATACGTTATTTTGGTCTAGTTTATGAATTCTAAAAGAAAAGCACGATTAAATTAAAACAATTGAAAACGGACCACAATTTAAATTAATAATATGAAAAATCTAATCATACTGGAGAACTACTTCAAAGTTTACTTCAGTAATACATAAATATTTAATAAAGAAAGGCGGCATTTCTAAATGAAATGAAGATGCGGATGTTTCGCAAGGAACTAATCTACAACTAGAATGCGTTCGCACACATGCACACAACCAATGTAGAGGAAAAAAAAGAAAGAAAGAAAAATAAAAAACGAAATTTTACAGCATATAGTATTTTAGTGGGTAAGAACTAAATTCTTTTCTATGGTTTTTAACATGATAGTATTTATAGGCTGGATACTAAACTAAGTTCCGTGAGACCTTATGTGACATATGATATACAAAAATTTTTCAAAACGTTCTACAAGGCAGACAGTTGGATCTTGAGTAGGGATTGCAATCCGGAAAACCGGATCCGGCATCATTCGACGTCTAACGGATCCGGCACCAGTTTGCCGGATCCGATCACCGGATCCGGTAAATTAAAAAAAATACATGAAGCCGATTTCTTGAAAAAATGCTCGCGTTGTTGCAAGAGTAGGTACTTAAATGCGTGGTGTGTATGAGTCGTTCGACGCTGACTCACCCGCTTCACATATAGACATTCTTATTGTTCAATTGATTGATGAATTATGTTTATGTTGCATTTACGAGTACGATGATGATTTAAGTAGATAATTAGACTTAGAAATGAATTGAGTAACGATCCATATTTCTGATTTTCTTTATAATATGACTTTCTTCTTACATAGTGACCGAAATAAAGTTTTAAATTGTAAGTATGTACCTATTTCTGTTGCATTGCAGGCACTAGTCTAAAAGTTCTAAAACAAACATGCCACTTTTGAAACCAATTCAAAATGAAAACAGGAACATTAATATACTTACAGAATAAAAAAAATATGATGATGGGGATACAAAACGAACTGATGATACATTTACTATACCGAAAAAAAAAGTTGTGAGACTAGAAATGAAAAATATCTTAGAAAGAGTTGTTCAAGATGATAGCTTTAAAGAAAACATAGATAATATAGTAGAAAATAACTCAGATTCATCGTCATCGAAAAGTGATTTGACATTACAGAAAGAATTACAGATGCAAATCCAGCAAGATATGAAAACCTAGATCATAAATACCAGAAAAAAGAGAAAGATTATGAGAAAACATTAAGAAAGGAAATGATTGCATGTGAAAGTGAAGGAGTTCGAGGAAAATTCTTGTCTTCTATTCATGAGTATTTGTTGACTATAAAACCAACAAGTGTAGAAGCAGAAAGGGCTTTCTAGGCCGCTGGTTATATTTGTAGCTCTGTAAGAAGTCGATTGACAGATGACACAATTAACACTATTTGTTTACTACGATAATTTTTTCAAAACCAAAGTGAGTTTTTTTAATTGTTTTATTTAAAATAAAAATTTAAAGTAAGTATATTAAAAAATACGAAGAAGTTTTAAACTCGTTATTGTATAATTGTGCCATTGATTAAACAGATTTATGATGATTGTCATAATTATAAGAATGAGACTGCTTGGCGTGTCTACCTAATTACCTAATTATTGTAATCTTAGTTGATAAGCTTGATTTAGTTGGATTTAATATAAGTTACTTACATAATATAAGTTACATTACAAGTTATCATTGATGTCATTTGTGAAATCTAGTAAGTGAGACTGTACTTAACCGCCCGTCATTATCTAATTATTACCAAACTAATATAACAATTACAGTTTAACTAGTTACACTGTACTAAATTTTTATTGTTGATTCATACGTAAATCTTGTTTAATTATAACAGTGTAAATAAAGTTGATTTCATAAGAAATTAACGCTTTTTTTACAAACTTTGTAATACACTCATATTATCATCTTTTATACAGTTGATTTTGGAATGAAAAGGCAAAATAGTTTTGATGTGCACAATCCGGCCGGATTGAAATTGGTGCCGGATTGCAATCCCTAACCTTGACGTGACCTTTGTGACCAAATTTGGCACGTTACTTCGTGAGTATTAGGTGCTCACTAAAAAAGTTTGTTCAAAAGTATAATTAGATTTTTAATTAATTAAAAATTAATCGAAATTTAAACGTTTTTCCTCAATAACTACAAACATATTAACTTGGAGAGTAGATGTTGATTAATAAAGGGTTTTTAAAATTTCAATTAGATTTTTAATTAATTAAAAATTAATCGAAAGTTTAAAGTTTTCCTTTAATAAATTCGGGACATATAATTAGAGCACAAATATATTTTTAACTCTTTAAAATTCAAATTTTAGCTTTTCAGTGACACCAATTTTACTCTCGTGCATATTTTTTAATTTATTATTTTAATAAATTTACTAAAATTAATTTTAAACCCAATTTTGTAACAAGACATTTATTTTATATAATCCCATGCAACAAAATAGCCAAACTGTGAATAATCAGTGCGAATATTTAATATCTGTCCTCCGACTAAACGAAAATAAATAACAGATTTTTTCAATTTATTATTAACAAACGCATTAACATTAAATACATTATTATTATGCAATCAATGTTAATCCATTAGTTAATAATTAATGTATTATTATTAACTAACTCATTAATAAACATTGGATGTGACATGAAAATGTTTTCATGACGGCATTCTTTCTGTAAATTGCTTGATGTAAAAATCGTTATGCACAGAATGCAACTGCTGATGCAATGAAGTCAAACGAAGACAAGACATATGAATCAAGCCTAAAAAATTATCATCCTATGATGTTTCGAACTAGAAGCTGGTATCGTAAATGGGCAGACATCAACAGTTATTACTTCCCCTTCTAGAATAGCTTGACAAAGTTCAATTTTTTCAGAATGCTTGATTAACCGATGTTCTCTAAGGCTATGCGCATACATGCAATTATTAATCGGGCAACAGTTTAGTTGCATGTTAAAAGACCATGGGCTCAAGTTAGAGTGCGCATACATGCAACTTTATAGTTCGGCAACTAAACAGTCGTAAAACCACAGCGATCGTCTTTTGATTAAAGAATCGCACAACTATCGTAAAGTACATGGGTTTCTACTGGAGAGCGCATACATTCAACTAAACAGTTGCTCTGCTCTGTTCATTCAAGGGGTGAAGGTCACAAAGCGAGCTCAGAAATTGGCGCGTTAACTAGACGGGGCGTTTTAAAGAAGCGCGTGCGCTATTCTTAAAATAATTTAGCTCTAAAAATGGCTGAGATTATTAGGATTGATATGGAATTATTGATTGAGTGTATAGAAAGAAGGCGTGCGCTATATTTATTATCAGTTATTACTTTTAAAATAAATAATAAATTTGCATACTTTTAATGATTGTTACTCCATTTTTATTAATAATGCATGTGTTTTATTACATAATTTTAATTAGCTCAATTGGTATTTTCTTAGTTGATATTTCAGATGCTTTGAAATCAGTAGTTTTAATTTTATCCTTTATATTATTTATCTCTCTTTGTCAACATCCCTTTTTCTCAACTAAGCGATGAATCAGATATCATTGAATATGACTTTTTTAAAAGACTTCAATGAAAACGTAGTCATTTTACGTTTCAAAATTTGAGTGAAAAAAAATTTTGAGTCACATGAGAAGCTGTCACTTGGGCAAACTTAATCTAACTCATGTGACCTGTGCTATAAACATTTGAAAACTATGAAACATTTTTTTTAACATTTGTTAAATATGAAACATTTATTTACTCAATATACTTCAATAATAGACAAAATATTTTAATTATAGTGATGTGCGCTTTTTGGAATGAGCTAGTGATATTTAGAATCGTGTCGCATTCTATGTTTTTCGTATTCATTGTGTACTAGCCATCTTCGGCGACTAGCTTGCTCACCGGGAATATAATTTCAATGGAATCTCTTATGCATAATTTAATATACATGGTTCCCTTAACAATTTCAAATTGTGATAGACATTTAATCCATGTTCTTTCAGTAGATTTACACCTGTTCTGTTCATTGTCTGCATGAACGTCCCTAATAGAGTCAAGTGACTGGTTGTGTCATGCAACATCAAACTGCACATTGTTGGCATCAACTTCACTCTTATTCCTCTTGCAAAATATATATTAGATTTTAACTTTAAAATGGCGCGGCACATTTTACTTCCAGCCTCATATTAACTGGATGAAAATGTGCTGATTAAAACATAGCATTAAACATTAAGATATTGCCTTATCTTTCAACAATGATGGAGAAACACGCAATTAAATGTTTGTTTAAACAATGAAAACGGTTTGAATTGCCTTGCAACAATGAAGAGAATTGTAGTAAATTATGCCAAAAAATATTTTTAAAAATTAATTAAAATTAGAGAAAATATTGTACGGCAACTTAATTGATATCATTGAAAAGGTAATTTTTTGCACTTTCAAGATGGCGTTATGCTATAATATTTTCGGAAGTTATAAAGGAAAAACGCCAAAATTTCGCTTAATATTTAATTAAAATTCTAATTAAAATTTTTAAAAAGGGCTCCGAGGTGCACATTCCCACCCTCCAAAGTATGTTTGTGCCAAATTTAGTGGCTCTAAGTCCAGTGGTCTGACCTGTAGAGCGCCAAGACACACACACATTCTCCTTTATTATCAGTAGAGTAGTAGTCGGCTACTTTACTCTGAAAAAACTGATGTACTTTGATAAATTGTTCCGCGAACTATTTTTAAATTGAATATAGATATCAAATTCGAATTTGGTTAATTTGAAACTGAGGGATCCACAATGAAAATTAGATGTATCCAAAAGTTCGAATTAAGAAAAATTGGGTTTAAAAACAAACACAAGAGATAAAGATTTATTTTAAAGTTTTAATGAATATTACGTAATTAATTAATAAACAGTAAATAATTTCGATGTATAAAGCAATATTAGTTATTCCAATAAATAAAAAAGTAATTTAAATAAAGAAATATATGTACAGCACCTAGAGTGCAAAAATTGAGTAATTATTTTTTAATTAAATACATAGAACAGGAGCTAAGAGCGAGTTCTTGAGTTAATTATAGGCCTTAAAGATAATTCGCTGGCACTTAAAAGATACGGACGTATTTAACTAACGAAAACAATTCAGAAATGAGCACGATTTCAGTTTTGACCTAAAATTAACCTAATAAATTCGAATTATAGGCTTATGTACAGAACTCGCCTATTACTAGTAATGATCATCAAAGCATTTGATAAAGAAAGAAATCAATGAAAACGAAAGTTCACCATCCAGTTTAATCATTGAAATGATAGCTTCGTGAGCTGAAAATGAATTTGAGAAAAACTAAATTGTATCACTATAAAAAAATCATTTTGGAGCTCGCAGCGCGTGCGCAGTGCGTGAAAAGACAGCCAGAGCATCCAAAAATGGAGAATCGAAAGAGATTAAAAATCGCATGTATGCGCACCCGTCGCAACTAAACAGTTTAGTCGCCGTGAAATCGCGCGGTGCAGGCAATCCGACTAAACTGTTTAGTTGCGGAAGGAATTGCCTGTATGCGCTTAGCCTAACGAGATAATGATCAGATTTACTCCATTAAAATTATATGAAAATAATATTTATGAAAAGTTTGGAGAATTTATGTCGGAATTAATTATAAATAAGTCAATAAGAATAGTTAAGACAATTCTTAGTTCAAGTAAGAAAAGAGAAAAAAATTCTGCATAACAATTCTTCAAGAACTTGTAAAAATTAATTTCCAAGAAACGTTTCCGAATAAAAAGTGATTTCTTTAAAAGTTTCTTAGAGAATGTCAAAATGGCACTGGCCTTCTTAAGCCCAAATTTCGAAAATTTGACCAAACGCTGTTGACCTAGGAAGTTTTTGATCGTCCTTAAATTAATTTTGGCTTGATTTTCAGCAAAAGCTTCTAGAAATATTCTTAAAAATTAATTTAACTGCTTTGTTAAGCTTTAGATATTGTATAACACAAAAATTGATATTGCTCTTCATAATAACGACGGATTCGACAATTAATCCGCTACGTTTCACAAACATTCATTTTCAAATTCCATTTAACACAGATACACGGACATTAAATATCAAGGAACAAGAATACAGACGAAGAAATTGCTGCTAGAACACATTAAAAGAATTTTGGAAAAACACTGAAAAAAGTTTAAAAGCGATTCATGATTTATATCAGAAACAAAATTAATCTGCATTGTTTAGTGAAAACCATACTCTCTGCACTTGGCTTTCATAAATTTCATAAAATTGGTACATATACAAAAAGGAAGGGTCATGGATGGAAACATCTCATATTAACATGATAATGCTTATAAGATGTCAAACTATCTGTAAACTGCGACGTGCTTGATGTAAAAATCATTCAAAACGCTCTATAGAGCAGACCGTTAGACCTACAGCTACCAAATTTGGTACGTTACTTCGTGAGTATTAGGTGTTCACTGAAGAAGGTTGTTCAAAAGTATAATTAGATTTTTAATTAATTAAAAATTAATTGAAATTTTAACGTTTTTACTGAATAACACATATTATTTCATAAAAATCATTTTTACACCACATTAAAATGAAAATAATTAGCTTTTAAGTTATACCAATTTTCTTTTAGTGCAATTTTTTAAATTTCACTACTTTTTTCAAAATTACTTTTAAATACAATTTTCTAACAGGGATTTTCCTTCAAACAACCACGTGCGAGATAGACTGTGAATAATCAATGTGAATATTTTAATAAGTTCCGTGCCATTAAGCAAACAATTTCTATTTATTACAAATATATGTCAATATACTAGATGCTTCATTAACATGATAAGGTTTCCAGGCTGGTATTCTCTCTATAAATTGAGTCAAGTGAAGATCGTTACGCATGGAAGGCAACGGCTGGTGCAATCAAGAAAGACGAATGAAGCCTAAAACACTAGCATGCTACGAGGTTTCGGACTACAGTTTCCTTCTTCAGAATGGCTTCGTTCTTATTCGTACTGTTTTCTGCATTTAGTGGTAGTATCATAATCAATTTAAAATTGCAATATATTCTAAAACATATGTTTTCTAAATGTAGTATCATTTCAAAATAAGACATCTTTCCTTCTACAACAGATGGCTCTTCATTATGAATTTCGGTATCCTCAACCTATCACAAATTTTAATCATGAGATATGAGCTAAGGAAACGAAATATGCCGTCTCTCATCATTGGATATTCATCAAAATGAAGGTTAAGAAATTGAACGTGATTGATTATAAAACATTTACGTTTCATTATGGTACTACTGGACTTCTTAGCTCATAATCTGTTTCTATCTGAACAATAATTCTATCAACAGTCTGACTTCAAATGCAGAATGTGTTGGACTGATAATTCCGTTAAAGAGTGATTTGTATTCATCATTTATTCGCATGGGCCGTGGTGGCCTAGTGATAAGGTCTCGACTTCAGGGCCGGACGGCTCCAGATTTGAAACCCAATTCCACTAAAGATCCGCGGTGTATGCAAGACTGGCGCACTCCAAATCTGACGTCGTGTCTCACACGTCCTCCCGTTGATGTGATGTGGAAGTGTGGAGAAGAGAGTGTTAGCTGAGGTGTCGTCCGCGTCATCTGACAGCGCCCGTCCCAAAAATAGCCCTCGTATTGCATCAAAACTGGATGCTAATACAAATAAACTAAATATTTAATCGAGTGCTTATTACAGTATCTGTAACAAATTGCTTATGACGATGGTAATTAATGGTGAATCTCTTATGTTGGAGCACTAATGTCTTGTTGCAGGAACTCGTGGTGGTGGTTATGTATGATCTCTTTATAATTGCATTCCGATGTGTTTTTGCTGTACAGCGATGATCAATTTCCGCAGATTTTTGTTGGAGACGTCAGACCCCTCACTGAAATTTAAAACAACTAATATTTGCCCTCAGGTAAAATTTATTATAAGGAATATTGCTTGAAACATAAAGATGCTTTTTTCAATAAATCACTAATAAAAATACGCAATGCATTGTAAGGGAAGAGCAGTTACATTGCAGTTAGTGAGACTAAACTGTAAAAGGTTCTATATTGTTTTTTGGAGATATATGTCTACCGACCACTATTCGAATCTTAGATATCTTCTTTTCCCTTTACGCAGCAAACCTGATCTTATAAAGATTAAAAAGGCAGGCTTTAATACCAATAATAAGAATTTATCACCCTTAAAATGGAAGCATGGAAAAGTTCCCTAGAGTGAATGAAGTTAGTATATTGCTAATAGCTTGTTTTGTGAGTCTTTCGATAGGTTTATTCTTCCATAACCGAAATTTGATAAACTGGGACAGAATAGCGAAAAATAAGAGTGTATGAATTTTCTGAAGTATCTACACATTTCCTGACAGATACGAAATCAGAAATAAGCCAGAATCTTTCGCTGACACGTTGGTTTTGTTTCATAAATTTCACTGCTGATTTTGAACTGATGTCTATATCTCTCTCTACATATATATATTTTCTTGATTCTCAAGTTTAGATATCTTCTAAGAAACTTCACCAGTTCTTTAAAGAGCAGAGTACGAGTTTACGTCAAATATTGTCCAAATATATGCGAAGAAACTAAATTCGATCATTTCATCAATTCCTTCCAAATATAAAACAAACAGAAGTGAAAGCTTTACCAAAAGACAGAATTTTTTACTGTGTTTTTAACTGGAAAAATCCTGCATATGTGAATCAAATATTTTAATTGTTTCAACGTTTCTGTTTAATTTACATATTTCCAAATATTTATTATTTTAATTTATTATAAAAATATTGAATTCATTTCATTATATAAATAACAGTTGAAAAATATAAATTCATGCACTCATAAGTCTTCTTAAATGTCGATGTTTTAAAATGGAAATGCAGCTCTACATATTTCAGAGCACACAATTTATTTAGAATATTTGATAATTTTTGTCCATGTTCGAAACATAATAAAAATTTCTTGTCTAGCCAAATTAATCTTCTATCATAATATTCCCTATAATAATAAATACCCTATATAATCTCCTATAATAATTTATGATTTTTTAATAAAAGTATTAGCTCAAATGATACGTTTTAGAATACTACATTCTATTGTGGGTCCTAAAAAATGGAAATACGACACAGTAATTTCTGACGCATTCCTAAGAGAAAGCCAATCTTCTGTTGATAATCTTCTCTAGGCATTTGCTTGTTTGTCGTCGTGTTTCCTTTTTAGAATGCCACAACTGATTGTTCCCAAACAAAATTACTTTTCAACAACAAAATCCCAAAGCGACACTATCATCAGTAGTAATCATGTTTAAACACTATCCTTTTCGGCTTTTTCAGATCTTTTTTCTTCGGAAAAGAAAAAGTAAATGAGAAGGGAATTATATCCTCTATAAAGGGGTAGAGAATTTTATTGAAACGAGCTCAAAACTGGTTCGAAGAAGCAAAATTCAATTTGCTTGAAAGCGATATTTTGAAGTTTTCTCTCTGCTATTTACACGAAAAAGAGTATTTTAAATGTATCGTCTTGAAAACGGGCAAACTAAACCTAACAGTGTAACTTAGTATCTGGCACGTAAAATTTCAGATACTTAAAGAGAAATGTTATCTTCCATTTTTATAATTTAATTTATAGCCAAATATTTGAAAATGAAAAGTAACAAACGGTAGGAGCATCTTCTTTAATACGATGTTTCGCAAAGTAATTTATCAAATATTTGTTTATGAAATTCAGTAAGGGATTAAAAATTTATAGAAAGGGATACAAAAGAGGAAGGGATAGGAGAGCAAAATGGCAGAATAAAAAAATTTAAAAATTATGCTTTATTGTTGTTTAAAAGATCCTTACTTTCATAATCGGCAACAGATATACTACGCGTATTTGTATGAAAAATGATTAACAGTTTATTGTTTTAGCTTCGTAAAGTTTGATCAATATTTAACAACTAAGAAAATAACGCAAAGTTAAGTACAATGCATAATATTTAATTAGCAGAAGAAACTCCAAGAACTTACTAAAAATGCAGGAAATATTTAAATTTTCAAATTAATGATTATTTCGACATTGATCTTACTTTCCGGATTTAGAATGCTAAAAGTAACACTTTTTCTAATGCCGTGTTCCATGTGAGTTACAAATATGTTTTTAAAATATATGATACAATATAAAGCTTACAAAAAATTCAGACTGAGAATATAGCACATTACAAGAAATTATACACTAAAATAAACTAAAAAGATATTTTTCTTCCGAAAATTTTTAAGTACTAAAGAAAAATTGAGGCTTTTTGTATCATTAATTTTTAAAAGCATTTACACAGTTATTGCTAAATATATTTTACTAGCTGATGCTCCTAACTGCGTCCGTGTTATAGCTCATTTTGGAAGAGTTTTCTGTTTTGTTTATTTACATTAAAATACGATGACTACGTAATTGCGGTGTAATGTAAGTCAATGGTATCTTGAAAGCGGAAATCCGAAAGCCATGTAAATAATGTCAAGGTTCTTAATGTAAGTTAATAAAACAGAAAATTTGTCCATTGGTACCTTATTACTCGTGATAAAAATACTTTCACGTCTAATAATTATAATGTAAAAACACTTTTATACGTAATATTATAATAACCAAAATTCTTTTATCGTCTGAAACATTTAATTAAAATGAAAATATCATGTGCACCAAACGATTTTTAAAAACAGCTGTAAGTTAATTTTCTCAATAAGTTAATAATTTTTAAAGAATGACATTTAATTAAACATTATGATGTTTCAGTTTTATTTATATAGATAAGCACTCGTCGGAATTCCAAAAGAAAATCCTTCTATCTTCTGCGCCTTTATTTTTAATTAAAATGAAAAAATCTGTTGTACAAAAGATTTTAACGATCTCGTAGTTTCTGAAAAAATTACAGACTGTCAAAAACGAGTCACCAGTATTTTTATTATTCTGCAAGGGATCTGTAATCCGTTAAACATAAAAATTTCTACATTCATAACTGTAGATTTAGTTAACTTAGTTAATTGGTTAAGTTTGAATACATGAAGTTCAATGTCCAGGTAAGGAGGATAAAAAAATCCAGTTAATCACTATGTAGAACACAGATATAAAATAAATGAAAAGAATTAGAAAGTATTCGTAAAAGAAGAATAGAAAGGAAGGAAGAAATTCGAGCAAGAAGAAAGAAAGAAGAATTTCATGCTCGTGGAGAACAATTTGGACGAACAAGATAAATCTGAAGCGAAAAGCAACGTTTTTGCTCCATGTCCGCCATGTTTTTAGATGGACAAAGCAGGAGGTCAGATTGAACTACTACTCTAACGAACTGACAGTGCTAGCAAAAACGTGCAAACTGCATTTAATTTGTATCTTATAAATCTGACATTTTCTTTTTTTCTGTAAGAATATCGTGTGAGATGTGAGAATACGAGTTTGTGTTTTACTAATTAGAGCTCGAATTTCGTAGTCAGAATATCCTTAATTATTTTTTTCTGTAAACTACAGTACATAATATATGATGTTCGCGTTATTAGTTGCAGTTGAGTTCGCCAGCCCCAACAACTCGACGGATTTCGATAATTTTTATTTCACACGAAACCTTATGACGTCTAGATATGTCATCAAGGGTCTCCTGCCCCCACCAACCAAAAAACTTTTCTCCACATGTTTTTTCGATTTCGTTCGAAAATGGTTTCGTTTATGGGGGGGGGGCAGACGATACTTGATGACATATCTAGACGTCAAAAGCTTTCATATAAAATAAAAATTCTCGAAATCCGTCGAGTGGTTGGGGCTGGTGAACTGTCTGAAGGTTTTACCAAATTATTTTAAATATATAGATAAGAATCCTTTTATAAATTACACTAAGCTACTTTTTGTCAAATATTTGCCTTCATTAAGCATTATTAATATGTTAAGGGAAAACTTCGTTTGGAAAAAATGCATCAAAATTTTTCTAAATATCGAATATAAATGACTATTTGTTTTGGAATTTACTCAGAAGTAGCCGTCATGTTCTACTTTGCAATGTTGTTCATCAAATTTAATTGAATGGATAGCTCTCAGATATTGCGTTATTCTGCTTTCAATAGTTTCAGATGTTTAGCCGCTAAATTATTTTACGATTATAAGTTATTCCCCAAACAATCAATGAAAAACCTTAAGGAATAACTTTAGAATATTTTTCTAATTTAAATCAAAACTCTAAAGTATTGGTGTCCTTGAAGGGATTTTCGCATATACTAAATTTACTTCATTAAAAAATGAAACAATATGAATAAAATTATTCATTTTAAACAAGACTTTTCCTTCAAATATGTAGTACAGTGTTTAAACTTACTCCAGACTTTACTACAAAAAGAGAGATACTAAACATATTTTTCGAATTAAGATTTTTATATCACCACAAACATCACACTGTAAAAGTCTTATTCCTTGATACAATAAACTACCGAACAAAATGAAAAAAATATTTCATTGTTGTCTTGGTAGTTTGCAGCATTTAGCGCGCTCCAGGTGCTTTGTTTGTATTTTATTTTATTAATTTTGTATTTTATAAATTTTATAATCTTTTCGGTAAATATTATTTTCTTTTTGTATTAATTAGTTTATTATTTACCTTATTTCTAGACTAATTTTATTAACAGAACTTAGTAGTGAGTAGAGTTTTAATTAATTATTCAGTATTAATAAAAAAAGATGCTAAAATTATTAAGTCAAAATGTTTTCGGAAAGGGTCGCATACAATGTACAATAACTAAAAGTTTTAATTCATAACGTGACAAAGATAATACCATCTTGTGATTGTGCTTGCAATGAGTGTTCCACATTTTTGCTGAGAAAATTCTGAAGTATTTTTCATGCATCTACATGGATATGGAAAAAGGCGATTGTCAAATCTTTTGGATATTTCGAACACTTACTAGAAAAGAATAAAGGGGACGATGAAGGTGAAAACGGCAAGCAGACCAAGAACGTTACGTGGAAGGAAGCACGTGAAGGATTGTAGACTTCCATAGAATTTTCCAAGCAATGTTCATCTATAGCAACTTATGATTTTGTGAACTTCATTATATACACAGTGAAATTTTAAAACTCTGGAGACATTCTTGTACGCAGGCACACATTTGAAGTCATGTGACATCACTCTAAGAAATGCCAACTTTCATGTGATAAAATGTTTAGGAATTTTGATATGTTGCTTAATTTTGTTTTTCTGGAATACAAAATTACACGTATGTGTTTTAATTTTAAATAATCTATACGAAATAATTAAGTTTTAATTTTAAATAAACATATTTGTGAAGATGAAAATTTGCAATCGATTTTTTAGTCCTCCCTGATGTGCTAAAGTTTTAAAATTACGTCCACTTGTGTATTCTCGATGTCGATTTTCAGAATCAAATTAGCAGTTAATCGATTGATTTACTTTAATTTTGATTCCTTATCAATGATGCCACTTGATAGTGAATTTGAGAAAAAATTGATTTCAAGTTTCCATAATATTTCTAAATCAAGATTAAAAAATTAGAAAATAATTTTTCCTTTTTAGTTCAGTAAAAGTAAGTTTTTAAAAAGCCATTTTTGATCAATTTATTATGATTATCTATGTAATCTAGTATAGCAGGAACTTCAAATTTAACCCTCTGACTGCTTATCCCGCGATTTCTGCTGGCTGGATGTAAATCTATTTTTTGTTGCATCCTGCGATTTTCGCAAGCTATTTTGTTTACTTAGTACTATTACAGAGTCTAATGATATTATACTAATAAAACCTTGCATGTAAATAACAATTAGCTTGGTTCAACGGCATTTGAACATGCTTTCAAATGTTGCATCTAAAAAGTAATTAAAAAATTCGGAGGTCAGAGGGTTAAATGCATTTCTAGTTACTTTCTCTATTATTCCTAAAAGTTTTAATGTATCCTAAAGAATTGTAATACATATCTTTAAGGGACTTTTGTACACAAGTGAAGAATTACTGTTTTAAAAGAAAATAAACGAAATTTAAGCAATTTTTGTTGATCTATGAAGAAATGAAACTGATTCCTCAACAAAGAAACTCCAAAGAGGAGAAATCATTTCTCCTGGGAATAGCGTCATATTTCGATACCATTGATAGCTGCGCATTTCATGAATAAAACAAAGGTTCCTTTTCGTTTAGATCAGTCGATCATCATCTCAGATATATGATACTAAGCTAATCTTTATACGTTACTCGTGGTTTTGAGACTGGAATGGTCCCTGTAAAAATGAAATAATTTAGAAATTTTTTTAACGAAGAAGTTTGAGAAACTTCTTAAAAGTTTCTGAAAGTTACTTATTTCGAATTCATGTACTTCTGACAAGAAAAGTACGCTATCTCAGAGAGTTTCAATTTCACTGTTTAAGTTTTATCAATACTCTCTCTGGCTTTGTTCGTTTTTTCGTATTCGAGTTATCTGCAACGGTTTGAGTATAAATAGAGTTATCCATCATTTTTACACTCTGTTTGGTTTAAAGGAATGCGCTCTTTCTTTAGTTTTTTCAAGAATGCCCATATGAGACAAAATATGTTGCGTACGGAAACTGTTACATTCGAACGGCTACCTAGACATCTACAATAGAGGTTGAAGTGAATGGCGGCTAAGGCCTAGGATTATTTCCTAAAAGAATATGAAACAACAGTAATGATATTCTAAACGTGAGAAACACTCAGAGAAAAATCGTACGAAACCCAAACTGGTGTTATTAGAATGGTAGTTTTATAAAATTTAAGATGGTATGAAAATCGTTTTTATTCAATAATATGTTCGGAAGTCATTCCAGATAAAAGCCAAAATTTAATTGAATTTATAGCAAATTAAAATTTCGAAAAACCCCTTCTAGGCGCAAATTCCCGCCCTTCAATGTATATCTGTGCCAAAGTTGGTAATTGTTGGTACAAAAGTCTACACTGTAGAGCTCCAACAGGCAGACACACATTCGTTTTTATTACTAGTAGAGAAAATTTCGTAGGCTACGTTATGATCGATTGATTTGGATTTTTTCATAAATGCTGCAAATAAATACTGGTTAAAAATATTTCAACGTTGAAGAATTAATTCTAAGGTGCATGGTATTAATGAATATGTTGGAACGAAAAATGTAAGCGATGGCTCTTTGATCTGGATTCTGGAATTTACGTATATTACGCAGTGACTGTATCATTCTGTTCCTAGTAAAATAACATTCAATCGAACATTATCTTACCAAACATATTGAAATATGAGAAATAAATATTAAAATAATAGAGTATTACAAATTCTGAAAACAAATAAGAATACAAAAAGAATAGATAAAATGAGATCAGAATGATTCTCTTTAGACTATTCCCCGGCTATCCCTTCATTGTAGTGCGAACATTACTGAGTTTCAAGTTCCATTCTATTGGATGATAGTCTCGTTCATCTTTTGCTGTGAGACACCACATTTCTAACAGAATAAGATCATTCTGTTGAAAATGGCAATAACAGTATAGGATGTGCTCGAAATGGGATATCTTATCCGTTATAAACTTTTTGTATGTAATATGCTTCAGAACTAGCACGAAGAATTACTTCTAATAATATATTTTTTTCTCCTGAATTTGTATGAGAATGCGTGAAAAAGTTTTGCCATAAACATTCACATCACAGTCAGATTATACTTTACTCATAAAAAATGTAGGATATCGAGTTTAATTTTAAAAAGTACAAACTACCGACCATTATATTTATATTTTATTTCAACACTATAACGTTCGATTAAATTATTTTAATTTCATATTTTTAAATTTTGACTTGTGAATTTATGTTAAAGTTCAACATTCGATTAATCAATTTACATAAATTGATAAAATTAAATAAAAAGAATGATTGCAAAACAAATTTAATACTGGAAGATCGGCATGATTTTCTTTTAATATTTCTCTGTATTTTCTCAACTAACATTTTATATGATTATTTTTATTCACACAAGGGAGCTACTACGGTATTTTTTGTGAAGTATTTATTTGCGCTTTATATAAAACAATGCAGTTTTGTGATCTAGTTTGCGAATACTCGTTAATTTTAGTAAATATTAGCCGCCTTTGGCTACCATTTGGTTCGTCAGGAATATTAACTGTGTTAATTCAATTAAAAACCTTATACATAACTTTTTATTCCTGGTTACCTAAATAAAATATTTTTAAATTTTATATTGTGATAGACATTTAAGCGATATTGTTATGTTTATTGTCTACATGTAGTCAATAGTCCCTAATAGAGTTAGGTCACATAACGTCACAATCGAACCCCTCGTACCTTGAAAGGAAGATATTCCAATTCCAAAACGCGTTGGTGCTTAACGAGTTTTTGATTAACTTACGATTTTGTGTCTAATTAAAGTACGTAATTCTGGGAGAAATTGGCCGCAGTACACACAATATACTGCCTAGGGTCTCAAACAAGCCAGTAGGATGGAATAGAGAAGAGTTAATGTTCGTTACA
>BGPR01000723.1:105357-177156 GCA_013235015.1 Araneus ventricosus | reverse complement strand
GAATTTGTTTAGCTCAATAGAATCCAATTTACAATCGTTCTCTAGAAAAATGAATACATTTAATATACTTTGTTCATCACACCTTACTGAATGCAATGTGCTCGTTTAAATCATTTCAAATGTTTGCTTACTAAATGATTTATTTAATTTCGAGTCTCATAATCTTCGACACTCACTGTTAATGTAGGATTTGTCAAACATCTTTTCATTATTTTACAAAATATTTAGTAAGAAAGTATTAGATCATAAGCAAGAAATCTCTGCTAATAATAAAGGAGAATGTGTGTGTGTCTGTGTGTTTTGTCCTCTACAGGGCAGACCGTTAGACCTTTAGCTACGAGATTTGGTACAAACATGCTTTAAAGGGTGGGAATGTGCACCTCGTAGCCCTTTTTTGAAATTTTAATTAATTAAAAATTAGGCGATAGTTCGGCGTTTTTCCTTAATAATTTACGAAAATATTACAACACAAAAATCATTTTTACACCATCTGAAAGTGCAATTTCTACAATGTTTTCACGAATTTCAATAAATTAAAAAAATATTTTTTGGCATAATTTACCACAATACTTTTCATTGTTGCAACGCAACAATGAAAAGTATTGTGGTATTGTCGTTTTCTATTGCATATTTCTCTTTCATATATTTCTTCAGATAGGATCCTAACACATTTCGATTTCATATTTTATTTCATCAAGATTTTTGTGAAATCTGTAAACCAAACTCTCCGAGATATTGCTTTAATTACATTAATTAATATATCCATTAAGCTGAATGGCTACGGTTGCTATGTTTTCATTCTTTTCTTAACATGTTTTAATCCAGCTAATATGCCGCTGTCCATAAAATGTGCTGCGTCATTTTAATGTTGAAATCAAATGCATATTTTACGAGAGGAATAAGAAAGTGAAGATAGTGCTGACAAAATGGAATTAGAGGTTACATGACATAGTCAGTTATTTGACTCAATTAAGAACATTTATGTAGACAATGAACAGAAGAGGTCCAAGGTGTCACTAATAGAACATGGGTTAAATATTTACCACAATCTGAAGTTTAAAATTACATTGTTAAGGGAACCATGAATAAAAAATGATGCAAGATTCAATTGAAATCACATTCCTGGCGAACAAGCTGGTCGTCGAAGGAGGCTAGTATGAAAATATTTGGATCCCGAGCAACGCCGGGTTATCAGCTAGTACATAATAATTTTAAACAATGGAGTGGAAACTAGCTACAAGATATTATTTAGTAAACAAACCTTTGTTTAACTTCTTGTATTTAATACTAGAAGCCTTTGCCGACCAGTTTGTTTTCCCATAATGCTGGCTTCTGTGGTTTTAAACTATTAAAATGGACGGCTCGCATATATATTTAAAATGTTTTCGTCATTTCCGAAGGGGATTGATGTCTATCAACATAATTAAAATTGAAATTTATGAGAAAATTATTTTAAAATTATTTACACAAATGAAGCAAAACTGAATTATTTAGGAGAAATAAACCCAAGAAATTAAACTTTTTACCAAAAAGTTGATTTTAAGATGAGTGTTACTTATTAGTAGTGTTTGGAGGCCAGCTTTCTCACCAAGAATATTACTTTTTTATAATTTCAATGACTCTCTTAAATGTAATTTGCTTTCCAAGATTACTATCGCTTTAAAAGTAAAAAATACTTGTGATTAAAAATTTAATCAAAAAATTAAATCGGTTTGAATTTCATTGCATCAATCGAAAGCATCGTTATAATTTTTTTTCATCGTTACTTTAAGAAAACATTATTGAAAACAGCGAAAAATTTCTTGACAATCAGACCAGTATCATCGGACTGGTGAATGTGTTTTTCTTGATGAAAATGCACTATTTTAATAATTTCAAATCTTAATTATCATTTAACTGATTAGTTTAATTAAATTTGGATTTTATAAGCGCAATAGGAATAACTTAGTAGTGAATTTAGGAAAAAATGATTTTAAGATTCCATCATTTTTATAATAATGAATTAAAAATTAAAGACTAAAAATTATGAAAAAAATTCATTCATCTGCTTTTTAATTAATATATGTGTTTTTAAAAACTATTTATATTTAGTAATTTTTATGGAAACACTTTAGTAATACAATCGTCTCGTTTCAAGATATACTAAAATTGGAACGATACAGAGCATAGCCCCTTCGCAAGGATGCCTTTTTAGTTATAGTCAAAGAAGCCAACTTGACGGTATATCTTTTTATGTTTTCGAGCCCCGATGGATATACTCAATTTCATAAACTAAGTCTGATGTATTATAATGGCAGCACTTTCTTTAAAATTTCAGCTAGTCATAATTTTATAAAAAAGAAAAGGTAATAACTGAGGGAAATCGTACTCAAATTGCTTCATCCACGTCAATATCAACAAAGCACATATTAGCGAAAAAAGTTTTGTTGAAATACCGTCCTAATAAACACAAGGTTTTGTACAACATTTTAATGGAATTGTGCAATACATTTTCGAGATAAATTATTTTTAAACTGAGTGCATTTTTCAGCTCTTATTTCTGACACTTTCACGTTTTATGCCTATAATCGCTTCTATACAGTGATAAATTCATCCAGTTCTCTAAATCGGAGTTATACATCAGAAAACAATACCTCCTCAATTAAAAAAGTCATAAATTTGCTATCACGATATGAAATGAATACTCTTAAAATAATACTTTTGAAATGAATACCTGACTTCTCATACTTTTTTTGGATCTGTCTCTAATTGGAGAAGGATGTCATGGCTGTTTTGTGCGAAGAAAAAATTAATTAGTTCTCCGAATCGGAGTTTAAAAAATATCTTCTTAATTAAGATAACTTTATCACCACGATACCAAATAAATACTCTCGTACCCTAGCTTCTTTCAGTTTTTTTGGATCTATCTCTGTGGAGAGGGATGTCATACTGGGATTAAACCTTTGTTTGACAAAAATGTTAAATTAGTGTTAATCTCAAAAGAATTGAACAATGTGGTTGCATTAAAAACATTCTCTACATCTCTTAAGAGGTCAATTGCCAAAAAAATCATTGCTTTAACTGTAATAAAATTCTTGAAAAATATATAATTTATATTATTGGAATTATAACCGTTTATGCAAAGAAATGCAATCATCAGAAAAATAGCAAATAAACTTGAGCAATGATTCAGGCGTATCACAGTAGATTTAAATCAAAAGCAGCGTTTTTTTATCAGAGTCAAAAATTCCTTCTTATTATTAAAGAAAAACTTTGCGTCTTATGCAGCGAAATTTTCTGATATCTCTGACAATTTACTATCTCTGAATTTTCTTCGAAGTTGACTGCATTTGCCAGAGAAATATGTTCCAGTTGTTCCATTGGATGGAATTTCAGCTAGAGATGTGCTTTGAAAACTTTCAATTGGAGTAGATTGATTTGATAAAAAATAAAAATGCGGATGCTTTGACCCCGCATGTGAGGGAAAATTCCATCTCGCATTCTTTTGAATTGCGTCATTCAGCATTTACGTCATAAACAATGAGCCTCAATCTGCATTTTCAGTGATTTACTAATCTAGGGAAAAAAAAATCGCAATTTTTTTGATGCACTGAAAAAAAGTCTCAAATTTTACAAGACATTTTATTCCATTAAATTTTAATTCTACCATTCGTTCTGAAAATATTGCCACATTTTCATCATTTTTACGATATTTCTCTGAAAAATTAAGGTAATCAGCAATTGTTTTTATGAACTAACGGAGTTATTTCCATAATATACATCTTTCTTATCGACATCAAACTTTCAAATTCAAACATTCAGTTAAGAAATTGCAGCAATTGAAAAGGGGAAAAAATTAAATTAATAAAAGAGAAAATACAGTTATTCTAGAAGAAAATTAAGTCAGAATATCACAATAATTGTGCTTATGTGAATAAAATTCGTAGTATCTTCAAATAATTAATATTCAGATCTTCAGCAAGGAAAGAAATAAAAAAGTAAGGTAGTAAAAAGAAATAATAATCAAATGTAAACCGAAAAGATCGAATGCACTAAAGAAACATTTTTTTTATTAAATCCCTTTTTCAGAAACATTTGTTAGAAATGGCAATTTTTTATGTATAAATTTGTTATTTCTTAACCCTTTCTAAGGCCATGGTAAGTATACTTCCCACCAAATTCATCAATTTTTAAACGCAGGTTTTTAAGGTTGGTATAAATTTTCGCCGAATTTTTCGATGAAACAAAAACCTAGTTGTTGAAATTTCTTATCTCAAACCATCACGAAGTG
This sequence comes from Araneus ventricosus, assembly GCA_013235015.1. Taxonomy (NCBI): domain Eukaryota; kingdom Metazoa; phylum Arthropoda; class Arachnida; order Araneae; family Araneidae; genus Araneus; species Araneus ventricosus. Next base: position 172,886 of record BGPR01000723.1, on the reverse strand, counting down.
TCTTGACTTGGTAATTAATTATTAATTAATAAAATTAATTTTAAAAAATCAATGTCATCCAATGAGCTAAATGAATTTCTTTTCTTAAACTAATCTCAATCCCAAAGTTATTTTATTGTACCACTACTAGAAAAAAGGGCCCTTTAAAGGGTTAAATATAATTTACCCTTATAATAAATGGGAACACTTAAAAATTATCTCTAGAATACTACAATAGATTTTTCGAATAGATTGACGCTAATTCAATTTATTGAAGTTAATTTGTTCCATTGTTCTCTATTGGTATACTGATCAGAAGATATATTCCATAAAAAATTAAACAGCTAATTTTAAGGAAAAACTTTCATTATTTATTGTGAAATTTAACACAAATATTTCAATAAATTTTAACAGGAATTTGCAGTGTTAATAATGAAATAAAAAAAAAAAACATCAGTTCTTCAAGAACTCTCATGAAGAATTATTTTTGTTTCTTCTAATATCTATTTCTAAATAACTCATAGTAAAAAAAATTTAAACCCTAAAAGGAATCAGTTTCATTATCTAAATAATAACTAAATCAAAAAATTTAAACTTCTAACATAATTCGTAGTTACGCGAAAAAATACATATACTTTAAAAAAAAATTGTTGGAAAATAAGTGTCTATTTCAACGGACTAAATTTATTAGTAAATACTCGTATGTCGATTTCTTTCCTTTTTTTGATTTATTAACTTCATAATAATTTGTTTTCGAATGTAATTAGTATGTAATCATTAGTAAAATTATGCTTTATAGTAAAAATATTAGCCTAAAAGACAATTTTTAGGATCTATATTTTTTTACTCGACCCTAAAAAAAATGAACATGCAGCACAGGACTTTTGACACATTCTTTAGAGAAAGCCAATCTTCAGCTGATAATCTCCTTTGGACATTTATGTTCATTTGTCATTCCATCTTTTTTTCACAATGTCACAGCTGATTGTTCCTAAACAAAATTACTTTTCAACAAAATCCCAAAGCGACACTTTCATCAGTGGTAATCATGCTTAAGCACTATTTATTTTTTTTGTTTTTCCAGAATTTCTTTTCTTCTGGAAAGAAGGAGTAAATGAGAAAGGAATTATATCCTCTATAAAAGGCTAGAGGATTTTATTTACCCGGATGCAAGAAAGGAGCACAAAACTGTTTCGAAGAGGCGAAATTCAATCTGCTTGAAAGCAATATCCGGAAATTTTCTTAGCTCTATTTACATGAGAAAAGTATCTGAAGGGTATCGTTTTGAAAACGGATATTCTAAACCTGACAATGTTACTTGAGTATCTGCCATGTAAAATTTCTGGTTTTTCTAGTGAAATGCTATCTTTAGCTTTTATTTATAGGCAAATATTTGGAAATGAAAAAGTAAAAAATAGTGCCCTTCTAGTCAAGGCTTTGTAGAGAAGTTCATCAAATGCTTTTTTTTATCATATTCAGTTAAATATGAAATTTTTGATCGAAGGGAATTGAATAAATTCCTACACAAATAATCTGCTTGAAATAGAATGTATTGGTATACTGAGCCTTACTTTTTGTTTACAAGATATTTACTGTCTAAAAGGACAACAATGTTTTCATTCAAATGCGAAATAATAATAACTTGCTTATTATTTTAGCTGCTTAAATTTAATTGATTTTGTAGTGCTAAGAAATTATTGTGCATTGAAATATGATATATGGTAGTCAATAAGGTGCGAAGAATTCTTTCAGTGTTTATCTGATGTTTATAAAGCTTAGGACGCTTAACGAAACATTTTAATTATTTATTTCTTCTATGTAGCTAGAAATTGGATGAAAATTGGTTCATGCGTTTCCAAAATATGATGTTCAGTTTAATACTTCCGAGAAATTCGAGCTTTGGAATTTAGTTCATTAAAATAATCTCACACTGAAATATACTAAATTCTTTGATTAGTATTAAAGCATGAAAATTAAGGCTTTTGCATCAATAATTTTTGAATTATTATCTACTTTTTAATGCTCAATATACTTTCATGCTCTCATATTTCAGTGTTTTGATTGTATCACATTAAAATACATTTTTTCACAATTTTCAATGAAAAATAATTAAAATACCATCAGTGTGAATAAATATTCAATACAATTTTAACTCGCAAATAATTACTATACAACATAGTTTGGGTTATTTACACTGAAAATAGTATAGTCGAGTTTCATAAAACTCACATAAAATTTAAATCAATAGGCTAAAAAATAATTTTTCAAATATGAAGCATTATAAACATTTTAGTTTTTTTTCACATATTTTTATACGTCAGTTTTGTGTATCAAAGTTTTGAAATAAAGTGCCAAATAAACATTATATAAATGTAAAAGCCGTCTATTAGTTTTAAATTAGAAAATAGAATTTAGAATTTTTTTAAAGCCTTTAAACAGTTTACGACATAAATAGTAAGAATAATGTTTGAGTGGAAAATTGAAAAAAAAATGAGCAATATATAACACAGTGCAATGAGCAACATGTAAGTGAAACAAGAAATCTTTATAATGATACAAAAACTTCTTATATTACGGTAACTAATCTTTGTATTTTATAAATTAAAGAAAATAATCAGTTCACCTTTGCTCTTAAAAATCATTGTTTTGACGGTTTATTTATGTTTAGAAAGTTATTCTGGTTACATAACATTTTGTATATGACAAAAAACGAAATTATCCTAACTTTTCTACTAATGATGAAGGACATTGTTTTCTATATTTATTTGTCGATTTTCTTTTCAAAGTTCTGTCATTCTTTTTAAACGTCTACAATATTTTTTGAAAAACTAAAAGTAAAAAGTAAAGCAATCTAATTACTCAGAGCAGAAATTCTTTATTTGATATTTCAGAAAGTTTTTAAGAACTAAATTCTTGTATAATATTTCTCCGTGATTTCTTCATCTGAATTTATTTTGAAATTAAAAAGGCATTCCTTTTAGCAATTAAGCAAACAGAAATTAAGAGACGGATGAATATTAAATTATTCTGATGTTAAATTAAAAATTTAGTTTTTTTCATTCAAAAAGAGTTTTATTTCATATTTGAATATTGGATTATTAATAAATGCTATTAAATGAATTCCTATAGAATGTATTTATCATAATGAATGTAATTATGAATACTTCTCGTGTAATGAAGGGTGCAGCTGTTAATAAAAAATCTTTCATATTTTTATCCTCTTGCAATTGAGCAATAGAATATTGCCAGAAAAATACATTCTGTTGCTTAAAAATGAATTTACTTATAAAAAAATGTTTGAACTCAAATCTTTTGGCTTTTTTTAACGTAAGCCGTTTGTGAATTACTATGCAAAATACAGTTACCGCCAGAATCGAATTGTCCTAAAGCCAAATTAGTTGCTTTATTTTAAGAAATAAAATAGTTTTATTATATTATTCGAAATTCAAAAGTTTAATCTTCTCAAATTTTTTATATAAAGAATTAAATAAATTACAGAACGTTAAATTGATTTTAATTTATGCTTCTCTACAATTTTATAAATTGTAGAGGAACATCTTAATCCTTCGTACACATAACGAATCTTTGAACATCATTATAATACTATGATCTATTGATTATTCTTACTATTTGTTTCAAAACTAAAAAAATGCTGTTTGAATTTTGAATAAGATTATTAATTGATTTCAAAAAGTTAAAATTAATTCTTGTCATTTACAAAGAAATATCAAACTTTTTTCTTTACCATAATTTAAATTTAAAAAAAATTGATAAACAGACGCAGTTGTTAGACTGAGAGACTTATGCTTGTGCAATTATGTTCACATGAATGCTTTGATTTGCTATTAATTTTTATCCTACGATGCACTCTGACATGTAATATCATCATAACGTAGTCAAAATTTGCTGGTATCTTCCTTTACACTAAAGAAAAGAAAGTATTGGTTTTAGAATCCATTTACACAGGAAACTTTTGTACAAAGTAATAGATATTTAGATCGTGAAAATAATAACGTATCAAATAGAGCATATTCTGAATGGAGTTAAAACATTACAAAAGAATACTCTCATTGATAAAAAAATTGCTTCAACACTTTTTTTTATTTATAGTTGCATTACTATTGTCATCTGTGTTAGGATATGCAGATCATGAAGATAACGATTATTCATATAGAGGATATTCTGAATAAAGTTGACACATCACAAAAGAATACGCTCATTGATAAAAAAAATTGCCTTAACACTTTTTTTATTTACAGTTGTGTTACTCTTATCATCTCTATCTTCAGAGGTAGCGCTCTTCAAATTGTGTTTGACTGTGGTTTGTGATTTTACAAAATACGTTTGTCTAAGAAACTGATGTTTCCTTTGTAAAATACAAAAGAGAGGATGTGAAATATTCTATTAAATGCTCCTAAAATATATTTTGAAATGTTGGAAAAATTTGGGCTCAATAGAATATTCCATTAATATAACAGGTAAGATTATATTAATGGAATAATATAATCTTACCTGTTATATTAATGGAAATTGTTGAATTGGAAACACTACTGTAGAATGTTATTCTGTTTTCAATACTTGTAGAACTTTATCCATTAAATTCCAAATTTAGTGTTATATATACAAGTAAGTATTTTTTTAATTTATCAAAGGAGAAATAAGATAAAAAAAATAAAAATTTAAAAATTTGAATCATTCACAAAATTTTAAAAATTCCAAATCACATTTCTTAATTATTTATGACCTTCAAAGAAATTTTATCTACGCAAAATCTGTTTCATTTCAAAGTAAAAATAATTAATAAATAAAACTAACTGCATTTCAAAATTTAGCTTTCTAAAATAATTTCAAATTTTACTTCACAAAACGATGAATTAAACATATCCCATCCTTTAAGGTTTTTGAAGATCTTTTGGGAATTTTAAATCAGATAACATTGCTAAAAAGGCAATGTTTCATCACAAAATCATGACACACTGTACAACGTAATAATGATTATTTGTCTTATTTATTTATTCTAAAAAAGGCAGGCAGGAAGGATACTAAAAAGATTATCCCAAAATATTTTAAAATGGTGTAAAATAAATGGGAGAAAAACTAAAGATGGCATCACACAAAGTACATCGATAAAGATCCTTCTTGTGACTGTGCTGCAGTTTGTGTTCCATATTTACCCTGAGGTAATTCTAAAGTGTTTTTCCATGCAGCTGCATAAATATGAAAAATGGAGATTGTCAAATCTTTTGTATATTTTTTAACGCTTACTCTAGATCAAAAGTTGCCTTTGGGTATGACAAAAATGTAAATCCACAACCTTGCAGAATATAATTTTATTCGCTAAAAATGGGGAAAAATTGATTGTAAAGCTCTAGAAATATTTCAAGACCTCGAAAATCTTTCGTTTTTTCTGTGTAGTTTCAAAAGAAGAACTCTTCCACAAGGATAATTTTATAAACGATTAAACTTAACACTAATTTAATGTTGTCCTCCATTGTAAAAATTCTTTGCATCAGAGTTCAACTAATTAAGACTTAATATTCTATCGTCTTTAGCACTTTTTTATAAAAGAAGTATTCGAAAAATTAAGTAAAGGGAGATGTTTCGTTAAAAATGGAGCATGAAAAATTGTGAACAGACATATACTTTTATTGATCAAGAAACAAAAATTATAAATTTGGTAGATTTTAGTACCGGAAATGTTAAAGTATTTCAATAAGAATGTCATGAATATTTTAATTATGGTGCCATGAAATAATTGCTAAGTTTTGCAATGGAGGAGTTTACTGGTTTGTTTACATGCCTGTTCTACGTATTTCCTGTGTAATGCTAAGTCAATGGATTTTCAAAGCGGAAGTCCAACATACAAGCAGATAAAGTCAAGCTTTTTATTGTAAGTAAACAAACCAGAAAACTCGTCCATATTTTTAATTTATCTTCCCCGATTTCAAAAGGTCTTTTTCACTTTCTAGTGTACGAAGTATATAAAGAGAAATTGCTCTGAACGTCAGAGAGTCAATAAATAATCCTGAGCCATATCGTAGTTTACTATGATGGTATAGGTAAGACTGCACGCATCGAACACAAACAGCTTAAAGGTCTAATTACGTAGTAATGTAAAGATTTTTTTACTATTTTTGTTTCTTTACATATTTTCTCTTTTGGTGTGTTGAATGTAGTAATGAATGCTGAAATTATAACAAAATAGATTTATTTACATTAGACGTAATCAATGCTATATTAAAAATTATATCGAGACGATCATCACTAGTATCGCTCTCGAATACAAATTTCGGATTCGACAGATATGGAATTCTGGGATGACAGAAGAAATGCCAGAAGACATTTCTACCTTACAATAAAAAACAATCAGATTGTTCTGACAGCCAATAAAGTGCAAGGATCTTGAACAGTTGATATTTTGATAGCTTACTCCACACTGTCTTTTTCTCGCTTTTTTGTTTTCTATTGTAAATGGAATTTCTTTTCTTATCTTGCAGTCTTTATTGCAATTAGTTATTACTTGTGACTTGTTATTTCATGTGCAATAGTGTAATTTTGTGTATTTTCATAGTTTTGTTAATCAACATGCTCTCAACAACCTTTGAATTTAGTAATGTAACAGCCTAATGGACATTTGCAAACTTTTAGCGTTTAATAATTAGGCAGCAGTGAGAGGAATATGGTAAGGTCTAAGAGAGATCACCCCTTTGGCTGTTGTGATTTTTCTTCCACTTCATGTCCGCGACACTGCATAAATAACCTTAAAAGTTATAATTGCAGGGGCGTGGAGTGGTGTTTTGGTATGCAAATGTCAGAAACATCTACCTTGAGATTTTGATGAATCTCCAAATTTTAGACTTACTTGAGTCAGAAAAGAAAACCACTTTTGGAATTGAGGCTTCTGTCAGTGAGCATGATAACTCATAAAGGAATGGGCTAGATAAATGAAATTTTGTATGTGGTGTTTTGAATTTGTTTCAAAAGGTCAATCAAAGGTTTCTTAATCAAGTTAAGAGTAGCTATTCATTTGCTGTATCGTAGCATTAAAGGAAATCTGTTCTTTTGCAAAAAATAAATTTATTTAAAACGGTCCAATAAAATCACATTTCAAAGACTGTTCTTCTTTGTGTTCTTATAAGATTGACTCACAGAAATGCGCATAAAAACATAGACATTCGTATAATAGGAATCATGAGATAAGTTAAAGTATTTACTGTTAAATGAAAAACTTGCCTTATTTTTTTAACCGGGACTTAATCTAGATTTACGTTTATATTATAATAATTATCTGGAAAGAAAGATATTTTAATTGAATCAGCAGTTTGAAGAAGGGAACGAGTCTAGAAAATGTTTTCTCGGAGAAGTGAAGAAACAAAAATACCTCCTATTTCTTATTTATTGTTTTTTAACCAAATTTTCATATGAGATTATTTATATCAACAGTGTTACAAATCTGTAATGTTGCTTCCCTTCCATGTTAGTCTTATGATTGGAAAGAGAGATTTATAGGGATTCGTATTGGATAGAAGCCAATGCACCCCGACCTTGGCGACTTCGAAGCTTTCCGACGAAATGAAGATTCTAGAAAATATAAGAATTATTGCTCTGTCTCTATTAGGAATGGAGATATGGAGATTTTTCTAGAATATTCCAAGTGACGTCATGCCATGTCGGAAAACAATAAATATCGGAGGAGCCCAAACGATGAGGATCTCCTTGGAGTCTGCTCACAAAGCGAATTGGTTAGCTGTTGGATGCTGAACGCTATTGTTAGTGCTGTTTCCGTTATTATTAGTGATTTGTTATACTTGTGTTACTAATTTGTTCAAGTTCTGTTTCTTGTGTTACATGTGCTTCGAGTGTTTTGGAATATTAAAGGAATAAAGCACCATTTTACATTATTCAGCTTGTTGAACTGCTTTCACCGGACACCCATCGGACGATTTTCGGAAAAATAGTTAGATTAGTGATTTTCATTCCTTTTTTCACAGCTAACATTTAGCGTCTTTATGATAATACACGTTTTGCGCATGTTGTGCGCGTTTCAGTTAATTAGAGCTCTAAACTGCTGATTCAATTGCTATTTTTTGGTTTGTAAGTGAATAAAGATTTTCATATACTCAATAAATGTTATTTTACTTTTAAAGATTTCTTTTCTTTTGCACTGAATCTAAAATTTTGTGATAAGTGCATGAATCATCATTCTGTATTTCTTCCTGATGCATCGTCTTAGAAGGATAATTGTTTTTTAATACAGTCTAAATCTTTTTAATCCATTTTTCATTGGTTTGATCTGGCATGTATTGTACGAATGTAGCTGCATTTTAAGAAATGCATAGAGTAAAATGTTTTTAAGTAATAACTAATTCTATAGTATTGCTAAATCGAAAGTTTGAGGTCTCTACTCTGATTCACCATGCAATTAAATTGTGGATAATTTTCTTCAATTTTTTTAAAACCTTCTCCATAAGAAAGTGTGAAATTAGGAATTATATAATGACAAAAAAAGAAGCGGATATCTGCCTTTCTTTTAAATGTTCTTCAGCTTAATTTTTCTTTAATACTAATATTCTGTATTAATTTTCTTAGAAAAAATCTTATTATATTCTACAGTTAAACGGAAATTTAAAAAAAAGTTGTTATGAGTTCTCCGGAGACATAATAGTCTACTTGTTTTAGATTACAGTAATCAAACAACCAGTTTTCATCAAATGAGTTCTGGAATTAATTTAAATTGTTTGAAAAGAAAATTTAATTTTTCATATCCTTTATAATATAGTGTCAGTTTGCTGATGCATACTTTTAAAATAAATTCGCAAATTTAGATAATACAAATTGAAACTCTCACAGTCAATATTTACAGATGAAAGTGAAATGGAATGATATTTTGAATTTATAATCTTTACAAAAATATTGTAGAGATTAAAAAATAACAGCTAACAAATAGATTGAAATCTTTAATTTAATTACTATGCCTTTTATTTCCAAGGGCTGTGAGCAATTCTTATTTAATAGAAAAGAAAGAAATTTACACAAGATGGTGTGATCTATGAAGGATTATCATTGATTCCTCAACAAAGAAAGGCCAAAGAACAGGAATCTTTTCTCATTTGAGCTGTGAATGGAAGAGCAGCACATTTGGATAGTCGTAAATCTTATGAATAATAGAAAAAATACATTTCGTTTCGATCAGTCGATCATCCTTTCAGATATATGAGATAAAGCTTTTCGTTATATGCCTTTCGTGGCTTTAAGACTGGAACGATCTCCTGTAAAATTGAAATAATATTTTTCTGAAGAAGTTTGAAAAACTTCCCAAAATTTTCTGAAACTTACCTATTTAGAATTTCTGAGGGATTTGGAAAATAATACCTCTGACAAGAAAAGTAAGCATTCTTACAGTTTCCATTTCGTTGCTTTTAATTTCATCTATATTATCTTGTGCAGTATTAATTTTTCTCAAAATTTCTTTCATACGAATTGCATGCAACAATTTAAGCATAAATAAAGTTATACATAATTGTATACACAATATTTAGTAAAAGGGGGGGAGATGCTCCACTTTTCCTATAATTTTTTTAAAATGATACAATATACGTGGCTTTCAATGATTACTCTCTTCACAGTTTCCTTAAACTTCCGAAAAATAACCAGCCTGAAAGCAAAATTCAAGTTTCAATGGCTTTATTTAATATTTCATTGCTACATTGTGTTATTTACATAACAAAACTATTCAGGTAATTGAAGTAAATAATGTGTAATGCCAGAATGTGATTATTATGTTTTAACGACTGAAATTATTATATTTTAACTTATTGTTAGATTTTAATTCATTCAGTTTAAACGAAGTCTAAATTCGTGAAATATGATGTGTATTGTCTCTTCTCTTTTAAATGCGTTTTGCTTTTGATTAAAAATTTGTTTGATTGTCAGAAATGATATCAGAAATAACTAACCGAATAAGTAATCAATTATTAATAGCTTATATTCTTCACATCTGAATGAAGTTTTCTTAAAACATTTCATATGATATTAATAATATGATAAATGGTACAGAAATGATTTAATACTCATTACGTTTCTAACGGCAGACTGCAGAGGAAAAAATAAAATACCCAAATAATTTGATTCTGATATCATTTCTAACGCAAAGGATTTACACTGATAGTAACTCAAATAAAGATATTTAGTTTCCTTCTATTCTTCTTGTGTTTGCACTGGTGATAATATGTCTGTAGGGTAGTATAATATCAAACGAAAGAAATTCGGAAGATATATATCTTGCACACATATTTTGCCCATTTATTTCATCTCGGGCAAGAAAATTATTTAATAAATTACCTACATTTAAATTACTTCAAATAAAGCGTCTTTATGAAATCTGTGCAAACACACTCGTATGAGAGATAATTAAAGGTATAACTTATCTCAATGACAAAATGGGGTTTTATTCTAATTTAATTATTCATAGACGGTTTCATACTTGCAGAATTTCTCTGTGAGCAACATATAATAATATCTAGTAAATGATTTTGTTCCCTGATATAAATAGTTTCTTTCAAACTGTTCATATGGAAAGCAAAGAACGGTAATAGTCTTTTTTGATTAATTAAATGCTACCTTAAACGTATTATTATTTCGATGTTTACTTTTAAATGTTTTATCACTGAAGTAATGAAATAAAACATTTTCGTTGAAATTTTGGAAACAACAAGAAAAAATATAGTTTAAAATCATAAGCTAAGAAATTGTTTAGCTGTGCATTATAAAAATGAAAGTTTCATCTTACTGTATTTTTTATCCAATTATGCTGAATAGAACTAGCTGGTGTAAATAATTCCAGATATTTGCTTATTAAATGATTCAATTAAATTCCGAATCTCTTCCTCTTCCACACAGTGTGAAATGTTGTATTTTAAAACATCATTTCATTATTCCATATATATAAATATTCAAACAATTACAAACATACTAATAACATGAAGATATTATTGCAAATATAAGGAAGTATTGATTCACACACATTAAATGCATAAATTATAATTTTTAAAGAATTAATATTATCTATTTGATACTCTTTAGTAAAAAATATTTGTTTAATTTCTTATATTTTTAACTATCCGCCTTCGTCGACCAGTTTGTTCGCCGGAAAATTTGTGTTTAATTTCAATAGAGTCTATCCTAAAATAATCAAAATGTAGCACAAGAATTTCTGGAACATTCGTTAGGGAAAGTCAATATTCAGTGCATAATCTTCTTTAGACATTTATGTTCATTTGTCATTTCGTTTCTTTTATAGAATGCCACAACTGATTGTTCCCAAACAAAATTTGTTTTCAACGACAAAATCTTAAAGCGACACTTTCATCAGTGGTAATCATGCTTAAGCATTATTCTTCTTTCTTTTTCTTTTAAGAACTTTTTTTTCTTCGGGAAAGAAAGAATAAATAAGAAAGGAATTATATCCTTTACAAAAGTCTAGAGGATTTTTTATTTGCCTGGATGCATTAAAAAGAGTACAAAACTGTTTCGAAGAAGCAAAATTCAATCTGCTTAAAAGCAATATCCTGAAATTTTGTGTCGCTATTTACATGAGAAAGATTATCTTAAGTTCATTATCTTGAGAACAGGTATACTAACCCTAACAATGTGACTGTGTAAAATTTCAACTATTGCTAGTGAAATGTTATCTTTCACTTTTATTTATAGGAAAATATTTGGAAATGAAAAAGAAAAAAAATGCTCTGCATTTTCTTCTAGTCATTACTGTGTAAGAAAGTTAATCAAATGTTTGTTTATCATATTTATTTAATTTCTAACAAATTTTGTCAAAGGGCGTTGAATAAATATATACATAAGCAGTAGGCTTCGAATATAATATGCCCAAATACTATGATTTACTTATTGTTTACGAGAAATTTACTTTTATATTCGACAACAGTTTTTTCCCTTTAAATAAAAAAAATAATTAACTGGTAAATAGTTTAGATCCTTAAAATTTAATTTTGAAGTGCTGAAAAACAATCATACATTAAATTATGATGAATTGTAGTCAATGAGGTGAAGAATTACCGAATTCTTTTGTATGCATATGAATTTTGGAAGTGAAGGCTAAAAGTACCATTTTAAACAGTTGTGCGTTCTGCGCGAATTAAAAATTGGATGAAAATTGTTTCACACGTATTCAAGTTTATTGCTGAACAACATCTTACGAGCAATACTTGCTTTTGAATTTAGATCATTAGAAAAATGTTGAAAACGCGTGTGAAAATTAATGGTTTTATGTCATTAATTTTTGAAAATATTAGCTATTTTTTATACTAAATATATTTTTACTTACTCATACTATTTTGATAAATACGACAAGAAAGAATATTTTCCCATTATTTTCATAAAAAGTAGTTAAAATGTTATAAGTGACATTAAATATTTATTACATACTAGCCGATTTCTGCGACCAGCTTGATCGCAAGAAATAAAATTGCAACTGAATCTGTTATGCATAATTTTATATTCATGGTTCCCTTAAACCTTGTTCTTTTCGTAGCCTTGCACTCTTGTTGTGTTACTTGTCTGCATTAACGTAAATTACGCAGTTGATTTCAACATTATGTTGGTGCGCCACATTTTACGTCCAGCAGCATTCTAATTGGCTTAAAACACGTTGATAAAAAGAATTAAAACATAGCAACGATAATCTTTCAGTTTACTGGATTATTTAATTATATACTTGCTGTCTTGAGGACTTCCTTTACAGATTTCACAGAAAAATTGATCAAATAGAAGAAGAAAGTAAAATCCAGTAAGATATTTTCTTAGCTTTCGACAATAGAAGAGAAACAGGCAATTAAATATCTGTTTAAACAATGAAAACGGTTTTAAATGCATTGCAACAATGAAAAGTATTGTTGTAAATTATGCCAAAAAATATTTTTTTGAAATTTATTGAAATTAGAGAAAAAATCGTACGACAACTTAATTGACATCATTGAAAAGATAATTTTTTAAATTTTCAGATGGTGTAAAACTAATTTTTGTGCTGTAATATGTTTGGAAGTTATTAAGGAAAAGCCAAAAGTTAGCTTAATTTTTAATTAATTAAAATTTCTAAAAACCCGCTCCGAGGTGCACATTCCCACCCTCTAAAGTATGTTCGTACCAAATTTCGTTCAGAGGTCTGCCCTCTAGAGCGCCAACACACACACATTCTCTTTTATTATTAGTAGAGATTAGCCGTTGTACCCGCGGCTTCGCTCGCGTTTATCTGATCTATACGGGAAATTAGGAATACTTGACCCTACTTTTACTTTTTCTTATATTTTTCGAATATTTGAATTGTTAGCATCATAAAAGAATTTGTTCTTAAGAATGAGATATATACTTATGCTAAGTTAATATCTCATTTAATCATAAAATAAATATATTTCATGAAATCGCCTTGGGTCAAGTAGCCCTAACCTTAGGGATACTTGACCGTAAGTTAGAGGTACTTGACCCTAAGTGCAGGGATACTTGATCGTACATGCAAAGAGCAGAGGAAGGGAGTCAAATATGGAATGCCATTTACATTTGGCAAAAAGTTTATGATTAGAAATGTTGATTTATGGGAACTTCATTGTTACATTTATCAATGAACTTTCATTAACTGTTCACAAAATATTTTCTTTCTAACTTGAGGAAAAACAACAATACTTAAAATTATATCTGTTTAGTGTAAAATTCCTAAGTACCTAAATGGGCGACAACTATGGAATACCTAATAATCTTTAATAGAAGTGAGCAAAAAGTGTGGGAAATTGTAATTAAGTTTTTTATTAATAGATACTAGAATGAGCTTAATTAAAGGAACATTTTAGATGAAAAAATATTACATATAAATGATAATCTATAGAACACAAATGAAAATTCTTCTAATTTTTACGAAAAATTTTCTAATCTTTATAAATTTTTTTTCTAAGTTTTACAAAAATCGCTCACGTAACTTCCACTAGAGTAACCAATATATTCTGTGTGAGCCTCTTCTTCAGTGCATTTTAGCAAATAGTTTAAAAATATGGAATACTATTCCATATTTATCGCCTACTGGACATTTGTTTTGGGAAATTATAAATATGGATCCAGGAAACGAAACATGGATTATAGACGAAAATAAACCTCAAAATGTGCCCATTTAGCCTACATAAGCATCAAAAACCAAAAAATAAATGTTAAATGCGAAAATAATCAGGATAAGCTGACTTGCCGAAATCTACACTTTTCCAAAAAACTCAAAAATGCTTGTAATGAAAACGTGGTTACAGCTACAACGGGCATAGACAGCACTAACGTAATGGTGGCTCAATAGGAAACGTTTCACATTAATTCTACAAATTTGCAGCACTTAAAATTATTTTGATAATTTGAATGTACATGAAATTTAGATATAAGTTTAAACTACTGAATTGAAAACGTCTTTATTATAAAAAATATTAATGAAACTAATATAAAAAATTAAATAATATGACAACTATAAACAAACAACACAGTTGTTATTTATAAAACTAGTTAAAAATTAAATTCTTCTAGTCATTAAATTAAATCTAGTTATTAAATTAAATTAGTTCAAAATTTAATAAAGAATTAAAATATTGATTTCATTAAATGATAAAAACTACAGCAATGGAACTTGGTATCTAGCAACCGAAAAAAAAACAAAATAGCATCAAAGGAAAAAGAGGATCTAAAAAATGTTGAAGTACACAAGAAATTGAGAAGATAAAAAAATTTACTCGGTTTTTCTAGTATTTAAACAAAAATAAAAGCTAAAGAATAAAAATATAGTTTAGGAGAAAATTCAAATCAACAAAGAAAGACGAAGCCAATAATATGAGAAATGGCGAGATTTTAAATAAAACCAAACGATGACAAAAAGTACGAGCAAAAGATTTTTTTTATTAATAAATAAATAAAACTTATTCTTTCGCAAGCGAGGGTAAAAAAAATAAATTTTATTTTTAAAAAAAAATCTTATTAAAATAATTATTTACCTCCTTTGAAATTATTACATTAAAAATAAATTTTATTCATTAAATAATTACTTACATACCAATTTTAAATAATTATTCCCTATATTTGAGCTGTCACATTGGCGACAAACTGCACCAGAAAATTGATTCCAACTACACAATGTGTTTTGGTCGACTACAACATCGAAGCTGCAGTAGCTTTTTGTAGGGTCAAGTACCCCTAATTTAACTTTTCCTAAATAATATAAAAATTAAAACACTTAGAATTAAGATACTGTCTAGCATCGCTTATCAAATTATAGCTAGAAATATACTTCAAATTCAGAAGTGTTTTAATTTATCATATTTTCAATATTAAACTTCCCATCCACTGAGGAATGAAAAAGTGAAAATTTACTTTTGGACCCCCAAAACATATTTACCTACACACAATTACGATGGTTCTTCAGATTGGAATGGAAATCACCTCTAATAGACCATATGACTAAAGGTCAAATAAAAGTGGCGCACACAAATTACCAATTATCTCACAAGCTGAGAAAATCACTTAGGGTCAAATATCTCTAGAGTCTTCCCCTATGTATGAAAGAAAAAACAACACCTATTTGCTTTTGCATCGTACAATTTTCGAGTTTTAATATTCAATCCTTTAAGAGGTTTTAGGACCCTTATCCTAACTAATAATACCTAATTAATTACTACTTTAAAGATTTCGGATAAACGAGATTTTTGGTCTCGCCGTTTGGAGTAGGTATATATGAAGAGATTACTTGGAGTTTTCACACCAGAACTTGCAACATATAATTGGCCATGAGAAAAGCATGGAGTTTCTAGGTTGATAATGGCAGCTTTGTTTAGCATCATACACTCATGACAAATGATAGGTTTTTAAGTTTCATTTGGGATTAGACTTATCAGACAATCGCCTTATCAAACCTTTTGCCTGTATTGCGTAGAGGTTGAGCTAATCTGGTTCCGCAAAGTTGCTTAACAAAGGCTCCCGACTTAAAATCCAACGATTGCTTCACCATCTTAATGATTTTCAAGAGCTTTTTCGAATAAATCCATGATCTTCTCTCACTTCAAGCCTTTTCCTTTACCTGTAGACCAACATAGGGAATTTTTTGCGCTCTTCGCCGAAGTGACAGCGCACCTTAACTATTCTCCGCTTAAAAACTTCCACTTTTAGGAGAAAAGAACAATCAGCAGAACAAACACACATGTGCTTTAGCACTCGCATTTCAGTTTGTTTTTGTGGACTTTTTTATTTGATTAGTTTTTTTCTCTCTTGTTTGTTGATATTGTACACTTCATACTCATATTTCTTTCCTTTTTACAGTTTTTGATTGTATATGGTTTTATATGATACTCCCCTTTGTTTCTTGTGTATTATCCCGCATTTTTTTATTTGTATTTTTGTAACCTTTTTCATCTCTCTACCTTCGCCATTATTTGCTAGACAGTTAAGGAGAGTCTTCCGATGTCTCTTCCACTTCATGTCCGCTACACTGTTTAAGTAACCAAAAGGTTATAGTCGCAGGGGCATGAAGTGGTGTTCTGTTCTATTGCATAGAGGATTCTCAGTGTGAGCTAAGAACAGAGATGACTGTAACTGACCGGAACGAAACTGTCACCGCTGTGCTGTCACCATCCAAGAATCTAATAGCTATTCTTGATGGAGCAAGGGTAAGAACTATATGACTTTTAGATTGAATTTCAGTAAGGATCAAATTAATTTTAAAAAAAATGTTTTTTTCAGTTCCACATGAGTCTTCAAGAAAGAGGGGGCCACTGTTCCCTTTACTTCCACAATCAAACTGTACATTACTTCATACACTGTTAGCTGACGTCTTGTTAGTCAAGGTTTATTATTGTTTTTCTATTATTTTATACTAGCTTATATATCCGGCGTTGATCGGGGTAGAAATATTTTCAAGTCTAAGTACTTATAACACTTTAAACATAATTAAATAGTTTTTCACTGTAACGACTTTCATTGATTTTCTTTTGCCCTCTCCTGTGTCTCTGACCCCTCGGCCAGCAGTTAAACTAACCTCTTCTTTTTGTCTCCGTACTTTGAAACACTTAACACGAGTCTGATAATCCTTGGAATTCCATCTTCTCATCCCTATCATTGCTACAGAGACAACCGAAATACTTTATATCATTTCATGATTTTTATGGCCCTCCATTCCCTTCTTTTTGGTGTTTTTGTTCCTGACCGGAAGTACCATCTCTTCTATTTCTCCCTAGGACCTCACCCTTCGGTAGGAATGGTTACAGTTCAGTACTCAGTTAACCTTTAATTACTTTACATACTGACAGTGGCGTAGCGAGGGTAAGTGGCGCTCGGGTCATACTATGATCCCTCCCGTTAATCATAAGAGGTTTAACTTGCGTAAACGGTGCCCTGGACACAGTATTTTTCGACTTCTTATTATATTTGACTCTAAAAAGTGACACAAACATATTAAAGTTTTGTCATCATGGTCAGTGACGTCCAGGGAATACGATTTTTTTACCCCAGTCATCATTTGCTTAGCAAGCTCAAATGGCCCTCGGAGCCTGGTATTATTTTTACGCCCCCTAATCATATTTTGCTTTAAAAACTGGCATAAATGCAGTAATGTTTTGTCTCCATTTCGCCCCTATAATGACATCTGGGGCTTCTATACTTCCCTTTCTCCCCAGTCGCTACGCCGCTACACACTGATTAGGATCATTAAAAAATTTGTGAAATTGAAACGAAACATCGTGTAGTAACTAAACTAACATCACTGGATATTTGAGTGCATGTTAAACGCTGCGAAATGAAAAAGGAAGTTCAGTGCATGCTACGAAATAACAGAGGAAGTAAGAAGTCTACCTTTGAGTCAATGTCCAAAGAAAGCAGTATGTTCTTATCATAAACTTAACAGTGATAAAAACACGTGAATAAAGGATTTGATGAAACAATAAATTGGTTTGAGTTTGATTTTATAACAATAGAAAACCTTGTGACAAATTGAGTTTAAAATGAATTCTGAAACGTTTATTAAAATTTCAACAAAATGCAACAATCAAATTGGTATCATTAAAAAGATGTTTTTGCTCTTTGAGGTGGTGTAAAAATAATTTTAGTATGGTAAGTATTTTAGAAGTTACTGGCGACAAACATCTAAAAATAGCTAAATTTTCATTATTTAATTAAATAAATAAAAATCTAATTTGAATTTTAAAATAATTTTAACGGCGTTAGCTCTTTCTTGTGCTAATCCATCACTGTGCCAAATTTGGTCGCCGTAAGTCCAACGTTGTGAGCGTGCATAAAGAAACGAAAAAACAAAACAAAAAAAACCGAACACACATACTTTCCTCTTTTATATACTATATAGGAATTACTAAATTATGAAGAAAATTAGACATCGGCGGTTTTTTAAAAATCATCTGTTTCACTTCCTATTCTAATTTCAATTAAAAATGTTTCAGATGATAAAAGGATTTTGTGTCTTATGACATTTTGCTTAATAGTATTTTTTTTACATTAAAATATTTAACATAAAAGTATTTTAATCCCGAGCAATGCGAGATATATTAGCTAACATTTTATAATTATTAAATAATATATCTGTTTATTAAAAAACCAGTTTAATTGTTCATTTGAATTTCTTTTTAGGATGAATATATTGTTCATATATTTTAAACCAAGTTTTTCTCATGTGCATATATGCTGTCACTTTGCCATATTGTTTTTCCTTCCTACTATTATGCAAACACATTTAACTATCATATTTCTGAAGGAAATAAGTTATGTTATTAAGAAAATCAGATATTAAAGGTTGTTATTAAAGGGTGTCTAAAAATAGCTTTATTTTCTTTATTTAATTAAACAAATAAAAATCTAATTCGAATTTTAAAATAATTTTTGCGGCGTTGTGCCAATCTATCACTGTTCCAAATTTGGTCGCCGTAAGTCCAACGGTGTGAGTGTGCATAAAGAACCAAAAAACGAACACGCATAGTTTCCTCTTTTTTATGTATAGATTTGTTCCCACCAAATCTTGAGAAAAGTGAAACAAACTACGATATGAATATTACAAATCTCTGATCAAAGCATCATGTATTGACTTGTAAGCACGGGGAATCCATGCTGTAATAACGTTTTTCCATTAGTTGATAAGCATCTTTATATCAACTGCTACTAAAAGCCAACAATTACAAAATTCAGCAACGACAATTAATAAATATTCACTGTGCAAGATGCAACGTGCTTACGATGGATTCACAACGTGCATAATTTAAAAAAATATTTCTGGTTGGGTTTATATTTTTGTTAAAATATATAAAATGTTTATAATATTTTTGTTTATATATAAAATTTATATAAATGTTTCAGATTTTGTGATTCGTATCACACTTTACTATAATAAGAGCCTTAATATCCGTAACTCTTTAATCCCGAGGCGACCGGGAGAACCGGGAGAGTTTGGAAGGAAGCGACATGAATTGGACTCTCCCAACTTGGGTGGTCATTTACCCCACCACCCCATCCAGTGTTATAACCTTCCAATAAGGCGCAGGGAAATGGGCTGTGGTTGGCAAGAATAATTGGACCCCTACCGCGCCTATCTTCTAAGCGATCTCAGAATCTCACCTCCCCTCAAAAGAAGCCAACCACCTCAGACCGGCCTTCGTCGCTGTTAAGGGGAAATTTTTAGACCGCCCGGGACCACCTATTCGGTGTGAGAGGGTTAATGATATTACAGTAATGGGTAGCAGGGGAAAATATGCCTGAATTCTAGATACTAACGAAGTTAAAAAGAGGCCAACAATTTGTAGTTTGAAAATGCAAAGCTAAAAGGGGAAATGAAAGTCGAAATGTCCAAAACTAGCAACTTAATTTTAACATTAACAAAAGCGCGTGAGAGAGTAAACAGTGAGATAGATCTAAAATGACAATAAACAAAAACATCGCTATAAATTGCATTTAAAATAATTTTGGAAAGCTATTAAAAGATAAGGAAATAGTTGCACGGAAATGAAACAGGTGTCGCTGAAAAGCTAATTTTTTTAAATTTTAAGATGTTGTAAAAAATACTTTTTGTGCAATGATATGTTCTAAAGTTATTGGTGAAAAACATTAAAAATTACCCTTTTTACCCCCTTTAAGGTTGCTAGAATCTTTTTAATAGCTTAGTTAATCCTTTTTGGAGCTAAGGGCATGTGTGCCAAATTTCGTTCTAATCCATTAAAGGGTGTGGAATAGTATAGGGTTCAAACAAACACACATACATTGAATTTTATATATTTAGATTAAACTCGCAAATAATTAAAATTTGGACTATTAACACTGAAAATGGAAGAGTTGAGTCTCATAAAAATTAAAAATCATATAAAATTAAAATCTAAGTTAGTTTCTTTTCAAATATGAAGGATTAAATAATATTTTAGTTTTAGTACACATTTTTATTCGGCAACCTGTATGTTAAGGTTACGGAACAAAGAGATGAATAAACTTTCTTTAAAGAGGAAAATTTATTTACCAATTTTAAATTAGAACATTCAGTCTTCACTTTTTAAACATATAACAGCGTGCAACAGAAATAATAAGATTTATTTTGGCAAAATGAACTCTGGGATTCTTTTTTCAAATATAAATTGGCGTGTTCTCAATATACTGAAACGTAAGAAAAGAAAAGTTTCGTAATGAAATCGAAATTTCATATTTTACGGAAAGAAATCTTTGCATTTTATAAATTAAAGAGAAAAAGAAATAATTTCACCTTCGCTCTTAAAAAATATTGCAGTGACAATTTTATCTTCGACTGCAAACTTAATTACGTAGATGACAAATGTTCGCAATTGAACTAATTATTCTCCTGGGTTTGAAGAATCATGTTTCCTATTCTATTTTTCCAATGTTAAATTGAAATTTCTCCAAGTACTTTTGAAAATCTTTCATCTGTATCTAACTACTCACAGAAGAAAATAATCATTAGATATCCGAAAAAGTTTTTGACTGCTAAATTCTTTTTTTATATATCTGTATGGTCTTTACTTTTTCATTCGTGTTATTAGATATTAAAAAAGTACTCTTTTTGGCACTTAAACACTGCAGAAATTAAGAGACAGAAGGATGTCAAATTATTCTGATGTACTTACCGTTTTGGAACATGAAGATGAGAAAATTTTAAAAAAGTATTATTACAGAAACTATACAATATCGTTTAGATGACAATAGTGGTAACCTTATTCATAATAGTTTCTGTATGAATTAGTTAACAACAAAAATGCATATTATACGTGAAGCAACTTTTAAAGCCCATTCAATATTTTCTATTCCAAAAAGAATTAAAAAATATCTATAACAGCGATGTATAAATGACATGGAAGTTTCAGCAGTCTGGAGTTGAATAAAATAACATTTGATAAGGGCTAAAATACATTTTCACTTTTTATTTTGACAAAAAAGGAACATTTTCCTCTTTATGTTCATGTTAACAGTTTTGGTTAATTTACCGAGAAAAAGTTTTTAAACCCCACAACTTTCGCTCCCATACTAAAATGCATAAAACTTCGTAAATTTGGGAATATAAATTGTGAAATTTAAATAACGTTTTAAATTACGTTTAAATTGTGGCACGGATCTCTCTTTTTCCAGGCAATAGCTAAAAGATACAAATTAAATTAAGAACAGCTTTAACCAATGAGGTAGTTCTACTTTGGTCTCACCTGTGCTTTTTGTTAAAGATTTTTCAAATTTAGAGCAGATTTATTTGTACACAAAGCGAAAATTTAATTTAATACTGAACTTAACAGTTTTTGGTGTAAAAGAGATCTCATAAAATGTTGATCACAAAGCTTTTATCAAAGGAACTGTCATGCTCGGTATTAAATTAAATCCATTTTCCTTTTTATAATCGTGAAAAATATTGTGGATATAGTAACACATAAATTATAGTAACACACGATTACTGTAAATCACATTCATATAAATGTAGATGAAGAGACGGAAGATATGTAGAATTAGGCAAAATCTCATACATCTAATATGGCTTCTTGTTTCCCAATCATTAGGTTGCTTTGATTTAAAACTTTGCATAAAGCAACATTATTTTAATCAAAAATTTAATCAAGTAATAAAAATAAAATAATTAGTAATAATTAATTAGTAATTAGTAATAATTAGTAATAAGTAATAATTCTTGCTTTGTAAATCACATTCATATAAATGTAATAAAAATAAAATAATTAGTAATAATTAATTAGTAATTAGTAAATCACTAATAAATATAATAATAATCTGCTCTGTAAATCACATTCATATAAATGTAATAAAAATAAAATAAATAGTAATAATTAATTAGTAATTAGTAATAATTAGTAATAAGTAATAATTCTTGCTCTGTAAGTCACATTCATATAAATGTAGAAGAGCAGAGGGAAGATATGTAGAATTCCATACATCTAATATGGCTTCTTGTTTCCCACTCATTAGGTTGCTTTGATTTAAAACTTCTCTTGCATAATGCAACATTATTTTAATCAAAAAATTAATCAAGTAATAAAAATAAAGAGTGTCTCTCAGTTTCATGAAAAATGCATAATTCTTTGGCAGGTTTTAGATTTAATTGGAACAAAACGATTGCTAGATAATTGCAGAATATTACAAATTTATTCCAACACTGCATTTTTATTAGCGTTTATTTACCTTCAATATTTTTTAAAATATTTTCCGGCTGGAGGAAAATTTATACACCTGCTTCAGGTAAGGATAATCTTTTGAAGAGTTAAGCCAGTGTTAAAATGGGAAATATAGCATTAAAATAGTAACCATTTTCATACAGATAAAATAATATGGAAAGCTAAAATAAAATTCGAAATTCATTATAAAATAAAGGCATTTCACCCAGATAAATAAGTATTGTTTGCTCTTGAAGATAAATATGCAAATAAATCTTTTTTTAGCTAATTCTGCTGGAACGCTAATGAAATGAAAATTTTTTACATTTCTGTTTATTTTCACGATATGCTTTTGGGCTCAATAATTGTTTTATATAAAGGTTAGAATTTCTGAACGTTTTAGCAAATAAAACATAATTCCGCAAAGAAATTTTTCTCGATGTTATTATTATTTATACATATATTTACTTCAAAGCATTTCTTTCCTTTCAGCTTTTTTTAGGTAAAAAAATTAGTTCCAGACGTCGTTTTGAGAAAAGCTTTAATTAATTAAACATAAATATTACAATTACGTTATTAAATAATTTATTACAACGAGATATTCAGAAATATATGTTTTCTATTCTTTCAAAGAAGAATGATTCATTAACATAATGTCAAAGCTAAATGTTCTTTAAAGCAGGTCGTGCGAATTTAATATTTAAATAAAAGCATTATAATTCTCGAAAGTGCGTATAATGTGAATGAAATTCTTTTTAAAAAAGATTCTTCTCTGTGATACGTATTTGATTTTGTAAGTGAGAACATTTAAATACGAAATTCTCACCATAGCATATTAGTGTTAGAAACCATAAATACACCTAATATTGCTGCAGGTTATTTCACTAAACCATAGTTAAAGGCCATAAAATGTTAATGTAGCATAGTTTTTGTTAACATGAACCGTTTATTAAGTATTTGCTCATATTATCGAGATCTTTCCTAATTGGAGTTGCGTTTCATAACCCAACTTGTAAGGATGGTTATTAATTCATTATTTACAATTGTCCCTTTTTTTTGGAATGCTGTCTTATTTTTATTTTTACCTAGATAGAGGAATTTTTGCTTTGAATGATGCATCTAAACGTTGAACTGACTTTTATAAAAGTTACAAATTCCATAAAAATATTTTTTCTAATTAAAAGATAATTAATTCCATTTAAAAGTTAATTAATCAATTATGATTAAAAAAATTCAGAAATAGAGTTTCCTTTCAAATTTTTTTCATGTTAACATATCAGTGAAATTTTTTTGAAAAAATCAAATATTAGAGTTTTAGAATGTTATAGGTTAAGAAACAATCTGTCATAGAATTTTGATAATAGTAAAATATGGTAATTTTCGATTATCAGTTGAATTAAAATCAGTTTCATTTATTTCCGAAAATCAAATCAGTCCTCTTCGTTTATGAGAAAAACAGAAAATGAAAAATAATCAATCACAAACATCACAATATAGTATGCATAGTAAAAGAAAAATAATCTCTTTAAAAATACATATTGAGCGAATAAAAGCTCTTTTGATAGTGGAACTTTGACATTTAAAAAAATAAAAATCATACTGTTTGTAAGAAATTCATTGTAATTTTTCAAAACATTTTTGCAAGGTACGGATGTTTTTCTTGGACATTGCAAAAGAGTATAAAAGAAAAATTGTACATTTATGCGTTAAGTTCTATTGTGCAATGTTCTGAAAATTGTTTCTAAATGGTACATTCCATTACTGCGACTGGTAAAATCATTTGAAATATAACTCTCTGGTGTTGTTTTATTCTGTTTACAATATCTGTAGAATTTGATCCACTAAATTACAAGTTCGATTTTCAGTATACAAATAAGATTTTTTTTTAAAAAAAAAAAGACCTGTGATAAAACGCGTTAAACATTTATAAGAATTTTCTAAATTCCCAGTCATAATTCTTCAACATTATTTATGACCTTGAATGACTATGAATTAATCTCATCCCGAATTAAAAAAAGTGAAGCTAGTAATATTTGATATTCCTGTCGATCGTTGAAAATATTTTTGTTTCTAAAATTTTCTTATTTTTTAAATATAGCTATGCATTGAACATAATGTTCCTTGTAAGAGATTTGAATTTTTTTTAAAATTCCAACAAGCATTATTCATTTAGAAAACTATGACATCTAATACAGATCAAAAGAGATTATTTAAATTTTTATTTATTCTAGCCTAATAAAAAAGATCATGTCAAAATATTTTTAGAAAGTGTAACACAAATAGAAGAAGACTGAAGATGGCATTTGGCAATGTATATTGATAAAAATGGTATGTGATTGAAATTTGTGTTCCACATTTTCACTGAAGATATTCAAAAGTATCTCTTCATGTAGATGCATATATACAAAAAAGTTGATTCTGAAGTCTTTTGTATATTTTTGAACATTTACTATGGAACAGAAATGGCCGTTGGGTACGTAAAAAACTATAAAGCACGCACAATCTTGAAAAATGCCAAGCTTGCCTCTAAAAATGTGGAATAAAGAATATGATTGGAAGGCTTTAGAAAGATTTTAAGACTCTTATAACCTTTCGTCTTTACGGCGTTGTTTTTTGTGAACAAATTTTCTATTTCGATAGCAAGGATAATTTTACGGAAGATTAAACTTAACATGAATTTAAATGCCACACTCTGTTTTTAAAAATCACTTTATTAGAGAATCAGCAAACCAGATAATTACACCTTAGTATCTCATCGTCTTTATCGCCTTTAATACAAACGAAGCTTGAAATATTCGAAGATTTACATAAAGTGAGATATTTTATTAAAATGGGGCGTGAAAATTAATGGAAAGGAATCATGGCTTTACAGTTTATCTGTCTGTTTATTTTCTTTTACAAATGCCATCATATTCTAGGCAAAATAACAATTTTTCGAAAAGTGTATCTATGAATTTCGCAATTCTTCAAATAGTCAACTTGGTTTGTTTTCGAATATAATAAATAAGCAACGAATTTTCAGCAAAACAAGTATTAGAATTAGCTTAAAATATGAGTAACAAAATATTACACTTCATCTACTTTACAACAAAATTATAATTTAGATTATACAGACTGAGACTTTATATATTTTGTCTGATAATGAGAGTGAAATAAAATGGAATTTTGTATTTATTATTTTTACATAAAATCTAATTTAGAATTATTATATAGAAATAAAGATGTAATTAGCTATAAAAATAAACTATATTAACAATTACTATAGAAATAAAATGTTGCATTTAGCTGATATTTAAGCAAATGTTCCTCTAAACATTTTAACTTCAAAACTATGCTTCATATTTTTAAAGGTTACTAATACCCAGATAAGAAACTCTGATTAAATATAAAAAGACAGAAATTTAAGCAATTTTCGGTGATCTATGAAGAAATGCAACCGATTCCTCAACAAAAAATGCCAAAGAAGAGAAATCAGTTCTCATGGGTGCTGGGAATGGAACAGCATCGTATTTCGATAGCTGCAGATCTCATGAATAACAGAAAGGTTCCATTTCGTTTTGATCAGTCTATCATCGTTTCAGATACATGAGACTAAACTAATCTTTATACGCCATTCGTGGCTTTGAGACTGGAACTGTCTCCTGTAAAATTGAAATAATTTTGAAAATATTTTGGAGAAAAACTTGAGAAACTTCTAAAAACTTTCAGAATTTTATTTAGAATTTATGTGCGGTTTGGATAACAATACCTCCGACAAGAAAAGCGTGCAATTTCAGAGTTTCGATTTCGCTGCTTTAAGTTTTATCTATATTCCCTTTTGCTGCTTTTATTTTTCGCAAAAATTCTTTTATCCGAGCTCTGTACAACGATTTGAGTATGGATAAAGTTATCCATCATTTTTTAACTCTGTATTACGTATGAAAGACTTCACTTTTTCTATATTTTTTGGAAAATGCCCATATGATGCAAAATACGTGGCTTTCAGAAACTACATTAGAAGTACTATGCAAAATCGCATTTCAAAGATAATTTTAATTTTATAGGCAAACATTTTAGTAATTTTATGACAATTTTTATGATGATACGATCTATTAAAAACAGCCGTTTACGATTATATTCAATTGATTTTATGAATGCTAATAAATGAATAATTTGTTCAAAAATTTACAGAATTTAATTTTTGAACCCAGAAGGTGTAGGAAGAATCGAGTTATCGTCGGAGAAATAGTTTTTTGTATCCAGAAACTATAAGCTGTAAATTTAAAAATTGGTTTTTCTCACGTATGACATACTTGTATAAAGCGCGCAACTGATGATAGAATTGAGGCAAAATATTTAATGCTCCCCTTTTTTTCTTACGAGTGAAAATTTTATAATTACTTTTGTTTCAGGAAGATCAATTTGTAAATTTTTATTTAGGCAGAAAATATTTAATTAAATCGAATTTTTAAGTGCATTCCTTTTCATTCACATGACATAACTTGTTACGCTATGTTTACGAATTCGTGCCCGATATATTTGATAATGTAATACAAGATTTCACTCAAATAAAACGTGTAATTTAACCAATGAATCAGAAATCTTTT
Source organism: Araneus ventricosus (assembly GCA_013235015.1). NCBI lineage: Eukaryota > Metazoa > Arthropoda > Arachnida > Araneae > Araneidae > Araneus > Araneus ventricosus. The sequence continues at coordinate 145,654 of BGPR01000723.1, read as the reverse complement.
AGATAAAATATTTCGTAATATTTAAGAAAAAAAGATTGAGAATAGAAAGAAATTGAGATGCTCTTTTTTTGTCTCATTACGCAAGCTCTAATGCATTAAAAGCATGAATGCTTTTTTTTCCTGATAAAATAAAATGCGTAGAGAATATAGAGCAAAAAAAATCGTCGCTATTCTCCTCTAGTATTTCTTGTAAGCGTATTTCCACTTAAGGATGTATAAAATAGCAAAGGCCAAATGAAAAAAACGACTATGGATGTAATATTTCTTTTTAATAGACGTTTTAATAACGAATAACTTTGAGCGCTGCAAATTGAATTAGGAGTATGAACAAGTGCCATCAGGAACAAAAATCCATTCTAAGATAGCAAAACTTTAAATAGTTTCGTTGCCACACTTTGCTTCTGAAGCTTAAATCAATCCACTCTAATGGAGTCAATTCATATGATGTCACATGACAAATATAACTATACCATTTTCTAAATATTAAATTTTTTTTGGTTTTCAGAAAAGGAAACACTCCGCGCTTTTGAGCTTGCGCCAGTAGGCTTTGATTGCACCAAAATAGGGATAAGATGAGAGATGGAGGAGGAGATGTTTACTTTTTATTAAGCAATATACAGGAACATTACGCATGTTTCGAATTGAAACAATATAATACGATTGAAAAGGAAAATGAACATCAACATTAAAAAATAATAGCTAAAAGAAATATATGCCTAATGTTTATGTATGTCTATTATCTGTAATCTTTATCTTTTATTCATTAATATTCATCTTCTACGATTGCTACACCATCTTAATGATTTTCAAGAGCTTTTTCGAATAAATCCATGATCATCTTTCGCTTCAAGTCTGTTCCATTCCTGCAAGCCGACATGGGAAATTTTTTGCGCCCTCTTCGTCGAAGTGACAGCGCACCTGAACTATTCGCCGCTTCCACACAGAAGAACTTTCACTTTATGGAGAAAAGAACAATCAACAGAACAGACACACATGTGCTTTAACACTCGCATTTTAGTTTGTTTTTGTGGACTTTTTTATTTGAGTAGTTTTTTTTGTCTCTTGTTTATTGATATTGTACACTTCATACTCATATTTCTTTCCTTTTTACAGTTTTTGTTTGTATATGGATTTATTTGATACTCTACTTTGTTTCTTGTATATTATCTCAGATTTTTAGATTTGTATTTTTGTAAAATTTCCCATCTCTCTGCCTTCGTCCATTACTTGCCGAACAATTAAGGATCGTCTTCCGATGTCTCTTCCACTTCATGTCCGCCACACTGTTTAAATAACCAAAAAGTTATAGTCGCAGGGGCATGAAGTGGTGTTCTGTTCTGTTCTAATATTCATCTTCTAAATATGTGCATTTATGCTATCTATAGATGGCGCTGCGGTACCTTTTAAGTATATGCAGTCCGTGAGTACATTGAGTTGCTGTATCGTACTTTGGCGTAACGTTTTGTTTTACTTGTGCAATTAGGCACAGCTCGCTGTTTTTTAGAGGGTAATTACTAACTATGTTTATATTCTACTAATATATGTTCTGTGGCGATTGTCCTTTGTGTGTTGTGAATGTCAAAAATAAAGAAGAAAAGGATTCTGTGCGTTTATTGAAAATACCACACACCTAACAAAGAACTCCGGAAAAAGCGCTGTTCTTACTCAACTGCGTATCACCCCTCTGAGGAGTGAAAATTGCCCAAAAATGATAGACGCGGCTTTCTGAAGCGAGCAGTAAATAATTGTTGCAACTGTATGACGCACTGTGCATGCGCCAGGCGTCTAACAACCTATCTCATGTTAAGCTATTGTTTTGATTTTGCACAAACTTTTGTGGTAAATAAATGTGTTATTGTTTGACTTCTGATTGCTATAATACAAGAGGCTAAGAAGATAGTCTCGAAAACATTTCTTAAGTTCCCATTTAGCAAAACTGAGTTATTGCGTTTTTGAATTGTGAAAATCAAATGGAAAATTTTAAGCCTGCATCATACTGTGTATTGTACTCTCGGATTGGATTTGTTCTATTAATATTAAAGAGCATGAATTAATATAAACAGTAACCCTATTAGCACCATATATATTTTACGATATCTCCATGATGTTGCTATGATATTCTGAATGCTGCACAACATTGCAAATATAACGTATGAGTATTTTGAGCATCTGGTGCTAATAAGGAAAGCATAATAAATAATTTAGACTAAGTTGAAGAACCAATGAAAAGCAAATATCTTAATTAATTTTTTAAGCAAAATCTATAATTTTATTATCAAAGCAAAAATTCAAATCATTATTCTAGACAGCAAAAGTATTGTTACTTCCGTTGCAGGCAGCAATTATACAATACGTAGTGGGTTCCCAATTTCAATTAGCGTGCCGCAGTTTCGTTTATCATGTGAACATGATTTGCATCTATTGTGTTATTTAACGGATTAAATTACTGTTATAACTGGATGAAACGACAACACGTATACGAATAAATCTACACTTACAAGATGTTGTATATCTGAAGGAAACATTTTTTGCACGAATTTGACATGAATAAATATTTATTCATAAACAATTCCTTAATGTGCACTCACCACTTTTTACCCATTTAATTATTTAAAAGAATAAACTAGAAAGTTTATCAACAATGAAAGTAAAAATTTGTTTATACGTTTATTTCAACTGGAGTACCGCAAAACAAATTATGGTCAACAATTTTGAATATTAATATCCTATTATTCCATTCGTAAGATTATATTTTACCCTACTATCATTTCTTTTTTATACATCATATAATTTATGCTCTCCCATAAGATTTTTTTCCTGCTTATCGTAATTAAAAAACACACGCATTTTTCTAATTGAATATTTAACTAATTTAATTTGATCGATTTAAATTGCATGCTGTCTGGTTTCTGATAATGGACAAACGCAGCATCTATTTACATCTACAATGCCATCTCTCGGCAAACATTGCAGTTAGAATAGATATTAAAAATTCTCTGCAAATTTCGGTGAAATGGGAAGAATATTTTCGGATTGAAATAGAAGTTAGTCACTATGTGGTTTTATATCATGTGTTCTTAATAAGTTTTATTGCATCCATAATGCAATTGAGTTAAGATTATTTCAATACAGAATATTTACGGCAGAATGCATCTACTTTATTTTAATTACATTGCCAGATTACATTTTAAGTGATTATGAACTGATTTAAAATTCATAAACAAAATGTAATCTCCTCGCTTTGACACGCATTATGTTTTTTTTCATCAAATAATAACGATGCTGATAAAATCCAGCTGTATAAGAAATAAAATATAATTTGCTTTTCTTCACATGAGATCTAATGCCATCCATGTTGTCTGACTGTTAGATTGCAAATATTGCATTAACATCATTTTTCGGTTTTGTCAGTATTTTTAATTAATTTAATTCTTCGCCACTAAAGTTTCTTTCTTCTCTTGTGGCAACTTTGGAAAATTTTGAAATTCAAACGTTAATTTTAGTCGTTTCATTTAATTTCTAAATTTTACTTAATCATTTACTTTGTTTTCGATTTAATTATTTTTTGTCTTAACTTTTTTTGTTGTTTCCATTAAGGTTTCAACTTTATTAATTTTTAAATTCAAATTTTGCAACGGGATTATTTCTTCGCCATCTTGGTTCGCGTAGGTTTTTGGCGTTATCAGTTTTTGGGCGTCTGTATCTGGAATCGTTTTCCGTTACGATTTGAATTCTTTGTGTGATGGGCTAAGCGAGTGGTTGGTGTTGTTCCAGCTGCGGGCCCCCAGGGCCGGTTGGGCCTGGGGTCTTGTCTTGTCTTGCCTCTGCTTTAATTTTTCCGTTAATATTTTTTTGTATTTTTGAGTCTGAAGCTGAAGATGTTTTTTGTTCTTGATTGGTTTTCCTAAAAAGATGCAGTTTGAAAGACCACAGTGATGAATGTTCTAAAAAACGAGATGAAGTTTTTTTTTCTACAACACTATTCCGGAACAATCTGTGAATTAAGGTGCTGTGTGTGAAAGAAAGCATTTCTTTCTTCTTCATTTTAAAATGTTCTCTGCTACATGGTGGCATGAACGCTGATTTTCATCAATGTTACAGAGTTATAAATGATCATCACCTTTTACAAGATCTGCAATATGAGTAATACCTTCAGCATTTTTCTTCTTCATCGTAATAATGTGTACTCTTAATTACGGAGATCGTGATCATCTTTTAAGCGTCTATTTCTGCTGAACGTCTTTTTCCCATCTTCAGTTTTTTTCGATTTTTGAGTGAGTGATACAAGTCTAAAAAAAATGGCCGAAGAAAATGCGAAAGTGTGCAAGTTGCATACTCCAAAATATCATTGTTAAGTGAATATAAGGAAAATTCACTTATTAAATAATATTCATCAATTCAAGAAGTGTTTGTTATGTGGCAATGAATAATGTTCATTACATCTCTATCAAATTTAGGTTGTCTTTTTTTACTTTGTGTTCTAGTATATAATTCTTAGGACTGCAGTGCTAATGTGTAGCTACAATTTTTATTTTTTGTTTTGTTTGATAAATGTTCATTCCTGTGCATCAATTTTTATGCATATATCTAAATTTTTATGGCAGTAATTAATTTCAATATTAATAATTGTTAAATAAAAAATTATTTAAATTTCAATAAAATTGTTTTTGTTTAATTATTTTTTAGCATTGTTCTACCACTATATGCGAATTGACTTTTAATTAAGTAGCTAGGGTTTTCAGGTCAGCAAAGGTAGGTGATATATCAGCATTGATAGAATTGCTTTTTTTTATCGTGTTAATTTTTTTAGTACCCAGAATTAATTGTTCAATATATATTATAATTTAAATTTTATTTCTGGGCATCTACCTTGCTTCAATGTTTTTATAAATATCCTAGCTACCTCATCCAATATTTAATGCCGTGACATTTTGGTCCCCCAACATTTTTGATTTTTAACACTGACAGATGTTGATAATTTTTAAGTACAACCCCAGGTCAGTCCAGCCCCATTTAAAGTTATCATAGAAACAAATAATTTGAAAGAATTTTTGAATCAGGAAATTGTATTCGCCAAACAATTTCTGACGTAAAAATTTTAAAATTTTTTTGAAAATAAAAAGGGTAGAACAACATAATAAAGTATTTAGAATCGAAACAGTAATTAAATTAATGATTAAGAATGGATAAAATAAAAATACAAACAATTATTAAAGAATATATCAAACTTTTTCCTTTAAATATTAGTTAATTGATATTAACATTGTTAATAGATTGTCTTTAGTTCTACTGGAAGAAATTTTAAATTTGGCCATTAAGAGTGAAACCATCAGAAAATGTTAAAGCACTTTCAAGCACTTAAGAAGCTGGAAGACCAAAGGAACTGCTTATTAAATGGAATTCTGACGATCCTGCATATCTTTGAAGTGCTTCGTTGCGAACTACAATTACAGTGATTCTCAAGTTCACTAGAGTCAGCGAAATATTTGACAGATTTTAGCGTACTAAAGCGAATACGTCTTGTAGATATATAGAGGCGGTGTTACGTTTTTTGGAACATTTTAATGGAATACTTAAATAATCGTTTGGTTTAAACAGTTTAAACATTACAATAATTACTTATTTAGAATTTAAATTATCAACCGATATTGCGAAATTTTATTAATTGAAAATTTTCTTATTAACAAACAATTTATAGAAGGTTACGTTTTGGCTCTTTTTCCTTAGAGAAATATTCCTATTCCGTTATTCAAGAACGCAATAAAAGCCAAGGAATCAGTATATATATAAGGTTAGAATAAGTATGATTGTTTATAACAAAGAAATCAAATACGTAAAAATTTTCGATATACTGAAAAAATTTTCAAAAACACATTTAAAAGAAGTGAACCTCTGCATATATTTCTTAGGTATGGTCTTTAATTTCAAAATAAAAATTTACTAACTCAAAGAATTGTTCAAAAGTCATTAAATATCTCAGTTACAACTGTAAATAAAATAATAAATAGCGATTTGAATCTTAAACAGAATTTTTAAAAATACTGTTTTTATCGTTTTGTACAATGGTGTCAATATCACGGCTCACAACATGTTTCTCTGCGGCCCAGTATCTAAGAAAATTTTATTTAAAATTACACAGCTTTTTCAAAATTTAAAACCTACACCGGTCCGGCCTACCCGAAAGGGTGTAAGGCGGGGGGGGGGGTATAAAAGCAATACAAGAATATCAATATGACATGACACACACAAAAGTATCACAAACACAGCACAGAACGTTGCAAACATTGCAAAAAAGGGACAACAACAGAATAAATAAAGTAACCTAAAGCACACTCAGAAGAAGAAAAAAACGACACGCCACTGAATCGAGATTACACTTGGAGATAACCATAAATTAATTGAATTTTGTTTGATTTTTATCACCAGATCTGGAACCAACATTAAAAATATTCAAAACATTCAGAAGGAGGAGTCCCCAATATGGATCCAAATGTGCAAAACACAAGCACAAGCTCAGCTCAACACACTAGTAGAAAGAAGAAGGCAATAAAATTTTTTGTAAAGTATCATTAAAAATCCCACAAAAGAGCATCAAAAACAGACCCCGTGGTCTCTCACAGTCCAGAAAACAATAAATCCATCAAAGTCCACGTCAGTCAAACAACAATAAAAATACAAGAATAAAATGATCAAATTTTAAAAGTAAGAAGGGTGAAAACAAGGTTACCAATTGGGATTCCCCACGGGTGAATGCTAAAAAAAAACGTAGGACACTAAAACATTTTAATAAGTCCAGGATTAACCTAAAAACAATATACGTAATCAGTTAAAATTAACTACGTAAATAAAGTGCTAAAAACTTAGGGTAAGGCGCAAAAATTACACATCTTGATTTTTAAATTCCTAATTATACTTAATTATTAATAGCAAAAAATAATATTTGCCATTGACCGATTACCATTCGTTTTACATCGACCCACCATCCCCCCTCCAATAGAAATGATTATTTTAGAAGCCGATAATAAAAAAAATACTAGCCACGCCATTAGTATTTTATTGCTATTGCGGAATAAAACGAATTTTTGTAGAAACGAATATAGAATTACCTAACCATATGCAAATAGAAGTAATAGTGATCCAATGCCGTTTAAATTTGAAGGCAAAATTCAATGTATTTGGGATGCTTGAATTTTACTAATATTCGCCAATCGGCTTTGAAAACATTCGAAAATTAGCATATAAAATGAATTCCATGTTAGAAGTATTTATCTGTAGGAGCACATTTTTTTATGAATGGAAATAAGTCTTCTATTAGTCCGAGAATTATTGGCTTGCACCTTGGATAATTCTGAAATCAATCACTGCTGATCAGATATCTCTCGAAATAGGAAAGATGCTAGCAGAGAAGAGATACCAAGTGTCAAGAAGAAAATTTTAGGTAGATTCCTTATAGGAACTCTACCTATTGCAATGGTTCTCATGACACGACTTCCGGAAAATTTCTGCAAATCTTCACTGATCATGACTCTTAGAACCCAAAACCACCCTTCGTTCAAAAGTTTATCTATCTATATATATTAATGAGTATATACATAACGCTTTGCCCATGTTATCTTGTGAACACGATAACTGCAGTAATTTTCATTTGATTTTAACCAACGTGGGATATGCTGTAAGGATAGTGAAAATCTCGGCCGAAAGAGAGTGAAAATGGTGTGTGGGGGTTGAAAGTTTTATTTCCCCATAATTCCTTTCCAATTGAAGATAGAAAGAAAATTCAAATTAGGCGAATTATTGCCTTATCATAATGAACAATTTTTATATTTAAAGTTTTTTGAAAGCTGCAATTGTTTAGAAGTTATGAGCTGAAATATGATTTTGCGCCCCCCCCCCTTTAAATTAAAATTGCATTTTAACCTATGCATATTACACTTTGTTTGAAAGCTCTCGTCATTTCATTCACTCTCTTTCATTCTTGCAGCTCCAACCCTAATGAAAATAGAGGACGAAATGTTCTTTTCCTTAAATATATGCAAACAAATAGAATATACTTTTGCCTTGCGGCTTGCCGACTGGGATTTTTAAATTTATTGCTTCACATGATCTTTTTTGATATTGTCTTTCGGAACTATATCTACCTTTCTATAAAAAAAGAAAGAAAAAAAATGAAGAGTTTTTTTGCATCCCACATAAGCCTAGAGCTTTTTTATTTGTCTCATGCTAGCATTTGAGTTTGATACCCCTGACCTTGCGGACTATGAACAGGCTGGAACGAGGAAACCATGCTACTCATCACGCTATGCCCTTCTCCGGTTACCTAATTCTTCTTCACGCAAAGTCGTAAAGATGTTTTTTTAAAGCACTGTTGCTTTTGAAATTAACTTGAACTTGTAGCTTATGTCTTTAATGCCGCCCTTCATGCTAGTTTGCTATATCGCCATGTGCACCGCGATAAAGTAGGTAACAAGATGAAGCTCTCTCAAGTAATCAATGATATCTTGTGATTGAAATTTCTTTTCGCGCCATTTTTTACTGAACTAGAGTTTGTTCACCAATTGCTACAATACACTCATAGCTGTATTTATTTATTTACAACCCGCCCCGTTTCAGCCTACCCAAGAGGGTGTAAGGCCTTCCACAGGCCTCATAGACATATGCTACTAAATGTTGTCTGTATCTAGGTTTAGCATGAAATGAACACAAACTAAATTTTCTTTTCAATGGAATCAGTGCACATGACTGCTCTGTCACCAGGAAACCCTCAACACGATCGACTTTTAACTCCACGTCATCTTACTGTGTACAATGAAATAACGCCTGTTTTTCCCCCTTCAAAACAAAAAGCACGTAAATTCCAAATTTTATTTGGCTTACATGAGTTCGTAACGTGTTAACGTGAATTTATCTCCCCAGGATAACTTTTATTCATTCCCTCATGGACCTAAATTCCACATTTCCTCTATATTCAAGCTAGAAAAACTGACCAAAGGTTTATATACGAAATCTAGGAGAAGCTAATATTTTATTTCAAATCAAGAAGAAAACTGTGATCTGGATATTTTACAATGTTAGAAAGTTTGATTGAACACACGACGCTCGAGACACAAAAATTCATTCTTGTATGACATAATCTTAATGATTAATTGGATACATTTGGAAAATCTTGTATGCGCTACCCGCACAGGATACTTTGCGATATCCTCACGATGTTGCTACTATATTCTGAATACCGCACAACATTGTAGAGATATTGTATGAATGTTGTAGAGCATCTTATTTTAATAGGGTTTACTGATAAAGGAATTTTAATGTAGCCCCTAAATGTATAAGTTGTTCATTATTTTAGAAATGAAACACGTCGGGTTCATAATTTTAATAATGGCACATACTAGGCAAAATATCTTCAAAAATATTAATACAAATTCTTAAGAGATTTGTTTCTCTAAATCAACAAATTTAAGGATTTTAACAAAGGTTTGTTTATTAAGGAAGCTAATTTACTATTCGTATTATTAGACTGAAATCCATTGTTTGAAATACGAATACATGTATTTTCTGTAAATTATTTAATAATTTGTAGACGTACACAGCCCTCTTCACATCTTAACAGATTAAAGTGCTGAAAAGATATTTGAAAAATGCAGCATTTATTGAAAGTATAGAAGATGGTGAGACGGAAATTCAACTAACTAATTTAGTAAGCAAACATTTGGAATGATTTAAAGTTTCGGGATAAAGATACTAAGTATAGGGTTGAACGAGTTGCATTTAGTATGGCTGTGAAGAATGAAGTATAACAATGCATTCAGTTTTCAAAGAGCTCAATTGTAAATTCGTTTATAGTGTATACACAGCTGAACAAATTCATTAGTTATGGTTTTGTAATTATATTTTGTCACGTCGTTTTCAAAATTCTTTAGAAAATGCTTCTTTTTATTACACCAATAATAATGAGTTTAAAAGCAAGCACTGAATTAGTGCGTCATTTATGACAGCATTTAATTAATCTTAACCACTGATTTCATTCTTTGTTTCACATGTAAATATTCTAAAAAATTTTTTTTGCATATTACGATAGAGAGTTTTCACCGGAAATTAATACAAGTTGCTAAAATTTCAGAGTATAAAAGAGACTATGAATAAATAATCCGGAACAAAATCTTGCCGTGAAAGTACACTTCTCATTCAATTCCCTCACATACAAATATGTTTAAACATATTTCATAAAGATGCCTTACTTGAAATAATTCAAATACTGGAAATATATTAAATAACATTCTTGACTTGGGAGGGAAATAAAGCACAGAATATATAAACAACCTAAATATCTTCCGAGTTTCTTTCGTTGTTAGATATTATACTACCCTACAGACATATTATCACCATTGCAAACATGAGAAGAAAAACACACATCTTTATTTAAGTAACGTTGGTGAGTAAATCTTTATATCAAATAACTCAGCTTCCTATTCTTGGATAGAGGCAAATCGAAGTGGCTCTGTTCTATCTTTTACAAGCTTAATGAACATTAATTATTTCTATATCATTTTTCATAGGACACATGAGATGCATCAAGAGACTTCAGATGTGTGGAAGATTACGTGTTTATATTTCATTATGTATGCATTTGCAAACTTCCGATAGGGCTAGCATCTTTACACGCACATTGTTTAGACGGAAACTGTAATGTATGTAAAAATAAGGAGATTACATGTTGATTTATGAATATATAAGCACTTTATAACCATTTAAAATATTGCAAGTGCCAAATCGTGAAAGCAACACATTGGTCTTAAGTGTTCTGAAAACTTCGTAGGATTTCATGCCCATAAAATAAGAGTTGCTGTCGTTTTCAAAAATGAGCATGACTTTGAATAGACTAATTTTATTTTTACTTGAAAACGTTTGCATTAAAATGTTTCTAAAAACTTTCTACTTTTATTAGAGTGCTTTTTAATACTTTCGATACATTTTTCTACCCTTTCTTTAAAGAAAGGCCACAAGTCAGAGAAAATAATCACTGTTTCGCAACATTTTTCAAGCCATTGTCGTGGCGTTGACTTTCAAAACGCGAGTTGGAGAATGTCATTTAGCGTCAAGTCAGGACTATAAGGTGGGAGATACAACTGCCCCTGGACAAATTGCTTAGTCAGATTCCATGTGTTAATGGCTATATTAAAACAAATTAAGGAAAGTTTTAACTGTGATAGAGGTAAAAATACAATAATATTAAGAAAAAACAAATGAAAAAGAACGAGGATTAAGTAGAATCCGATGGATGCTTTCATCAGAAGACGCCATTCATGCAGATTCAAAATTAGATTAGGTTTTCTGTCGAGGAAAAACGACTTTAAGGTCGAAATTAAATTGTCCTCTGAGGCCTGAACCTATTCCGGAAAAATTGGAAACAAAATACGGACGAAAACATTTATCCTCCTAAAAGGAAATTCAAAACAGTCTTTTAAACATAGTCTTTGAAAAAGGGCTTTATTTTTTCCGGAATAGGTTCAGGCCTCAGAGGAAAATTTAATTTATTTCGACCTTAAAGTCGTTTTTCCTCGACAGAAAACCTATTCTAATTTTGAATCTGCATGGATGGCGGCCTCTGATGAAATCATCCACCGGATTCTTCTTCCTCCTCGGTCTTTTTTCATTCGTTTTTTGTTAATATTATTGTATTTTTACTTCTATCACAGTTAAAACTTTTCTTAATTTGTTTTAATATCTTTGTCTGCGCAATTTTTCCTGGATGATGCTGCACTTGCGCACCAGATAAATTGATTCTATTATTGTTATTTTGTCTTTATTAGACATTTTTTCTATTTTTCTATCCTTGCTGGCTATATGCAGTGGAGAAATGTAATGAAGAAACAAAAGTCCAGGAATGAGTATTCCGTTGTTTTCTTTTCTCATCTCGTGTTTCAGATTGCAAGCCTTAGTTTTCTGGAGTATGTGTGCTCTGCCGTCTCGACAAGAAGTCAACTTACACGATCCCTTTCTTATCCAGCAGAAAGTACACATATCTTTCTGTGTTGATATGGCGGTTATAAACTTTTCTTTTTTCACGTCGGTATTCCATAAACTACTGTTTGGATTCTAGAGTGATATATGAGGAGGCCAAGGCCAAACTTCGAACAAGAATGGCTGAAAAGAGTCGCCAACAAACTCGTCTCCAGGCAAAAAATTCATTTTAAGGATAGTGAAATTCATCAGTGAGATCTCTTCCGACCTCCCTAGCCTTCAACTTTCCAGCGCGCTCAACCAAAAGCTCCAAATGACCAGCCATTCACCCCCCCCCCCCAAAAAAGGGAGAAAACAATATCTAAAGAAAAGAACACTTATACGAAATAATAGTGTACATTTCTGTGCTGTATACAGAATGCCGCCCCATGCCCCCGTGCTGATGCCATTACTGCAACCGAACCGGTTGGATGGACATGGATCTGTGCTGTATACAGTGTAAATATCTGTTTTTTCGTCTTTTTTGTATTTTTTGTCTTAAATAAAATTCCCGTGTCTTGCTCATCAAACCGCTCTATGACTGATCTGGTCACGGGTACGGAAGTAAGAGACGGCGTTCTGTTCTGTATTCATTGTTGTGGATACAGCATTGTTGGATCGGGCTGCAGTCAGTCATGGTTCATCGCTCGAATACATGATTTTATAATCTCTTGAGATCCAAAGGTGTAATTCTCGACCAATTTTTTTAAAAAAATCGAGAATAATAATTTTGGTAGGATATATAATACTGTATCTAATTAATTTATTAATTGTATATTTATTAATATAATTAATAAATAAATTAATTAATATAATTGATTATACAGAATTAATAGATTACTGCATGGGACCATCCAAAGCATTATAGAGCGGTTTTAAGGGTTTTAAATCTCTTAATGACTAATTTAATGAAAAGTTTCTTCCAGTAGGAAGGAAACTTTTTTGTAAATAAAAGGCACATGTTCATTAAAATGGACGCTGGGTATCAAGAGGTCACGGTGGTCATTTTTTGCAGCTACCAACTTAAATACCGCGTCGTATGCAAATACCGTTGTTATTTCTTTATCCTAATAAAGCTTATTTTCTCCGAAATGGAAAGGATGTACATTTTCTTCCGCATTTTTCTCAAAAACTTTTCGTCTTAGATGTATGATTCTTATATAAATCTTTTCGTAATCTCATCTTAGATTCTCTTTCTGCACTCTTTAAGTGGTCGCTATGAAGCACACCGCATATGATTCATTAGAATACGGTAGATAATTTAACCCTTAAAAGCTCTATTTTTTTAAAATCGATTTTAAAATGTTTTTTGACTTTTATTTCATGCATAAAACATGGGAAAATACTTTAAAAAATCCTATTTTGTTTTAAGTATAGTTTATGACTAAAAAACGGTTTGTTTCCAACTGACAACACTGGACTTTATTTCAGAAAAAATTTCCTAGATAAAATTCTATAATATTAAACACAGATGAATTTTAATAAATAATAATACGGATAAGGAATTTCCTTCGAAATTGCAGAATAAAATATGGTATTCTCAAGCGTACAAGCAGAGTTAAAAAGATAGAGCCTCAAGTAAAAAATAGTCTTATCAGCAAGTTCAGTCTTATTCGCAAGATTTTAGAAGATAAAATTGGGTATGTTGCTTAAAGGCAACACTGGGCATTTAAGGGTGAACATAAAGACACAAACTCTGTAATAGGTCCCATATAAATTAAAGACACAATATAAAATTACATGCGAATGAAATATTAGTTGAAAGAATATTATCTGATATAATTATGTAGTTATATTATTTAATTAAGAGTTGCACATTCGTTAAAAGATATCAAAGCAATGCCCATTATTCATGATCTGGTCACACATAAAAAATAACGTTGTGTACAGACCTATCGACATGACCTCCGTATTGACTTAAAAGATCCGAATCCCTAGGGGCATTCAGACCACCATGAAACGGCATTACATATTGCGAATGTTTGATGATATTAACCGTTATTTTTGCGTTATCAGCAAAAGCTTACACATGTCTGAATATTTCACGAAGCCCATTTCTACTAAGTTGGTGTCCAACAGGCAGAATTCGGAAGTATTTTTCTTCTTTGAGTTAGCAATAATATCTAATGTTTTTTTCGAATTCATAAAGTATCTTCAGCAAATTATAATTCCTTTTAACTTAAAATATACTTTTTAGAAGGATAGATTTTTGGAAAATGTACGCAAAAGGGCAAGCTGTAATGATTCAATCCTGTGACCGCTTTTTGAAATACCAAAAGTTCCTGAAATATCAAAAGTATTTAAATACATCTTTATACAGTAAAACACTTAATATAATTCTATTCTGCGTATTGTCAGTATTTTTGTTTTAATTTCCTTTTGATAACGATAATACCCTGTTTCCGTGGATGGATAACAAGTAATTAAATTTTTTTTCATCCTAGTCAGAAATAAGAACTTCAGCTTCCTGACAATATTATCATTAAGTTTCATAGAAATTCTTAAAAGCGGAGACAATATTTGCGAATTTTTTTTATAAATCAATATTTTAAAAGTCTTATTCTTAAGTCAAGTTGAAATTCTTTTTAAGTTCATATCGCAAACAATTTCGAAGAGAAATTTGTTGCAGTTTAAAACAAATTTATTAAGCAATATATCCATATAAAGATTTTTTTGTTTGAAGCTGTTATTCGGAAACAGATTTATATCAAAATAACAGTATTTTCACTTTCTATTAAAATATACTTATTATTACACGCGAATTTGTCTGTTAAACAAATTTATTAATAAGAAACAAATATTAGAGTTTCATAATGCAGTGTGTTAAAAGCATTTCTCTAACAAAATGATGGAATTATTTAAAATTCTCAAAAATTTTGGATGTAAATTAAACTAGAGAAATTTCAATACTGAAAGCCTTTGTTTATTCAAAAGGAAGAAAAATAACCTAAGACTCAAAGCCGATTAGGTGACAAAAGGACTTTGTGCTATTTATCAAATGAAATAATCAAAATCTGGCAACATAACATCATTAAAAGTGAAACAAAGAAAGAAAATGAAAGGGTCTTTAAAGCTACTTTCAAAAATTAATTTTTCTCATTAAGAAAAACATCACTTTTCTACCGAGCAAAACATGAAAACACCAGATAGTTTTGTATTAAAATACATTTTAATTGCAGACATCAACATACATTAATTAATTCATTAATACTTTTAAAATACATTGTAGTCATATACAGGGTTTCCCCAAAAGGTGGAAAAAGCGTTTATTTCCTTAAATATTGATTTTAGACATATACTTCGAGTTACAAAGTTTCATCAAATAAGGTATGAATTTGTATGAAAATACTTTGATATGCAAGAGGATTGATAATAAAAAGTTATAAAAATTAAATTTTTATGCGGCCCCCATAGAGCAAAAATGTCAATTAGTAAAATGTTTTTCTTTACATTCATCTATGCACATACAAAGTTTCACGCTTATATCGGCAAAACTTACAGATATATAAGAAGACAAAGTTGTTGACTTAGACCACTTTTCCATACCTCTCACTGCAGTTTGATCCAGTCTTTCGACGCACATTTTAGGGATAATATACATTTTTAAAAAATTATTTAAAGGGCGGAATCAGGAAATAACAATGTATTTGTTAACTTGTTAAATCTAAAAGCTAGTCAAATAATACATTAATTAAAGTATTTACCAAAATAGTTCAACTTGGGAACCTTCGAAAAATATTCGAAGCAGTGACCGCTCATCCGCTCAGAAATGAGCAGCGCTAGAAAAATATTATTAGAATACAATTGAAAAATAAATTTTCAAAAATAGTTTTACCTTCAAATAGTCCAAACTTGAGGTTATAATTATTTGAATTGTATTTTAGATAATTACAGTCCTTTTTCTGAGAGTGACTATTAATAACAGAAATCGAATATGTAGGAACCAGCCAAGTTCCCGTTGAGGCAACATGAAAGTGAATCTGAAACCTAAAAACCAGTCAATGAAAAAAAAAATCAAGAACGCGAATGCGAACCATGGATGATATTGAAAAGGGAAAAAAGAACATTAGTTGGTTTTTAGAGCAAAACAGATAATCCGAAAATACAGTTTCGTCCAGGTTCTAAGACAGAAAGAATAGCTAATCGCCTTTGTCCATTGTGTTACTTAGTTGTACACAATGAGCGAATTTTAATGCTTTCCAAAAGTATTTGGTGTGCAGTCCAATCCTGTGTCTGTCTCACTTTTTCACTCATTTGCTGTCTTCATTTCTCATTTTTATCTTTTTTCGTTAATAATCGAACTCTCAGAGTGGATAAGTAAGCAAATAAGAATAAAAACAAAAAGACGAATTTTAAAAATAATTTTAGTGAGTTTTGCAACTGTACAGACCTAAAGGTCGAGTCGTCACTGCTTTTAGGTAAAGCTTAATAATACGCACAACGCTAAGAGCAACTAAGAGCAAATGGTTTAGTATTCTGGTTCAATATTAGGCTATTTTCATGTTATATCTTAAATTTTCATTTTCTTAAGTTATCCTTCCATTATTTTTCAAGTTGTTAGTTGAAACTGTCTGCAAATAAAACTGAGTAACAGTATGCGTCATTGGCAATTTATTTTCAATTCGTGATGATTGACTGATATACAACTTGACAAATATTTGCTGTTTTTCTGTGTTGAATAAATTTGCATTTCTGCAATAAACATCGCCATATAAATTTGTCAGCAGCCCCTTGAAATTTAAAAATTAACATATCTCTGTAAATTTTGCAGACAGAATTGGAAAACTTAGTTTATGCATAGATGAGTGTAAGAAGAACATTTCACTCATTGGCACTTTTGCTCTATGGGGCACGTATAAAAATTTAATTTTCTTAGCTTTTTATTATCAACTTCCACAGAAGCTAAAGTGTTTTCTCACAAAATCTCACCCCATTTTATGTAACTTTGTAATTGGTAGTCTATGTCTAAAATCAATATTTAAGGCAATAAACGCTTGTTCCACCTTTTTGGACACCCTGTATAATGCTTACATAGCTTAAAAAATATTTATAATTGCATATAAATGATTATATTAAATTACGAAGAATTTATAATAATATATATGTCTTAGGAATGTATAGATGAAGGTTATTTTAGGATGGATTCCATAATATTGAATAATGGTCAAACAACGAAGAGGACACTCGAGTTTGTAACCCACTTTCCAGCCTTCCACACCTCAACAGCTTGAGGACATTACAAAAAAATCAGTGGCATATTAAGTAATTTGATTGCCGATTGCCCTAGATAGTTTTGTTTCTTACGAAAGTTTTAAGAATTCGGCAAGAAATGTTTTTTTAAAATGTACATGGATCATCTTAATATAGAATCGACGAGAAATGCTAATGGCTGATTAAAAGCCATTGGTAGAGTTGACTCTAGAATACATATATATTTGTATACATATCTTCTCAAAGCACTAAAGGTAGACAGATTTTATGTGCAACGAAATGGACATTTTAACACTGTGCAGTTCAAAATGTCCATCCATTCTCAGACCAAGTACATTCTCCAATCCCGATACCGGGATTGGAGAATAAAGATGCAAAATATATTGCTGCGTTTTTTCAATTGATTTGACATCTAATAATAGGGGATAGCTGTCGAAATACTACCATCTGCATATCTTTCTTTGTTCTTGAGAATTCCTTTTAAAATTTTACATCAAGACTAGCCGTTCTCGCCGACGTCCGGGCAAGTTCGCGACCAGCACCCACTTTGCTCAGCACTACCCCTGCCACCTCGCTGCTTCGAGGCTCTCAGCCACTAAATTTTTCAGTCTTAAATACTGCATGAAGATCAGTGGAACAGACCATAAAACCATAGTAGATTTCATATTCTTTGTAGAACATATTCCTTTAAAATTGTAAAATCTTTCAATAAACCTCATCTAGTTGTAATGCTTTGTGTAAATTTGTCACGAATTTTGGCATAAAAGTATTCAGATCGAAAAACACAGAATGAAATCGCCCTAACTAAACAGTTTCCATCACGTACAATAGGTATTTTACAATATTATTGACACGCCACTGTGATGGAACTATTGGGATCTATATATTTAAAATAATATGGTAAAACCCTCAGACAGTTCTCCAGCCCCAACCACCGGACCGATTTCGATAGTTTTTTTATATGAAAGCTTATGACGTCTAGATATGTCATCAAGGGTCGCCTGTTCCCCATCACCCCCCATTTTCGAACGAAATTGAAAAAACTATTTCCTACTGTATATTCTCTACGGGAAAAAAACATTTGGACAGTTCACCAGCAACAACCACCCGACGAATTTAGACAATTTTTATTTCATATGAAAGCTTATGACGTCTAGATATGTCACCAAAGGTCGTCTGCTCCCCACGAACCGCCATTTTCGAGCGAAATCGAAAAGACATATAGAGAATGTATGGTGGAGAAGTGCGTTTTCCATTTCGTTCGAAAATGGTGGTTGGTGGGGCAGGCGACCCATGATGACGTATCTAGACGTTATAACCTTTCAATAATAAAAAAAGTGTCGAAATCCGTCGTTTGGTTGTTGCTGGCGAACTGTCCAAAGGTTTCCCCACAGAGAATGGAAAGTGGGAAAGAGTGGTCTTTATTTCGTTCGAAAATGGGGGTTGGTGGGGGGGGAGTCAAATCTTGATGACATATCTAGACGTCATAAGCTTTCATATGAAACAAAAATTTTCAAAATCGGTCTAGTGGTTGAATCTGGCGGATTCGCCGAAGTTTTTTTTACCAAATTATTATATATTTATAATACGAGCAATTATCGTCTGAGCTCAAGTGTAAGAAAGCAGTTAATTTGTTAAATCATCGGTTTTAATCATTAAAAAAAATCTCCATTTGAATTACATTTCTTTTTTTATTATTCAAATGAATCCCCGTACTGTTTTATGTTTTTTCTATGAAGATAGTGCAAGATTAAAAATCAAAATATTTATAGATATAAGTTAAACATGATAAACTTACATTTAGTATTGCAATTGTTAAATAGCTTGTGGTTTCCATTTAGATATCTTGCAAACGTTTAAGCATGCGCCGAAATATACACTTTAAATTTGTTGAAATAAGAAATAAAAATCAATTTTGATACATTTGAAATAAAAAGCCTTTTTGAAGAAAGCATTTTTTAAGAAATTAACGAGTCTACGAGTAATTTCCTTTAATATTATTTATTTCATTTGCTCTTATTAAACCATATCTATAATACCACAATTCATATTTGTTATGATATCAGATGCGGGTTGTATTTTTCAACCGTCCAACATTTTTTTAATTTTATTTTTTAACTATCTTTATGTGCACATTAGCGGTGATTAAGGAATTTTTTACAAATGCTTTATACTCGGCAGAATTTAAACAAGAATTTCATCTTGGAACCTTGGACAGTCATTTAGCATTTCTCATTACGTTATTCAAAAAAACTAGGGGAGAATCACCAAATTTGTACCGTCGCCCTGATAGGACCGATATCATATGAGGGTAAGTCACAAAAGATGAGAAAAAAATAATTTACCATTATAATCACTTGCAAACAATTTTATTTTACAACATAATCTCCACCAATGTTGATAGACTTATCCCTTCGTTTTATCAGCGACCCAATTCCAGCTGCATAAAATTCTGTCTCATCCACCGTAGGATTTCGTGTCGAATGTCGTCATCATCTCATCGTCATCATCAGATGAAAATTGCTTGGGGTTAAGTTTGGGCTGTAAGGTGGATGCTGTAGCACTGACCAACCAGACTTAGCCCCAAGCGAGTTCAATCTGTTTGGTTCACTAAAACAACATCTTGGAGACACACACTTTGCAGATGATGACGATGTTCAACGAGAAGTCCTACTGCGGATGAGACAGCAACCCAAAGAATTTCATGCAGCTGGAATTGGGGCGCTGGTAGAACGATGGGATAAGAGCATCAACATTGGTGGAGATTATGTTGAAAAATAAAATTGTTTCCAAGTGATTATCATGGTAAATTATTTTTTCTTATCTTTTGTGACATACTTAATGACTTACCCTCGTATATTACATATTTGGGCCTCAAAATAGGGAAGTTATGTAGTAGCGATGTAAATGGGGTGTATGAAATCATTTTTAAGAGAGATCGGTACATGATTACAATTAAATAATACTTTTTTAGATTCAGATATCACAAACTAAATATTTTAATAAAAGTCTAATGGTCTTAACACTTTCTAAGACCACGGGAAGTATACTTCCCGCCATTCAACGATACTTTTAAGGTTGGTGTATGTTCTAGCCAAATTTTTTAATGAAACAAAAACCTATATTTTCCAATTTCTTTTATCAAACCATAACTAAGTGCTTTTGTTCGCTAGTTAATTATTAATTAATAAAATTAATTAAAAACAATGTAATGTCATCCAATAAGCTAAATGAATTTCGTTTCTTAAATTATTTCCAATGCCAAAGTTTCGTTTCTTAAATTATTTCCAATTTATTTTACCTCTGCTCGAAAAAATTGGCCTTTTAAAGGGTTAAAGTAATGTAGCAACAATTTTGTTATATTCTCAGACAGGAAACATGTTTGGTTACAATTTACTATAGTAATTTTATTAAAATAGTTTAAAGATAAGGTTAGGTGATTTAATTTTTATCTAAAAGTTGCTTGGACCGGACTACAAACACTTGCATAAACTGGACTGTTTAAATCAATGGGACTATTATCCCAAGCTAGAGGAATAGTCCAGAAAGCAATTATTTTGGCTAGTAGCCCTCATGGACTGGAAGTGAAGCAAGCCAAAAAATAGATACTTAAGACATCAAATGAAAAAGATAGAAAGTAAGATTATACAGTTTTATATCATATGTGTGGAAAGAAAGAAAGAAGAACTGATACATAGCATAAGATGGGATATACGGGTTTATATTGTGTGCTGATGTAAATTTCAGAATTAAAATACTTTTTTCTTTAATTGTGCTTGAAGAAATTAGCGGTGTAATTTGGAAAAACCAGTAGTCAAATTTAGAAACCAGTTTCTTTATTTTGATCGATGACTTAATTTTTCAAGCTATATCTTCCTACTTTAAATTGTATTTTATAAAAAGTTAATTACAATGATTTAAAGAAAAGTAAACTACAAAATCATTCTACTATTTGCTTTTTGTTAAAATTACTTCTCAATCACTGTACATTAAAAAATGTCCAGGTGATCCAAACTCGACAACCACCCACTTTTTTGTATTAGAAATTTTTCTGTATAATTTTTGAAATCGGTGGCAAAAGGATTTCTCTAAAATTCTCGATTTCATACAAAATCATTCAGTTCTTATGTTTGAGTTGTTCATGCTAATAATACACTGACTAAAGCTAAAAAGCCTTTGATATTTTAAAATAATAAAGAGTTAATTGACAACGAAAGTTGTATTTTTGGAAAGAAAGTTAATGAATAATTTTTATTTTAACATTTTCCTCTTTTTGCGTTTAAAAAATTTATTTGGGAGGAAAAGGTCAATACTTTACTTCTTCAAATTCTAGCTGAAAGAAAATAGTAAAAAAATTTCTAAAAAATACATTTGAAGCAGAATTTAAATTAATAAACCCGAATGATCTTTTTCAGCTTTCTCAAATAAGAGTTACATTTCCTTTTTTTAAAATAAAATATTTCATTTCAAATAAAAAAATGACACTCTTTTTTCATAATAATACACAAATAAAGTGACAAATTTCAAAAATTAATTGTAAAAAAAACTAAAAAATGTTGGAACTACGGTTTTTAAAAAATAAGAGCGCATCACAAAACGTTTTTCGGATAGGTAACGCGGCGTTACGCCATTCTAAATTTGTTACAGAGAGAAAATTTTGTAGTCAATGGCTATCGATCTGCAGAAGCCGATGCCTGTTTTCTGGTTTCTATTATTAGTGCTTCTTGAATATCACGAAAACTCTTCAGTTTTCACACTACATGTGAATTAACAAATTAAATATAGTAAAATTCCCTATAAATAAATGCTTTTAATTTTCTTCCAGTTTTAATATTTTCTCAGATAATGGCTCTGAACAAACTTTTGATTTCCAGTAATTTACGACACCCCCAGACCATTCAAAGGGCATGTCACCCATCTAAAAAAAACTTTTTGAGATGCGCTCTAATTTTAAAAAAAATTCGTAGTTCCAACATTGTTAGTTATTTTTATTAATTTTTGAAATGCGTCGCTTCAATTGGGTACACCCTGTATACAATACAGAGACTCCAACAATGTCTTAAAAGCAATTTAATCGATACTATCGCTTACCTTTAAGCAACAACTTTTATTTTTCATCGAAATTAAACATTTCATGGCAACTGAATTTCTAGAACAATTAATAAAAACTTCAGGCAAGATTCGACAGGGACTTATCTTCCAAGATCTTTTAAAAAAATTCAAATATTTAGTAACCTAATTACGCAACAAATTCTGGTGTTCCATATTTCTCCGCCCCCGTTTTTCCAGAACGTATCAAGAAAATGTGTGGCGAAGGGAAGACCGTGGAAGAGAAAGATTGGACGAATTGCAGCAACTGGTGCTTTTCGCGCGCTGCATGACGTCACGGTGACGTCGGGCGCGAGCGATATAAAAGCGCATCATTTTGTACCAGCTCGTGAATTTCGGGCCACTATCAAGATTTTGATCAGCATCGCAACTCCACCTGCGACCTTTGCAATAAATTCTGAAGATAGAAAAAAAAGGCACAACCCGTGAAAGAAAAATAAAATTCCACAAATTCAAAGATCTTTTATCCGGTAAGTGTATTTTACGTCATTGTCTCAGTCTTGCATCAGAAAAAAATCGGTAAAGAACGAAACTTTTATTCATTGAATTCGTATTTTTAAATGAATTAAAAATATTAGGAAATAAATTTTTAAAAATGCAAGCTTGATGTCGAATTCTAAACATAAAAAAAATCACTTTCTTTGAAGGTCTTGCAAAGTTACACCATTAAAATTGCAAATCTAAGAACATCCACATGCACAGAATTTTTACAATAAACTTCGTCACCTACTATATAACAAAACTCTATGTAAGACTATTAAATAGTACATGTGTAGATTTAAAATAACATAATGCAATTTTTTATTGTCTAAAGGAAATATTTAAATTCGGAAGATTGTTATGATAAATAATGAATTTAATTTAATTAGAAAATAAATAGAGAAGTATAAAATGCAGTTCAAAGTGAGATTAATATCAATTTAAGCTAAGTAAAAATGTTCAATATATATGCAATAAAGTTATAAAATATCAGAAAAATTAATGGGATTTGTATGGTACTTCGTTCCTTCGGGTCCTTTAACCACACACTCGCCTTTTTTAAATTATGGATTTTATAAATACTTGAAAATTGGAAAGATATAAATGTATTTTAGTCCCATGCATTATAAAAGGATGTAATTTTAGAGATATTTGAGCTGTGTAATGAATTCGAATTAACTTTTTAGAGGTTAAAGCGAACTTTATAGTGTATAATCTAGCGGATATATTACTGAGAAAACGAATCATTTGGCTATAATTTTTTAAATCATAGATCAAATGTTTTCTATCGAACACTTGTTGTATGTGATCGATGAATTCGCAAATGTATAAAAGAGTGTGCATTTACAAGTTTTTTCAGATGTCTATTCTGTTTAATGTGTAATCAATGTGTTGCCCGTAATAGAATAGTCTACCATGATAAAATAATTATCTTCAAGTAAGACTATTTATATTTGCATGCATCTCTAAAAAAATTAATTAGATTATGAAGCATTTTTTTCTAGCATGACTCCAAATAAAATACCTTTTCATTACTTAAAAAAAAAACTTTAAATCTGAATTTTCTTAGTTTCTGAAAACTAAATGAAAAATAATATAGTGTAAATGAGGAAAACTTGTAGAATACGAAAAATTTATTCCAAAAATTTTCATAAGCATCTGATAATGTAATAATTCTTTTAAAATTCAAGATTCAGTAATTGCAATATTTACTTACTTTGCAGTGGCAACTTCGTAAACCGTATATATGTTACGGTCCATGTGATAAATCAGTTATTATACATCTTTAAGTGGTTATTATATATAATAACCTGATTTTTTGCTGCTATTATTAATAATGACCGGCTATTATATATAATAACCGATTGCTCACATTGACCGTAACATATAAACGTTGATTTTTTCATATTTCTTTTGAAGATTTTACATCGTTTTACAATATAATTTGTTTTCTTGCTTAAATCAGGAATTCCTGGAATTCTTTCAAATTTCACTAGACTCATAAATTAAAATACAGAGATTGCAGCTATAAAGATATTCATAATCCAGGGATAGTTAATGGAATCAAAGAAAGTCAAAGAGAATAATTCTTCTAGTGATTGTGTTGGTATGCCTTGTGGATCATTGTTTTATTTCTTCAGAACTGATTATAATATTATGTTGAAAAGTTAGGAATATTAAAAAATAGCTCTATTTTCGCAAATGTAGGAAATTATTTCGCATTTAAATATATGTTATCACACAGCGTAATAAGACGATTTTCGTAATTAAGAATACTATTCAATATCAACTTAAATATAAATAATTCAATCTAATTAGACGATATTACTGAGGCACTTTAGAAACTAATATTCGATTTTAACTTAAAATTGATTTTCAATATCGTTTTACATGTAAACTGATTAATATGGTTGAGAAGTATTATTTAGAACACTTTGGCAATTCATCTAGATCTTTGACACCTTGAAAGTCTTGGCACTCGGTTCAAATGAAGCATCAGTGCAAACTGTCTTCTTTTATTTAAAGACCCAAACATGCATCTTCCATTTTTATATGAGATATAATTTTATTTATTTTCTAAAATATTAAATAACTACAGTACTTTTCTAATCAGTAACAAACTGAGAATAGAAGTATGGTTATTAGTTACTGTTCTTAGTTATGAACAATACATTTCGGCGAGTTTTTTTCTTCTTACTTTCGAACAATACATTTCGTAACGACCATTTCTCTACTCCAAGATCAACTCATCAAAATTTCTCTGAATATTTAAAAGAACAAGAAAATGAACACATCTCGGCAAATCCTTTAGAATTTATCTTACAGATTTTCATGTTTCGGGTTATTGATGACATTTCTAGAAAAAATAATATACTGTGTAACGTTGTATTGAACTTTATTGTCCTATAACTATATGTAGATAAAAAAAGACTCAGAAATTTAAAAGAATATGCGCAATAAATTGATTGGGAGTAGAGAAGGGAGCTTTTCTTTGAAAAATATCATAGTGAATGGGTAATTCATTTCTGTAATATTCCCTTGGCATTCAGCATATATTTCAGCTTTATGTTTACTTCTTTTTTAGTTTATCTTCAACATTTGCGCGTTTATTTAAATATTGAAAAGCTTGAAAAAACATTTAAATGTGATCTTATAATAAAAGAAAATGAGGAAATAAAATAATATTCTCAAAAAAGCTTAGATCTGTCTTGCAGATTTTACATATTTCGGCAGAATTTTGCGATCGTGAATTACATATAACTACACTTAAAAGAATATTTTTACTTGATACAATTTTTATTGCTGAAGTACATTTTTCTTTTGTCTATAATGAATTTTTTGTTCTACTTTTTATTTGAACTTTTTGCGTAATAATTATCATAATAATAACTTGATTGTTAGTTTTATCTTTTATTTGTACTCTTTTGCTTAATAGTTATATAACATTTTTTGCTTAATAATTTTCCTACTACTTCTATACGGATTCCTAATATGGCATATTAAATTAAAAATAAACTGTTTAAAGTGATTTCCAAGCTTCCATTACAACAAGTTATTTTATAAATAGTAAAAAATTCCAATTTATAAGAAAAAATATATAAATTTAAAGCTCTTGGTAAAGATAATTTATTTTTTCCAAAGCCCAACTATAATTGCCAGTTTATTCATTTTAAGACTATCGGATAAAAGAAAGGGGGATTTAATCGATCGTTACAAATGGACCTTTTGCAACCAATTGTCACTTCTTTCAGAAATTACGGTATAACTGAAATAGAAAATTTTCAAAGCAATCGGATTATATTTTTGATGAGAATAAAGAAAAAGTTTAAAAAACGAGTTTCACCCTCATCAATCTATAACTTATTTGCACATCGATCTGGTACATCAAGAATATTCTTGTACATCAAGGCAAAATCCTGTAGTTATCAAAAAATTTGACGTTCACATTCTTGAGTCCCAAAAATCCTTCTTGGAGTTATGTCTCTGTATTTGCCTATCTTACCTTCGGCATGACTGTCCATTTTTTGTATGTATATTCCTGAAAAATGCAACAAGTTAGATGAATGGATTTTCACATTTATCCTTATACAAAAGTTGTAGATTTGTTCAAAATTTTGAACTAAATTCAACATCTGGAAGCCTTCCTAAGCACTTATTCGATTTCTCCACAGCAACAAAAAATGCCATATTTACAAATATTTTTTTGGCATATTGATTGTCATTTACGTATAAGAAAATATTAAATATATTTTTCATATTGCATGCTACTTCGTCGTGTGAAGAAATTAATTACTTAATACTTACTAATGTTTCTTGTGTACATTTAATTACGGCTAATGTTAAAAATAATTTTTTTAAATTTGATGAATTTAGAAAAAATCAGCATGACAAACAAACTTCCATCATAGGATCGACAATTTTTCGAAATGTAAGATAAAAACTGTTTTAATCGGATAATATATTAGGCAGTTATATATGTAAAATACGCATCAAACATACGAATTAATGAAACAATAACGATATGCCGTCAATGGAGAAGGTGATTTTGGATACTTTGAGAGGACTTTTATATTATGCTATTCGAGAAGGTTAAAACGTAAGGGAAATTACTCTTGACCACTCGTTACAAATGACGTCCTTATATTGAAGTATAAGGATTGCCGAGTATAGAATGTTTCAGATTTTTAAGTAATTTTCAATAACGCTTCTTAAGAAGCTGCATATAAAAAATTTAAGCATTTAAATAATTCGCAACTCTATTTTTTGAGCGATGAGATTTCGTTCGCTGGTTCGATTGCACCAATACATTTCTAACAATGCTTTTTTTAAAAAAATAAAAATAAAAATAAAAAAATTAATCAGTAGGGGAGATTGGGGTAAAACGGGGTACCCTTGATTCTGGCAATATTAGTTCTTCTTCCTAGCTGACAAATACTGAATTACACTCTACTGGTCAAGAAAAAGGAACACTCATATTGGCGTGTTGAAGCTGTTGAATTCACTACTTCTGTGAAGGTTTATTTGTTTTAAGTTTCAACTCCCTAATGTTCGATTGATTTTAAACTATCCTTACTTAAAAATCATTACACTTTTAAAAACTATGTTTAGTCCGGCTTATTATATGTTTACTTAGGATTTATACCCTATGAAACAATAAGAATTTACTCCAATAATTTCACTGTTCTATTTCGCTTTCTATAACCTCTGCACTCGGGGTAAAACCGGATACTCCAAGTGGCGTAAGACGAGAACACTCAGTATTGACGATTCTTCCGCTGAATGCAATAAAAATACATCAGACGTTGATTGTTTATATTTTAATGATGAATTTTCTAATTTACATAAAGAAGAATGGTTATTCTAATGTAAAAACTGTTTTAGCTGTGCCCACGAATGCTTGCAGTGGAGCGGAGGAAGAAGACAACTGCTTTCCATGTGAATTTTGTAGCTAATATTCTTAAATTGTAATATAAAATAAAAACGATTGAAACCTTTCCACTAAAAATAAAGTTTTCCTAATTTCCCATAAAGTTAGCATGTGTACGTGAGGTAAAACCGCGTAGATTGACTTTTTTTAATATAAAAATCATTGATAAAAAAGTAATCAAACTGTGATTTTTCCGGAAAGATATATTGAACTCTGATAAACAATGAATATTTTGATAAAATTTGACAAACTCTCTGTCGAATAATTTAGCTCCAGTAGGCCTTCGAACCTTAGTTACCCGGTTTTACCCCACCTTCCCTTAATACATAATATCCTTATAAAAAGTTTAAAAACGATCAGATAGGCAATCGAAGAAATTAATTTTATATATGTAGAGGATTGGAAAAAAATTAATTCACCAGCAATTTAAATGACTGGCTTAATTGTAAGACTGCTATGATTTTGTTACAACATATAACAAATATTTTCTAATTTCTGTACTGTCGTTTCTGAATTTAAATGTGTATCATCTTCATGATGGTTTTTAGAAAGCGGGAACGTGCCACAATTTGAAATTCAAAATTTTTTTTATAATTCAAGATATCACATTTTGATAGTTTCATAATGCTCTCATGTCATTCATTATTGACATAGCAGATTAAGATTTTTCAGTGCTGTTGGTGAATATATATCCTGTTTTAAGATTTTACTTTTTGCTTTCTTGTATAAGAAGTTTAGTATACAAGAAAGCAAAATGCCTACATGATGTTCTAGCAGTGGCGACTCGTCCATTAGGGCTGCAAAGCTGCAGTCCTAAAAAATAATAATAAAAGCTTTTATTTTTGTTTTTATTCTTATTGGCTTACTTTTTCACTTTTAGAGTTAAATGCTCAACGAAAATGGCGAAAATGTAATAAAAAACGTAAATGGAAAGCGGATAATCAATTAACAACTAAGAGAGAGACAGACCAGAGCTGCAAAGAGATTTGTCCCTCCTATGGATCAAAATTCGCGCTCTGAGCGCTGAATTGGAATTAAAAAGCACCCCTTTCTCCCTTTGAATTTGGATGCACTCGAGCTGTGGTTTTTACAGCTCTCGTTTGGCACGTGACTTCCACCTTTGGCTCTTTTAAGCTTTCTCTCAAGGGCTGTTTAATGGGTTTCTGTTTTGCTTTATGTTGCCTCGACGGAAACGCGTCTGTTTTATTGAATATTAGTTTCCTATTGTTAGAAATCACTCTTCGAAAACAAGTTTGATGATAATTTTATAAAATATTATTCAATTAAAAGTTTTATAAGGTGCGGTCAATCACTATTATGAGAGGTATCTAAGAAAAGCTGAACTTTGCAGACCTTCAAAAATCGTATTTTCACAGCTTTCGCTGAGAAAAAAATTGAATACAAAAAAATGCAAGTCGCATTATACTGGATTTGAACATTGATCAAAAACCCAGTACCAGCGAAAACTTTTGCAGCACTGCTTGTTTCTGAGCTGACGAGCCACCATTGTGTTCTAGTTTAGTTATATTAACACTCTGATTTGAAGCAACACGAGTGCTATTTTGGACCGGACTTCGTAATTTTGAACTGCGCCGCGGTCAAATGATGAGGATGACATAAGCCGGCATCCCCTCTCCAAACTTCCGCACTGCACCAGCAGGAGGATGTTTGGCCCCCTACATACGATTTAACCTGCAATTTCTGGTATACGAAGTATACAAAGATTAAATATTGTATTTGCTAAAAAAATTCGACCTCGAGTTTGTGATGATTCTCCATGATTCTGATCTCCCTGAGTTCATAAAAATAATTTTTAGAATTATGCCTGTCTATCTGTCTGTGAATAATAAATAAAAAACTGAGCGATTTAGACAAATGGAATTTGGTATGTTATCTGTACACCAAAATTTTAAATTTGTATCAAATTTTGGACTGAATGAGTTTCCAATAAAGTCTGTTTGTGCGCATGTGAACATGATACTCAAAAACGCACCCGTCTTGATTGATAAAATTTGGCGTGCGGTTTCAATACCAGAATTGTAGACCTGTACCAAATCCATCAATGGATTGACTGTCAGTCAGTCTGTCTATTCGTGCGCATGTGAATGCGGTAGCTCAGAAATTTAACAAGTTAGGTAAATGAATTTTAGTATGCGATCTTCACTTAAAAATTGTCGATTTGTGTTATATTTTGAACCTAATCAATCCGTCAGAGAGAGAGAGAGAGAAGGTTCAAAATGCGAACTCGATTCTCTTCACTATAGTTTAGCATATGAGCAGTCCCTTTTGAAGCTTTTCGAGGGCTATTTTAGGTTCAACCTCTTAATTTTGAAACGTGGTCAGATGGCAAGGACAATACCTGAGCCGCCACCCCTACCCAAACATTCCTACCACCCAAGAGGGAGGACATTTAACCCACGACAGATTTAACATACATCAGTCTGTACTGTCCTACCGCCACGAGAAAAACCCTGAACAGGATTGCCTCAAGTAGACGAGTCGAAGAAAGGAGGGAAACGGGTATAAAATCAACCGCAACATTTGGGAAATTAAGCGCATTTCGTTTGGCGAGGAATTCGTTTTCGACCGAAGTACAAAGCGAAATGAGACTGTCGCCGGTTCTATCTGCGCCAAATGAAATAAAGCCCTTTCCTTCACCCCGAAATGCAGTGGAATATCCCATTCCCATAACGACTGGCACAGGCATGTCTGATGTCTGGGGGTTTTCTAGTGGCGGTAGGACAGTACACACGGCGCATCTAGTGTGAAACGGATCTCAAACCTATGACTTCCGGGTCCCGAAGTAACTCTTCACTGCACGATGGAACTAAAGACGAAACTCTCTCGAAAACTAGAGAAAAGAATTCTTCCGTTGTTTATAAAGTGGTTTATGGAATTTATCAGTATTTTTCACATTTTCAGACAGATGGAATTCTTGCTTACAAAAATGTTATACAAAATGCATATTAATTAGAAAGGAAAGGTCTTTTCATTACTTTGTTTTGACTAAAATATAATAAATCAGAAGAATGCCGCAACATACTCTCTTTCATTGATTTCAAAGGTACAATTCGTTATCAATAGTCCTTAATGAAAAGTGTCTTTTTGTCAAAGATATTTCATAAATTGAAGCACTAAATTATTTTCAAGTTGACTATTCATTCCTTTTTTCGAATTCAAATAATACAATAACTTATATTATTAATTTCCGCAGACATAGCTGAAAAAAACTTTTTATTTACAGCGTTTTATGTTTTGTTATCCCATTTTTTCCAAGCTCTTTATCTGAAGTACAAATGGTATTTCATTAAAATGTTTGACATTTTTAGCACCGAAAACAATAGCAAAAACTCAAATGGAACCTCAATCCTAATTAAGTGTTTTAATTATTATTAATTGTTATACGCTGCATCCTTGAAATTGTGACTTCTAAATTCGATTTAATAGATTATGTTTGGTCTCCGTTATATGCATTCTACAATTCATTAATGTAGACTGAGGCGAAAGAATGTGTTAATCGCAAGTTTACGAGTCGCCATTCGTAACTCATACTGTAATGTTTTCTGAAGCGTGATTTAAATCATACATCATTGATCCATCATTTAAAAAAGAAAAATTGTACAAAACGATAAATTAATATAAGCGATCCAACGTGAAATAATCGATGAAGGCGATTAAATTATATCTAATAAAATGATGGATTGGAATGTCAAAGTTATGATATGGAACATACATTAAAAGATAATTTTAAGCATTCATCAATGATTAATTCACAAGGACAAAATTAATGATGAAGTCGTACACACAAGGAAAATAATCTTATCCCTAGATTTACATGGTGGATTGGTTTCCCGAAAATATGTAAATTGAAATCATGCCATTCGAATCTACATTTAATTTTGAACGAAATTCCAACTAATATATATATTAAAAAGCACAATTCACTTTTTTCAAAAAATCAGAGAACATATTTTTAAGTAAAAATCATCGATTCACGAAAGATTATGTTCATTGCGTGATATTATATTGTTCGAATTCGTTTGATTATGTAAGCTGTAATTGAGAAATGCTGTATAAATTCAAGATCTTCAGCGTTATTTCAAGGATATGAACGAAGTCTTCCTCTTTGACTCTCGCGTTTTCGAAGATAAAATGTACTCTACCAAACTTCCTTTTTTCCTAGTTTATTAAGTGTGTCTGAAGATAATTATTATTCAATGAAACACTTCTTATATATTCCTTGCTCATAATAACTGGTGGGAATATGTGCTAGTTTCGATAAATTGAAACGAAACGTTGAAAATAGATAAAGAAATAAAAATGACGGTAGGCTGTCTTTTCAAATAGCCGCTGATGTTAAAGGCGTAGGACTACTCGCGTGACTCTTATTTCTCGAAGTTCCTCGTAGCTTTGTAAGTTTAAGAAAGTTTTTTTTGGAACTTCTGTTGTTACCCTTTATCTATAAAATAAGACATTAGTTACGTTTTTAACATATGTAGTTACTTATATATAGAGGATCGTGTCACCAATTCATGCGTATTTTTGCCCAACTTTGCGACTCAGTAGTCGTTGAACTACAATTACGATTTTCAAATTTTTTTTGTGACTTCTGTTGTTACCCGTTATCTCTAACATCAGACGTTAGTTATGTTTCTAACAAATGTAGTTACCGAGATATAGAGGATCGCGTCACCAATTCATGCGTATTTTTGCCCAACTTTCCGCCTCAGTAGTCCCTGAACTACAATTTCGATTTTCAAATCTTTTTTGTAACTTCTGTTGTTACACTTTATCTCAAAAATAAGACAATAGTCATGTTTTTAACATATGAAGTTACCGAGATATAGAGGATCTCGCATACAACGTTCTGTGGCGTTCTGGTGTGTGAATCAATTTCCTTCCTGAGACCCCAATGGGAGGAACGTAGGTAGTCCTACGTTAAAATGCAATATTTAAAAATAAGCTTTTCATTAATGCACTGAAAATTGGAAAAAGCGGCTGTGTTGGTGAATGGACGCACGACAGAGGCGAAGCTTATTACGCTTATCTATATAATTAAAAGTTTAATGGTAGAATCACACACTCTCTCTGTGTCTCTCTTTCTTTCACTTCCCTCTTCCAAATGAAACAAAACATTTAAAAATTCTATAATTATTTATTTGTAATAATGATAATAAGTACAAATATATATAAACTCATTATTTATTTATAATTTATGACTAATGCAGTTAAAAAATCATAAGCCTTTCAAACAGTTATTGAAAAAATATTTATTTGCGATTTTATTAATCTGTATATTGAAACAAAAAAATTGAATCTAATCATCACATTCTATCATGGAAACCATTGGTTTGTAATAATTGAAATATTATATAAATGACTGCGATTCTATTTCATTAATACATCCGGAAAAACCTGCGTGAATGGTTGTGTGAAACTTTGTCGCCGATACTGCCGGATTACTGTTCATAGTTAAATTAAATTCATCAAAATGAAATTTTACAAGCGGCTCTGATTTTTTATTCGCAAAATTAACATTAAAATCATCAGCCAACACCGTTCTCCAGTTTACATACATTACATACATGTCTCCAATAAGTATAACTCGACGGGGCATGGCGCAACGGTATAGCGTCCCTCTGCGACTCGAAAGGTTGCGAGTTTGAATCCGCCTGCCCGAAATCCGTATTAAAAAGTTTCGCAATACGTAAAACTCGAACATTTAAATCCTCTGTATGCGCCAATGATATATGTAGATTTGGGGTTAAAATATTAGTAGTATCATTTTTGTTATGATAAATTGCAACATCTCCAGCACGAACTTCACTTTTGAACTAAAAAACGCAATCGAATTAAGAATGTCGACTGCGCCTACGCTGGTATGACGTCCTTCCATCTCGTGAACAGAACAATCGAAATTAGGAATATCAACTGCGCCTGCGCTGGTATGACGCACTTCTGTTCGTGACGGTGTCTTCTCTACGCTAACTCCCCATTCCGAAGCCTGCGTTAAGAAGCTTCGCTTACAAAAAATCAACTTAGAGCGTAGAACCAAAGAAATCCAACCTATTATTTTCCCTTCTAATAGTTTTTTTACATAGCTTTTACAAAGATTTGGTTTATTAATAAGTTTCAAGAAGTTTCATTTGAATGAAAAAGTCTACACATCATATGCTTTTTTTCATATGCTTTATTCCACATATGGCAAATCTCATATTATTTAAAGATTTGGAATAAATAGTACCGACTAACACAATAGCTGATATAGATAAGCGGAAAAAGTCAAGTTTTGTCGAGTACTCTTTATTTTTATTCCTCTTGCATTCGAAATAAAAAGTATTGAAGCAGTAGATAATGTTTATGGCAAATTAAATAGGAGTAACAAACATCTGTTAGAAAACTACATTTTTTTCAATGCCAAAAACTACTAAAAGTTTTTGAAAAACAGTTCGTCCGATTTTTTTTCGTTCATAAACTGTTATTTTTAGACTCTGGATGTTGTTTTTCATTCGATACTACTTATGAAGCATATTTTTTTAAAAAATCTCGAATTTCCAAAATATGAAATTCATTGATACCTTTACAGAAGCTCACATATGGTAGGAATTGGGGAAAACAACTAAAGCCCTGACATTTCCTCCTACTACACTCATCTCATTCATTTCATGTATTTCTGATTTCGTGGAAGAGATTTAACTCTCACGACTCAACGAAGCTCCTGAAATCCCACTCTCCCTTAATGGCCCAGCTATTGCATCCGCTGGTAATTCAACATGCACCGAATTTTTCCGTCTGGTTCTACAAATGCGTTAATCTCATATCCCACAATGGCCACTCGTCCCAGTGGACGATAGATCTCATCCGGTCTTCGGCTTTGGCAAAGTTATGGCGGGAGAATTTCATTGGGCGTAATCTTTCTCCGCCGGCCTGCTTATAAACTGCCACTGAGAGAGTTCGTTCACAACTCTAGGAATTTCAGGGGAATTGCTGTGTTAATATATCAGAATGATTACTATCTTCTGCTAGCAGATGTTTATCTTATCAAGTATGTTTCTACGCATTTGTAATAATAATTTGAATATTGTTAGGCGGAAAATCAGCGATGAGCAATTTTTCTTTCTTTTAACTCGGCGATGCTCACGAGAAACATGCTATGTAAAAGCTAGTGTAAGGGATAACCAGAGATTGTATTATACGGAAAAACGGATTTTACAGTAGAAATTTTTATCGATTGCGTAAAGGATTGAAAAACCAGCACAGGAAATCAGAAAAGATGGTAAATAAGATTCGATGATAAAATGATTTTTCTGTCAAATATGAACAATTTTTTAATATTTTTGCACTATCTTTATTACCCGGTTTCGTCCGGGGTAGATTAAAACGTTACAACAAGATTACTTCAAAATTTGACTATATGCAATACTTTTTGTCTCATGATAATTATTGGCGACAATGAGCGACGTTGATGGATTATTATTTGTCAGAATCCTTTATCTTAATTAAATTTCTTTGGAAATAATTATTCTTGGAAGATAGACAAGGCACACTTGACCTATAAATAGACCCCAGAATGACAAATGCAAATTTCATGCCTATTTTCTTCACTGTTTCGGAGGAGTTATTATGTCAGACAAACAAACGACAACAAACCGACAAACATATATTAGAGATATCTTAACCGTCTATATTATATTTCTTAACCGTTTATATTATAAATTTCTTAACCGTTTATATTATATAAAAAGAAAGATCAAAGCTCTGTAAAAGTTTTTCCAAGATACGATTATTTTCTAAAAGGAATTTTAAAAAATTAATTCCTTTTAATTATGAATTAAAGATAAAAGAAGCAAATGATCGGTCGACAAGATTTAAATCGTATGTGTGATCAAAATAAAAACTAAAATCAATACTCAGTAATGTTACTCGAAATTAAAAAATAAATAAATTTACTACGAAATAGATTTACTGCAAAAATTAAAATATTTCTCATCCTTAACCTTCTACCACCCACTTGGCTAGATAACTCCATTTAATCAGAGGCTTTAAATTACAGTTAAATTATGTATTTTAAAGCTCTTTTCTAAAATTTATGACGAGAAATAAGTTTATTTTAATGCAGTTGGTTTGATAAATGTGTGCATTGGAATAGCAAAGTAAAAGCATGACTTATGGATTTTGTTTGCTTCAGTTAATTTCCAAATAACTATTCTGAAAAAAATTAGTCTGTTTGGGAAGCGTGCAGAATATAAAATTTCTGAATTTCAGTTAAAACGAAAAAGCAAGCATACATTTACAATTTGCAATTAACTTTAGGAAATGAAATTTATTTGAATAACATTTCCGAACGATATTCAAATAACAGCAATAACAATAAAAACGCAAATAATTTTTAAAACGAGATTTAGTGTGAACACTGGCTTTACTTTAAATTAGCTAAGCTCTTCCGGAAATATAAGGTAAGGGGCCCAAATATCGCTCACTTAAGCTATTTTTGTAATCAGAGGGCTAATTCTTGCGCAAATTTATCTAAAAACAGTTCCAATCTATTATCTGGACTATAACCACATCTCACACAACATCCATCTAATCTATTTGGCTCACATCTCAATTACTTTAGAAGAAGAATGGAAGTATTTTTTTAAATTTTTTTCTCTAAATAACTTCTTAAATTTTAAAAGACCACTTCGAAGTAATGACCTTCTACAAGCCTTCTATTCGTGAAGAGTTACTCCATTGCCAACACTGACACCTTTTTCTGAAAAATTCGCCGACTTTATTTTAAAATGAAAAACACATTTTGGTTTTCTGGCATTGATTCGATTGACAGAGACCTCGGTTGATAGAGGTTCGGATTATAGAAGTTCTACTGCAATTAAGACAATAGCAAAATCATCTATTGTGAAAAAACTATCATTTTAAAAGCTGTTTAATTTATTTGGAGTACTAAATCCTGTTAGTGATGAATTGTTGCTTTCAGACTGAATGAAAAGTTTATTTGAAAACAAATACTAAATTCTGGATGGTTGATAATGTACTGAAACCACACAATTATCCTTACTTCATTTATTTCTTTTCCCACAAATAAAATTATTTTTGTTTTCTTTAACTGGTATATAGTTGAAGTTGATAAATTATCGTTCTCGAAAAACTACTGCTTTTGTTCATTGACTTCTGAGATGAAATACGGTATCAATTTTGAAACAAGGACTGCGGAATGTCACCACATTCTTTAACGATAACTCTTATATGAATTGCAGAGTCTCACTTTCATCACTATAGATTTGTTTCAAAAAATGTTAGACAGAATTTTAATTCAGATAATCATACGTATGGAACCCTTTTCAAATAAATGTTTCTTAGTTTGGAATGGAAAGATCATATGTTGGAAATAATACGAAGATTTTTTTCATTTACATCTATCATTCATTCTGAAATTTCATTACTTACTCTGCTTAATTTGGATTTAAAGATAGTTTAAATCCCTATTCTTACAGCCCTGTTTGAGTTTTATTCTCATCTATAAACTGCAAGTTAAATACTTCTGAAATTATTTAAGAAATAAAAAAAAGTTGAAATTTTAATTGCAATGTTAGACAGATATCGCAGTCAAGTTGGCAATAAATAAATTTGAAACATTTGTTAAAGTAGATGAAAAGTGAAAAAACAATTTAAATTATGTCAATTAAAATAAACCAGCACTTTTTAAAAAACAATTAATGATGAGAAACAAATATATTTCATTATGATAAATTAAGAATTTTTTAAAAAATAAATTAGAAAAAGAATGAACTAAAATGGCTTTCAAAGAGGTAATATGACCTTTAAATTAGAAACACAGTAAGCAGATTTTGTCTCTTTTTTTCGTTTTTATGTAGTAACCAGAAGTTAATGGAAGTATATTTTCCAGTTCTACTAGTATAGTGCTATGTGTAGAAGTTGTTCAATCCCTAGGGCTTCGTAAAAGTCCACTTTTATTTTGTCGAGGTGGTTTTGAACTTTTCCAAGGAAAAAAAATTGTTGAAATGCAGCAAATCGTAATGGTTTGATATAAACCTTTGTACCCTGACGATATTTAAGAGAGCCATTTTGTTCTTCTACGATCTGAAAAAATCATTATTACCCGATGCGATTTTCAATTTACTGGTATGAGGAGGTTTTCATTTTAACCACGAGGTAAATCGTTCAATCGTGAAATCGTTTAAAATGAAAAAGAGAAATGGTCTTAATAAATGAAAGGATATTGCATCAGTACACCTGTTGCCAGATTATCAATATTCCCAAATGACAAATATGTTACCCAATGACAGGTAAAAAGCATTCAAGTATTTAGGGAGAAAAATAACGATTAAACTATAAGCCTTGTAACGGATAGAAACACATGTTGTTACAAAGATCAGAAAAAAATCTTATCTTCATGCGTAGAGTTTACTAAGCCATTAATGCCAAAGTCGCATAATTAAATAAACTTACCCTTTTCTTTTTGATCTTTCAAAAAATTACTTTCGAACGGATTTGAAAATAAAAAGGATACATCATCAGTCGAATGCTTAATACGTGCTGCTATCGACTGAATACAAAAGAAACGAATATTTGAAAATAATTTTTTTGTAAAATGTATGTTAAAAAAATGACGAGAGGCTGTCTTTTTCAAACAGCCGCTGTTGTTAAAGGCGTAGGACTACTTTACTCGCGTGACTCTTTTCCGATTTTCACTTTTTTTTGTAACTTCTGTTGTTACCCTGTATCTCTACAATAAGACAATGATTATGTTTTAAACATATGTAGTTATCGAGATATAGAGGATCTCCCACACAACGTTTTTTGTGGCGTTTTGGCGTGTGAATCAAATTCCTTCCCGAGACCCCAATGAGAGGAATGTAGTCTTACGTTAATAATTCTTATGAGTTTATGATGCATTTTTAAGAGCGTCCCTAAAAAAGAGACGCTAGGCATTAATTGGTTAATACAGTCATATTATAAATAGGCGCAGAAAACAAAGGAAATTTAAAAATATACAGAAAGCAACAAAATTATTAAGGATCCACTACCACCACTGGAAGGTACAGCATGCCTTTTCACCTTTGTCAAAACCTTTATTATTAACTTGTGAGATTCCGTCCCCTGATAAATCCGCTCGCTACAATTGGATTTGTTGGCTTAAACTGTTATATTTTTAGCAAATTTCAAAATTTAGTTTATAATTTTAAAGTGCAATGTAATTTTGAAACTCGAACACTTTCAAATTCAATATGGGTATTGTTATAAAATCGTCTTGTGGGTGTAGTGAATGCAGTCCAATTTCAGAGCTTGATTTTATACTTTTTCAACAGGAAGTGACGTCATTACATATAAAGTGATGTAATCTCTTGAAGGTTCATGAAATTACTGGCTCCTAGTAGAGATAAGTCCACAGTTCAGGATTTTTCTAGAAGATTCCTTTTGTCGCCAAGACTTTTTCCAAGACATTTTTTTAGCATGCCAGGGAAACAACTTTACAGTTTTGTAACAATACATTCTAAAAAAAAATCATATGAAATTCATACTTGTGATAAATTCAACTTATTCCTGCTCTAATAGTTAATTAATTTTAAAGCAGCTTAATCTTCAAAAATAAAGCCACTTTGACTCCAATCAAAGCACTTCTATTTTAACTTATGAGACTCGCGAAACTTTAGTTTTTCCCTCTCATTTCAAAATCCAGTGACTGTAACTTTTACTATTTAGAACCTATAACCTACCATACCTATTAACATTACGAACCTCATCTAACTGCTGAATTGAAAAAGGATAAACTTCGGGAATTCTTCCGTTTCGAAAGCATAAAAGCTGTGATCGTGCTTCCCATGACTCTTTTCCTATTATTTATCATTTCCTGGTAACACGCGCCGCCTTTGTACGCAGTATCTTAATGTGATTCAATATCTAATATTATAGTGTTGATATGAATAGAATGTAATTTGGAAATTTTAAAATTATCTTTAATTCATTAAAGATAATACGTAAAGACTTCAAATAAAAGATCTTCGGATTTCAACGACTGCAATTTCTTCAAACTGTGTCTATACCTACAACCAACATTATTTCATACATATATGTAGAGTTAAAATAACCCAAGAATAATGTGTTTTTTAAAAGCGTAGCATATTTCTTGTCTTTGGTTTTTAGAATGAATGTAACGGCATGATTTTAGCGTATACCTGATTTTGGTATGGGAATAAATTTGTGTGTGTTGGGAGGGGGGGGGGGATACCGATTTGATGATTAAAAAAAAAGTCCCAACACACATATGCATTTTACCGATGATAAACTTTTCAACAAATTTCATTTTATTAAATGACAACTGAGATAAGCAGCATTCATTTTGACTTGAGAAAAATGAGCGGTCACGCAAGTTAAAAATGTTTTATCTCAAGCTAATAATTCATTATAAGTACTCGAATTAATACATATTAGGCCGAGTCAATAAATTTTGTTGCACTGTTTTTAAGATATATTTCGAAGTGTGAAGAATACTTTTAAATTTTCATTTCGAAAAGATGTTCCGAATCTGCCTACAAGATTTATATAAAT
>BGPR01000723.1:89458-103667 GCA_013235015.1 Araneus ventricosus | reverse complement strand
ATTCATAATGACATTTTATTTTAAAAATCTCAATAAAATATATTAATGTATTAACTTAAAATTCTCTTTGTTTATCATTAAATAATGCTTCCTTTATCTGTTTT
Source organism: Araneus ventricosus (assembly GCA_013235015.1). Classification (NCBI taxonomy): domain Eukaryota; kingdom Metazoa; phylum Arthropoda; class Arachnida; order Araneae; family Araneidae; genus Araneus; species Araneus ventricosus. Next base: position 103,563 of record BGPR01000723.1, on the reverse strand, counting down.
GTTTTTCTGTTTATATGTACATATGTGGTGATGAAAAAAAAAATCTTTTCTCACATATAGGATGGCGAAGTATTTTGGCAGACTAAAGAGAATAGAGAATGATAAAAGTTTAAAAAGACCTGGTTTATATTATATCTAACCTATTTTTTCAGATGTATCAGTAATGAGCATGTTCAACAATTTTGTAGGCGAAATTATTTCACAAAAAAATGTCAATACAGACGTCCAAAGTTAATATCTCACATGGAGGGAGTGAGATTCGGAAAAAAGGAAATAAAATAGGAATATAAATAGGGAAAAATAGAAAAAAATCAAAAGAAAGAAAAAGAAACGAAGGAAATGTAGGAAATACAAAATTGTAAAAAGGTTATTAGGCAATCCAAAACATCCATGGCTCTTCTTATGAGACGACACCGACACGCGAAATTGCAAGAAAAATTCGTATCTTCAAGCAAAATAGTGGAATATATTCCCGACGGCTCAGAAATATGTCTTTTTTATTGAAAAAAAAGTATCTACTTCTAGAAGTATTGACAGCCGTTTTCTGAAAGCTTCTCTGTTTCCGAATGTTTTGTAGTGATAAACCAAACTCTGGTTTTAAGATTTGGAAATATTCTCAGCTCTTTTCTGAAAATAGTTTTGCTTTTGAAGCAGCTGTATTTCAGTAAGTAAATAAATTAACACTGATAACATGCGAAAGGGCAATTTACGAAAGATATTATTTTTTACTTATCAGGTGTTCATTATCTGATCTCTTATAATTTTTCATATTTAAAATCGAAAGAATACCATTTTTTTGGAACTTTTTCCTTTTTCATTTCCTAAAATGCGAAATATATGTAAAGAAAGCTTCTAACTGTCAGAAAACGGGGTGTCAAAATTTTCAACAATTTCCACGTTTTAGATTTCCATGAGTCAGAAAAACATACTTTTGGAATTCCGTTTGTCTCTCTGCAAACAAGTTAAATAAAAAAACGGAGAGATCTAGACAAATGAACTTTGTTATTTTGTTTGACACAAAAATTATAAATCGACGTCTTATTTTGGACGAAATCCACCCACGAGAAGTCTGTCCGTCGGAAAATGTAAGCACGATACCTCGAAAACTCAATTGGTTAGATGAATGAAATTCGACATAATAACCAGAGTTGTTCATCAAACTGGTCAAATTAGACTTTCAAAATGCATACTCCCTTATTTTCATTATACTATGGAGGTGCACATCAAACGGGCCTTATTGTGTTAGTATAAGACATAGTCGAGAAAAGATCATATCCACTGGTTAGAAACAGAATAAATAGATATTTCTTTCAAAATCCAACATCATTATGCATTTTTCCGTTGACCTTTAAAACACTCTGCACCATTTGGATGAATGCGCCGATGTCAGCTTTAAAAAACATCATTGTGCACATTACTAATAACTAATCTTCCTCATCCAGTACTGTATCTCATTTTAATACATTCTATGATGAAACCCTGCATCAAAATTTCGATAGAAGATAATTTATTATTAAATTTCTGTATGATTCAAATTTAACTTCAAAACTTTACTCTAGTAATCACCCAACGAGATAAAAATCAGAAAAACCCTTTTTTTCAAAGAAATGCATGCAACTAATCTTGAAATTCGTTTTGAAGTCATGAAAACCAGTGCAAAGTATCCCCATATTACGGTAATAATTTTACAACTGAATATTTATTCTATAAAGAATATTGGTAATTATCAATTAAATATGTAAATTCTACTATGGAGGTACACATCAAACGAGCCTTATTGTGTTAGTATAAGACATATTCGAGCAAAGATCATATCCACTGGTTAAAAACAGAATAAATAGATATTTCTTTCCAAATCCAACATCATTGTGCATTTTTCCGTTGACCGTTAAAACATTCTGCACCATTTGAATGAATGCGCCGATGTCAGCTTAAAAAACATCATTGTGCACATTACTAATAACTAATCTTCCTAATTCAGTACTGAATCTCATTTTAATACATTCTCTGTCACTGCTCACGTCTAAGATTCGAACCACCTATCTTAATAGATGACCCCTTCTCTAATATATCTTAACTATAGTAGAGAAGGGGTCATCTGATTAGATAATCGGGTGAATCGCATTTTATTCATACGGTGATTAACATTTTATTATTTTATTACAATATAACGGAATTCCCAATAACATATGTCAAGAAGTTGGGCATTGCAAAGATTTTCTTGTGAAAATATAAAATTTGAACAGAAGGGAAAGAATTGAATTAAATATTATTCTTTTACAATCCATTTTCGGAATTTTTTGCTCGATCTTTTTTCCACATAAAAAGTTCGTATATCACCGTAAGCTTCCATTAATTTAGATGTGTGCCGGGATACGTTCATCCTGTCATTTCAGATATCTCAATTCAGATTGTGACAAGATTGTTAGTGATAGGCTCATTAAATTAATTTACAAGAAGATGTCAAACTCGAAGCCTAATACGGGACAAATAAACAGGATCTAAGTTCATGTGGGTAGCACAAAAGAAAGAAAAATATTGAAGGGTAAGTTTATTTCCAAAAGTTCAGTATAAAGAGAAATAATACGACTGTAAAATGTTTTTCATGGTTTGGTTTCAGTCCTGACAGCTAGGTCTCATTATCCATTAGTGATAGTCTTATTTCGGGGGGCGGGGTTGCTCATAGAGTTTATTTCAGAAATTAAACTGAGTTGTTATGAAGTTCCCGAAATCTGTTTAAATGTGAACAATTATAAATGAACAATCTTAGTAAATTTGGATCTTATTGTGGTTTACTTCTCACCACAAATGAAAACGATTATTCACATTGATAAATGCATCAAAATATGAAAACATCAAATACGAGTTTTCGGAAGTTACCGACTTGATTGGCCAATATTTTAAAATTCAAACACACCATCCTATATATTACTTCTGCTGTCAACATCCCTTTTTTCCAACTAATGAAAAGTGGCCTCGGTGGTCTAGTGGTAAGGTCTCGGCCTTGGGGCCGGAGGGCTCCAGGTTCGAAGCCCGATTCCACTGAAGATCCGCCGTGTAGAGGGCCTGTTGCACGCTAAATCACAGGTATGGGCCAAATGCCCCCCCCCGCTGGTGCGGCGTGGATGCCTGGAGAGGGGGGGGTGCCAACTCAGGTGTCGTCCTCCTCATCTGACTGCGGTTCGAAGTTACGAGGTCTGTCCCAAAATAGCCCTCGTGTTGCGTCAAAAAACGGGACGTTGATATAACCAAACCAACTAATGAAAAGCCTGCAGCGGTGGATGAGGCATCATTGCAGAATTACCGAATATTGTAGCATTATTATCATTGCCGAATTATTGCATTGAATTACCGACTTCTGACATAGCATACTCAGCTTACGTTAACCCTCCGAGTACCGTTTTTCACAATCATTATTTAGATGCAAAGTTACAAACATGTACAAATACCGTTGAACTAAATGAATCGTTATTTATATGTAAAGCTTTATTAGTATATGATTCAACGCTACAATAGTACAAAGTAAAAACATTAGCTTCTGAAAATCGCAGCAGCAGAATTTAGATTTACTTACTACTGGCTGAAATCGCCGGATAAATACTTGGAGCGTAAACGAATAGCTTATTTAAAATTAAATTTAAAAGAAGAATTAAAGCATCATATCATAATTCAGGAAAAACGTGTTAGAAATGCAGGTAAAAGCTGTAACCAACTTGCTCCGACAAACCTTCAAATAGCAGGATTTTACTTATCAGATTTACTTTTATTTGCTCATGAACTATTCTATGCAGCCTTTAAAAGATTCACTAAATCTAGGTAAATTTTTATAATAGTTACTGAAAAATGACACACGAAAAATTCGTGATGATTGCATTTAAATATCATTTATTGCATTCAAAGAGGTATTGTACATTATAAATACTTTCACATTTGTCAACACCTTTGCTATTTTGTGTTTACAGAGGGATGGGAAAAACCTACCGGTTTAAACCGAAAACCGTTTCTTTTGTTTCGGTTAACCGGTTTTTTCGGTTATTTTTTACCCCGGTTTAAACTGGTTATTTTTTTTTAAATTCAAAAATAGGGAAAAATACCTGGGTCGGAAGATAGGCTCGATTTTAAGTTCGACTAGACTAAAATGTACCAAGTTATAAAGCTTTGAACTTCATCATCTTAGGACAATCACCGACAACCGAGTCTTTTAGTTGGCGGATTACTGAAAGAGTCTTTATGAACAGATAAATATTGGCCAATAGATTGATTTCCTGCAGAAACAATACTAACAAAAAATTTTGTCTGCAAACAGCGTCTGTTTTTTGTAGTTAAAATATTTATCTTTAGTCGGAAGTTCTGTGGCGTCTGAAAGATTAGTATCTACGTTGAATTATGTTGTTTGCGATGCGAGGTGTCGACTCACGGATCAACACGTTGCTGAAAGAGTGTTTATGAGCAGATTAGATGATAAATATTGGTCAATGAATTAGTTTCTCTTGAAAACAGTGTTAATAAAAATTTCTGTCTACAGTACTTATTTATGGCAATAATTACTCATTTATTATTACTACATATTGTATTAATTACTTATTTATAATCATTACTTATTACATTAATTAATTATTGCATTAATACTTACTTATTGTATATTATTATTAATAATAAATTCTGTCCACTAACGTTGCTTAAAAAAACAATAACCGAAAACAGGTTTTCAAAAACCGGTTATTTTGAGCGGTTTTCACCGCCAGGTTAAACCGGAGGTGAAAAAGCCGGTTTAACAGAAAACCGGTTTTGTTCTAATAACCGACATCCCTAGTTTACAGTCCACTGAGTATTTAACCTTCCCGCAGGCGCGCCGTCTATACCGACTTAAAAGGTTGCGCGTATTTCCAAGATACGCTATTGTAAAATATCAATTTGAGAAAGGTAATTATTAAAATTAGGTTGTAATTGAATAAGGGTTTAATTAGTACAATTATTTCAAACAACTTTGATTTAGAAAGGAATGGGAATGATGTAAGCATAAAACACAAAAAATATTAAATGACTAAATAATGAATCGAATGACGTGAAGTTAAACTAAATGAATTTGCCAATATTTCAACTGAAATATTTACATTTGTAATATTAAACTCTAAAAACAATGTGGAAATAAAAAAACAATTAAAATTTAGATATAAAAAGCAAGAGTCGATTTCATAGTCACTTCATTGCAACGGTCGCGCGTATATCTAAAACACAAATAGCAGATTCGTAGAGTCCTATTATCACCTCGATTTCCAAACGATGACTTATAGTTCGTCGAAAGGCACTGGAAGAATATATAAGTTCATGCTTTCGTAGCGCTCTCTGGTAAAATGATATAAAACAATATTCTTTTCTTGTGTATCTCTCACATTCGCTCTCCCGCTGAATTACAACAAATGTGCGGGGTTGGTGTTTGAATGTGCGAAAGTTTAGCGTAGGTTTACTGGTTATTACTTAAATTTCCACGAAGTAGTAACCGAGACACTGTTATATTGGCTGAACCGTTAAGATATATGTGTTGTGGGTATCATGCGGTTTGCAACAGTGAGAGTAACGTACCTGCTATAGAAAATCGGATTTGATCTTCATAAACTTATAAGGCTTTATAGATAGATTTATTCTTTTTATTTAATTTACTCTTTTCTATTTTATTATCTTTGTTCCTATTCTATTTTATTAATTCTCTAGCTTATTTTTGGTTGCTTTCAAAAATATAGTTAAGCTCAGTAAGAATACTATCTCTGCAAATATAGTATAGACTGTGTTTCAGATAACAGCGCATATTTTCTTCGGCATTCCTATCAACCCAAGTGTTTTTTCGTGATAAAGGGTATAAAACTTAAAATAATGACAATATTTTTGTCTGACTTTTATTCCAATGGGGACATGTTTTTACTCTGACCATATCTCCTATGAAAACGAAAAATTGTTGATGCAATTTTTTGTAAGAAATTCATTTTTTTAAAGTGACATTTACGGCCGTTTTGGGTTCTGACTAAAAACAAATCGAAAGGAATAAATAGAAACAATTTAAAGTGTTGCTGCTAAATTGAATCTTGTTGTCTTTTTATTGATTTCGAAGTTATTTAATTCAAAATTTATCTGATTATTTCATTAAACTAAATATCATTTTTTGCATGTATACAGACTGATTCTAAAATATTTGAAAAACTTCTAAGGAAGAAAATAAATAATCACATATGTAATGAAATGTCTGTGTGTAAATGGTCCATTGAAGAGATCGAAGGCAATAATGAAGCTGTCACTGATGAGGCTACTTCTGTGCGTTTGTGTATGTTTAACATTAGAAATTCTCATCATTTGGTCCATGATAATTCATACTACTACTTTCAAAAAGTTCCGGAACGTTATTTGTTGCGGAATAATTAATACAGTTCGAAGCTGGTTATTTGATGTTTCCTTCGAATTAACTACACTTTCGCAGCTATGTATTTTTGACGTCGTTTACACAAAGGTGCAAATGCGGATTACAAGCCTTCTTTTGCCACCTCCAATAGTGCCTTCATCGTTGCACTTCTTCGGAACTTGAGAATCGTTGTGGCTTAATTAAATTCTTTATCCGGGAAAAAAGTCAAATGGGGCGAGATCAGGGGTGTAAGCGGCTTGTGGAAGGTCAGGAATGTGACATTTTGATAGGTAAATTCACACCAGTAGGGACTTGTGAATCGTCGTCTTGTCATTATGAGACACCCGCGACTTGGTCTTAACTCCGCGACTGCAAGTTTAGAATGCCTGTAATCACGAGCTGTGAGTATGGAACTGGATGAAACCTATTTAGATTAGCCGGTCACATGATATTCTTTACTTGTACTGCGGGAAATTGCAACACTCATTTACATTTGGAAAATATTTAGAAAGTTCTGGAACTTTTTGAACATAGATTTCATGCTGACTAGGAAAGATTAACCGCAAATGTTTACATGAGGTATGGTACGTAACTTTATAGTAGAACCGCGCGTTCAATTTAGTTGGTTGAACATCAGTACGTACGTATCTTTCTACAAGGTATCTTGTCGTAGATTCTCTCCGATATTATTCCAACATTTTGCGTATGCATATGGTTCCAACGCGATGAAGAGCTAGCGCACTATAGAAGAGACGCGGAATTTTCGGAACACTTTGAACGTAGATTAATTACATGCTCATCAGAAAAGATACTCCGTTTATATTTATATGAGCATGGTACACAACTTCTCAGCAGAACCGTAGGTTCGAGCAAGTCGGTTGAACGGCCACACGTACGATATCATTCTACAACGCATCTCTTCTCGTAAATTCTTGGTAACATTTTATTAAAATACAAGATAACAAATATCAATACATCATAACATTATATATTACAAAAAACCAATAAAAAGTCGTTTGATAAAAATTAGTTGCCATTAAATATACTGTTAAACAGGAATAATTAGAAAATATACGTACTACCACTATGTTAATATGGTTTCGGAATTATTTAACTAGGAATATGGTAATATGGAAATATTTAGCTAGGAATATGGAATGGAATTAAATAGAAAATAATGGTAATTAATTTTTTCTTCTATTTCTTCATAACAATATAATGATAAAAAAGTTGGCTGATAAAACTTAAGGTTAAGGTATATTTTATTAAATAGGAATAGTCTTGATGTTTTTTATTTTATAATGAAATATTTACGTATTTAAATGTCACAGATATAGATGAATATTTAATGCGATATCTTTTACTTAACCATTTAATGGGAATTTTAATGGAATTTTAAGTAACTTATTTATTTTCCTTTCTAATCTACAAACATTAATTATGCATTTGGAAGAAGTTTGCTGCAAGAAACACGTACGGAAATTATGACTATTATTGATTTTTCCGAATGCAAACATACGGAATTTTAAAATCTCTAGAAACATTTTTTATTTTGTGACACAGTTGAAGTGAGATTGAAACACATATCTTTTACATATTTTTATTGAATTGCGTAATGCGAAATGCTAAATAACTGCCCAAGGTTCCAAGACCAAATTCTTGTTTAAATTCTGCAAAGTTTAAATAGCATTTGCAAAAAATTCAGACATCACGGCTAAAGTGCACATAAAATTAGTTAAAAAAATAAAATAATAAAATTGGACGGGTTGATAATACCATTGACATGCGATATCATAGTGAATATTAATTGTGGTATTAGATATGATCTAATAAGAGCCCAATGAAATAAGTCATAATAAAAAATTACTCTTAATCTCGTTAATTCCATAAGAAATTCCTTCGCCAAAAAGGTTTTTTTAATTTAAAAGTGTCCAGTAGGATAATTGAGTTTTTATTTCTTGTTTAAACAAATTTAAAGTTTATATTTCAATGAATACTTAAATATTTGCAAAGTATCCTAATTACAACTACAAACGATTTATCAACTACAAAACTTAATAAAAGTTCATCATGTTTAATTTACATCTGTAAATATTCTGACTTTTAATCTTGTAATATCATGATGGAGAAAACATTAAACGCAAACGATTTTCATTTGAATAGTAGAAAAAAAGAAAAGAAAATGCAATTAAAATGGTGATTTTTTTATTGAATTAAACCGCTGCTTTCACAAATTAACTGCTTTCTTACGCTTCAACTCAGACGATAATTGCGGTCTTGGTATAAAATTTTAAAAAGAATTCCCCAAAACAAAGAAAGATATGCGAATGGCAGAATTTGTTTTCTTCTTTGTTATTTTATTCGAAAATAGCAATTCTTGTCAGAAATATTCCTTCAAGCGGAAATTCAAAAACTTTCGCAACGAGAATTTAGATTTTCAGTCTTATAATTAATACAGAATCCTAATAATTTGAGTCCTTTTGGTTGATGTATAAATGAATAAAATATGAAATAGAACTGGATTACAAATACAACTACTTTCTTTCAATAAAGTGTGGATTTAAAATTCTTTTTATTTCCTGTGCTTGTTTGAATTTTTAAAGGGCAACACTGAACATAATAAGAAGATTTAAATAATGCATTATCATTTACATATTATATTATTTCGATTTTCTTGATGAAAATAAAGTACAGTAGGATTTGAGTTTTCTGAGAACAACAAATTCTATATGATACAAAGACTAGAAGAATTAAATGCCATAGGGTTAATGCATTTGATTAATTCATATTAATTTGAGGATTGATCGATTGATTGATTGAAGGGGTTTTATGGGATTTCAGCTACAAAGGTTATTATCCCCTATTCATTCCAAAAATATTTTCAATCCGCCTAAAGAAACAAAGGAAAATTGCCCTAAAAGATGGATTAAACTATTGCCGACCTGATTCGGTCAAAAAAATGTCTCCCAACTATAGTAAATCCTCCATCTTCTTTTTCCTAATTTGAAGAAACTACATGAAAAATTGTAAACACAATTTTAAGTATACTTCTAACTAATAATGTTTATGAAAGAGAATTAATCAATGTAGGAAAAGGAAGAAAATTAAAGTTAAATTAGATCTAAAATTACATTCATTTCATTTGGAAATAGTGAAACAAAAATTCATATTTATGCGAAATTTCAATTTTACGATTTCAAATTTGTCTTTTAGTAACTGAGTTATATCTCCAAAACCAAAATAAGGGCGATTCGATTTTATGAATTATCAAAAAAAAAATTAACTGTACTATTTTAAATTATCATATTGAACTCTATTATTTTAAAATGTTAATTATAAAATTGATTCTCGATTTTTATCACATTTTAAAAAATAAATAAATATTGATTTTCACATACGTCATTTCTGTCAAATTCAACAGATTAAAGGAAAATTAACTGTAACTGATAAACATTAAAAATAGACGTTCAAAAAACAATATGCCAAATGAAATAAATTACAATTTGCAAAGCATTAAAATTTATAAAATACTGTGACTTAACTGATCATGATTCACAATTCATTACTGCATAATTAATAAGTTGAATGAGAATATTTTCGTTGTATTATGCATTTTAATTGTTTTCAAAAACGAAAACGTATCTTCCTGGAATATAAATAATAAAGGGTAAAAACTATTATAATTTAAAATCAACTGATTTTTTAATTCCATATATAAATTCAAAATTGCAATGATTTTTATGTATGCCATGTTTCGTTTCTAATTATAATTTTCGTTTTTAATCAGTGTAGCAAGAAGAGACAGAATAAAATATAACATTTTTCTCTTAACAAGAAAATGCTTGGGTATTTTTATAATATTCTGAGACTGTTATTACTAACACAATTCAGAGTTTTCTATTGAACAGCTGTTGCAGTGTATTTGATATTGGAAATCGTACCCATTTACCGGTCTGAATTGGCTGCCGACGTGTAAAATTTAGACTTGTCAGTGCTACAATATCCAATTTTGTTTTGTTAACCCCATCTCTTGAAATGAAATATTTGATTCGAGCATCGAGGTACAAAATTTTTGATGTTTAGATCTGTACTTAAGTTAGATTAGCAGTTAATTTAAAACATGAAGATCACTTGGACACGCTTATATATCTCAGATGCCCTTTTATTTTCTTATATGGATTGAAATAACAAGAAATGTCCTAAGTAGGAGGAGAAATAAATTCGTAGGTTATGGAACTAACAGAATCTAATTAGGAGGTTAGATAAATTCGTAGGTGAAGGAGTTAAAAGAAAACAATATGAGTATACAGCTTGTGATGTTTTATTATGCTATTCTAAAAGGAATTTTTTTGGTAATATGAAAGGTAGTTGAATCATTGAAATTGGTGAGAGCAGAGAATCGTACTCACCTGAAATTTTTTAAGTGTGTAGATCTTCATTTCTTTAAAGTATAGATAAAATATCGTCATTGACTTTAACGCAAACTGGAATTAAATGTAATAAAATTGCTTTATAATTTTTGAAAATACCTAAATTCCTGTTCATGAACGGAACTTAAAATAAATTTAACCCTTAAAAGTCCGATTTAAAAAAAAATAATTTTGAAGTGTTTTTGACTTTCATTTCTTGAATTCGAAATGGGAAAATATTTTAAAAATTCCTATTTTGTTTTAAGTCTGGTTTATGGCTAAAAACAGTTTGTTAACAGCTGGCAACACTGGGCTTTATTGCAGAAAAAAATTTCCTTGATAAAATTCTATAACGTCAAACACAGATGAATTTTAATAAATAATAATACGGATAAAGAATTTACATCAATATTGTAGAATAAAATATGGTATTCTCAAGCGTACAAACAGAGCTAAAAATGCATCTTCAAGTAAAAAATAGTCTTATCAGCAAGTTCAGTCTTATTCGCAAGATTTTAGAAGACAGAATTGGGTATGTTGCTTAAAGGCAACACTGGGCATTTAAGGGTTAACATGAGGACACAAACTCTGTAATAGGTCCCATATAAATTAATGACACAATATAAAATTACATGCGAATGAAATATTAGTTGAAAGAATATTATCTCATATAATTATGTAGTTATATTATTTAATTAAGAGTTTTTTAATAAGTAATAATAAGTATAAGGAATTTCCATTAATATTGTACATTAAAATATTGCATACTCAAGCGTACAAACAAAGCTGAAGAGATGCAGCCTCAAATTAAAAAAAAAACATCAGTTTATTTTTATTTTTTATCAGCACTCAGGATGCCATCTATATGTTGTATATTTATTTAATAAAAATTTCAGTATGTATGGGCGTATGTATATTGGCAACAACAGGCATTAGACTTTCAGTCTTATTCTAAAGATTTTAGAAGACAAAATTGGATATGTTGCTGAAAGGCAACACTGGGCCTTTAAAGGATAAAGGCTTCTTGTCATTTAACAAGTTCATTTTTTTTTTTAAAAAGTCTTTTTGGAATGACTGTAGACATTTATTATTTAATGTTTGCTTGGAAAATCAAGTACGTTTCAAGCATTTAACCTGCAGTTCTTTAAGTTAAATGTTCAGGTATATTAGCAATATATACAAGTAAAATTAGGTTTGAAAATGCAAGTCTGTATAATCTATAAACAGAAAATGTTTTTAATAAGTTATTTCTGTTTCCTATTTTTTCCGCAAAAAGCGGGCAAATTTATTAATTTGAATTTATTTACTTTTAACGTTTCAGACTTTCCTAACTAAAAATGAATGCAATGAATCCTTATATCAAAATGTTATTTCCATTGCATTTATAACTTATAACAATAAATTCTTAAACACTGCAATGTATTTTAAAAAAACCCGTCTGAGAACCCGTTTTTTTCTGTGAGGGACAACTGTTTTAGAAGGCAGCGTAGAATATTTTTAATTCGGGAAGAAAGTACGTGGCATCTAGTAAGAAAATGTTTTCCAATTGAAATTTCGATGCTTTTAATATTTCTCTCATTATTTAGAAAATGTTTTCTAACAAATATTTCTAATAGCTTTACTGCAATTTCTGTTTAACTAATTTAAGAATTCCAACGTAACAAAAGTGAAGTGCTTTGGAAAAATACAGGGTGTGCACACATGAAGTGACACATGTCAAAAATTAATAAAAAATATACTAAAAATCTTGGAATTACGATTGCTTTTTAAAATGAGAGCGCATCTCAAAAAGTTTTTTTTTCTGATAGGTAACATGCCATTTCGGTTCATAAATTACTGAAAATAAAAAAAACAAACAAATTAGAGCCATTATCTGAGAAAATATTAAAACTGGAAGAAAAATAAAAGCATGTATTTGTAGGGAACTTTACGCTCTTTAATTTGTTAATTCACATGACACAATCAAAATTATGAGGCCTATTTCCAAATAGCCGACGTGTTCCTAAATGTTCGGATATTTTCAAATGTCTCATCAGGGCAGTAACAGGAGGCAACAACAGTCACATTTATAAAAAAGGTAAAACGTACAGGATTCAAAATAAACGGGTGTACATTCCGATGTGAGGATAAATTTACACGAAGTTAATTTCATTGTTCTCTGATGAACATCCAACAGACTATTTAGCTCCTCTTCAGATATATATTAAAAGTTTAGAATATTTGAGCATTTTCTCGAAAACCGAGCCGCCACTTCTAAATGGTCCTGAAAATAGAGCGAAAATCTAAAATATTTTAGGCCTCTGAGGTTGGTATAAATTTCCTAAATGTGCCACTATGTTAACTTTTCTTCTATGTAAAATTTTACCTTGCTACAAAAAAATTATCGTAATAATTTTTTTAAAATCATATTTCACGCAAAATTTATGTAACGCTTCCTTCAAAATATTTATCTTTTATTTTCACAAGTTTACTCCAGTTCTTGAATATATTTGTCGAAGCCGAGAACTCTATCCGAAAATCCCATTAGCTGTCTCGTCTCATTTTGAATGATCGCCTAAGAATTTCAGAAACATCGCTTCTTCAGTTTCCTATTTTACAATAGAAACTTGAAAAATCGTTTGGTGTAAGCTTGGGAGAGTGTGAAATGGTGTTCCAGAGCAGCAGGGGATGGTTATGTACCAAACTTCACTCAGTCCTTGGAGAGCGGTGGCCTGGTGGTAAAGATTCAGCATCAGGTCTGGAGGATTCCAGGTTTCAACCCTGATTCCACCGGAAATCTTCCGTGAAAGCGGGCCTGGTGCATGTAATATCCGTTTGGGTCAAATTTCTTCCTGATGATGTGGCGCGAAATGTTGGACAAGGGTACCATCTCAGGTATCATCCTCATCATGATGACAGTTTAAAGTTACGAGATCCCTCTCAAAACGCCGTCATGTTGCTTCAAAATGGGACGTAAGTATCATAACTAAACCATCCACTGCAGGCGGTGAGGCCGACTCCTTTGTGTAGTCCTCAATTCGAGACTTTAGTTCTCAAATTTTTTTCTCAACTCGAGACAAAGCGGCTTAATAACAAGCATTTGTCTCAAAACTGATTTTCCTAAACCATTCATTTCTTGCACATTTTTAAACGTTTCATTTTAATAGCGTCTTGAAATGAACCAAGAATTTCTAAATTCACAGTGAGTGATACTTTTGTGAGTAAAAAATATTTCCTTAATCATCATTTTCTCCGGTTGGCCTGAGTTAAGTAATAGATTTGCTTCTTTGGAGAATTTTTCGACTTCAGTCAAAATTTGGATTTCA
>BGPR01000723.1:0-89448 GCA_013235015.1 Araneus ventricosus | reverse complement strand
AATCATCATTTTCTCCGGTTGGCCTGAGTTAAGTAATAGATTTGCTTCTTTGGAGAATTTTTCGACTTCAGTCAAAATTTGGATTTCACAGGGTCTGAAAAAAGTCAGCTCACAAGATATCTTTTAAGATGATTTCAATTTAGCACTTAGATTGAAAATCAAATACCTTTATGGTACTTGGATCACAAAATTTAATATTCGATCATTGTTCGGTAGGCAACTTTTCACAATCTGATAATGGAAAAAAAAATACTCAACGACAAAGCGTGTATCGCCCATAGATGGAAACAGAAGCCTTTCTATCTATTATTTGTGCCAACTTGTAGCAACAAAATTTCTGCCTCCTCTCATCTTGACGTACACTGTGTTTCGATTCCTAGAACTGTTCGTATTATTTACTTCGTAGAAGGTGAATTTGGTATAACATTGAAAATAGACTTTAATGGTCCTAATACCACTTTTTCTAACATATCTAGACAAGTTCCTGAGTCGAAGACTAATGATGAAGTTCATGCGTGGATTCTTCAGTAGAAGAAAATAACCCTCGAGCATCTGGATTTAACCTGAAGTAGAAGCTTAATTTAGGATTTGGATTCAAGAGGAAACCGGCTCAAAATGTGTTTCTTTTGGGGAAAAACCAAGAAATCTACCAACAACTAGCTCTACAGCAACGAGCAACTCGTTGCTAAATCGCATATCAGTCTACGAATTTTATAATAACGCTGGTTGAGATAAAAAAATCAGCGGATAGAACCTATGACCTTCTTTCTCCGATTCACATACTCTAGCCATACCATGACTTAACCCACTTTGCCAGTGATGGAAAAATGGGTTTTATATAAGTAAAGCATTCTAAAATCGACAACATACGAAATATTATTTCAAAACATAAACATATTTGAAAAGCAAATTAACAAAGTGTATAGTAAAATTCGTAAAATATTAATCATTAATTAGAAAACAATATAAAGAATGATTAAATAATAAGGTATAATTAGTAGAAATAAGGATTTGAAACTCTGGAATAAAAATCCCCGAGCCCAGATGTTTGTTTCTCTTCACACAGAAGTAATTTCTCTGTTCTGAAATTGATCCCTCAAAAAAATTTTACCATTCCTTTAATTGAAACCAATGAGCAGTTTATAACAAATACACCAAAATATTATTACTCCAGTGAATACAAAATTTCTGCGAAGCTCTCGTTATTTTGAGAGAAAATAATTGTGACTGAATAAGAAGCACTTGTTTTTTTGTTTTCCTTCAGTCCTCGAGAAGAAAGCATTTTCCGAATAACAGTTCCGCAAAATACAAACAAGCGAAATAAGGATTCAACAAAAACAGTCTGCTTGGGAAAGAAATCGTGGAACTTCAGTTGAAGCAGCACAAAAAATATTCTCCGAAAAATGCTTGTGACATATTCATATGATTAATGTAAAAGTAGTAACGTTCAATCTTCTTACATTTTCCTTGTTTCCTAATAAACTCAAAAGATATTTTGAACCAAAGTTTCAGCGATGTATTATTTGGATTAGAGATTTCACTGCAATTTCCTATCTGGAATTTCTGTTTTCTTCAAAAACTTGGGATTAAGGACGAGAAATTTAAATGTCTGTCCAGACAGTATGGACTAAGAGAAAATATTTCTTTGCGTAATTCTCATGAAAGTAATGTAAATTATTTTGAGAGTATTATTGCTTTCGTTTGTTTATGCCTTATTAAAACCAAATTTTTATTCATAACATAATTTTGGTTTTACTTTACTAAACATGTAGTAGAAAACATCATTATAGAAGCATAATTGTTTTTGTTTTGAACTATTTTGGAACCAAATTTAGACCATAAAGAACCTTGAATGTTACCGAAACATTTCACAAAATAGGATGCACTGAATATATTTAAAAAATTAATTCGATATTCTAAGAGGCTTTTTTATGTGTGGCAAATGTATGCAATGAATGTATGATTCAAGGTCAGTGGATAGAAGATTCGGAACAGAATTCCAGATCCGAAATATATGAGTGCTTCGTTTACGTTAGCACACAAAGCGCTTCGTTATGGGCTCAAACGCCCCCTCTTTAGCGTGGCGTGGAAGACTGAAATGTCAAAAGCCGTTTTAATCTGGGCATTCACGACAAGGCTAGGCTATGCCATTTGTCCCAAGTTTGGGTTTTTTTCACCCATTCAAGTCGAAAAATTACGCACATCATTCACGGAGGCTCCAAAGTGAGTTATCGTCGTTCTTCGATCCCCCTATTCCTCCTCCCCACACGGCAGATTTCCGATTTTCTAGCCTCGTTGCGAGGTCCCAAACTAGGCAAAACCTTTGTTTTGCCGCTATCCTCGCAGCGAGGCACTCAAAAGGCCATCCGGCCATTCCAAAGACCTACTATTCCATCAGACTTGAAACTATTCGGATTCCACCAGTTCAATCCATTTGAGCCAATTTTCATCGGTTTTTAAAACTGACTATTGGTTTTTCCTTTCCGTGTTTCAAAAGTTCCAGTGTGGAGCAGGGGTAGCCTAGATTCAAAATTGCGAAGTCCGTTTAGGATCGGACTTCGCAACTTTGAACTTGGTGAGGGGGACTCGAAACAATTAGTCGATTTACAACTCTTAATGTACACTTTAAGAAAATTATTACTTTAATTAAAAAATAAATAGTAACTGGTTAAACAATTGTAAAAAAATATGGAAAAGCATTTCGTTTTCAAGTCGCATCAGTCAGATGAACTTAGCGCACCTCTGCGAATTGTCTCACGTTTTCTATAACTTTCATCAGTAAATTAATTGGAATTGTATGAATTTCCGTTCGAATGTTATCTTGGAGTTTCTGTACAGTGTGAGAATGTGTTCTTGGCTTAAACTTTTACATCGCGCTGCATCAACTTCCGAATCTAATAGCCTACAAGACTGATAAGCGTCTTCCACAACATAAGTGTGAAAGCTGTGATTCCATTCTCGGCTGCGTTCCAGCTACAGCTACTAATTCCTACACATTGTTTCTATGACCTAAATAGTGTGTTTTTTAAAAATAGGTTTTATTTCTGAATTTTGGATTCGTATCATATTCTAAAACGGGAAATATTCGAAACGGAGGGGGAAATAAGGAGGTACGTAGCTTCGTAACTTGAGGGTTTCAACATTTTTTCATTAGAAACGTTAAAAAATATCCGAAAATCTTCTGTGAACGAAAGCACTCTCTATTAATGGGGCTTAATAGCAATAGCAAAGAGAATATTATGTTATACGTATTAGTATGTCAAAAATTTGGTGCAATTTGCTTTGTCAATGATACGTTTCTAGATGATATAACGGTATATATATATTTTTTACTTGGTAACTTATTTTTTGTATCGTAGAAAATGATTCGCACATACAGGAATTTTTAAGATTCTGATTGATGCGATTATCTACTTAATATTCAGAAACGACTGTGCTTTTTTAAAGCGTTCACTTGCTAGAATTGCTATGCTGCTACAGCTGTTATCCACAGTTTTGACAACTTTAAGTCATTTCATTTTCCATAAATGTTTTTTTAATATTCATAATATCCTACGAGAAATCGTGTGGAACAGTAACAATGGTATCTACAGAGTCTTGAAACGTTTTGTTAACTCATATCTATTAGATTCAACTACAAAATAGAAAAAAGTCTTTCTGTCCAATGATGTGTGGTCATAGCTTACGGGTGTCTGTACTCAGAATGTTTATTTAGCACCTTGAAACAATATGAGATAAGAAAATTTCAGTCTGGAAATTGTTGTTTCAAATCAATGTAATCTGATGGCTTTAATTTTCTACAAATATTGGTTTTAAACCTTTACAGATAAATATATGTACCAGCTGTTATTTACAAAATATACGACCAAAAATGCGTCCCTTGTTTTATTTTTCAAAACTCTGGTTATCTGCTAGTTAGTAAGATCTAGGTTTATAGCAGCAAATTTGCAATCTTCTTTTTGGTTTCTATATCGCTTTATTTCTCAGATAATTTCCGATAATGGGCAATACGTCAATGCATACCAATAGTCTCATTTTAAACGGAAGTAATCCGAGATAGTTTCAGGATGCATAAGATTGTAAACAAACTCTCTCTGGATATTTTCTTTTCTGTACTAAAATCTATTTTTCCAATGAGGTCCATGTGCAAAACAAACATCAACAGAAACGAATGAAAAAAATCAACAAAATTGAGAGGAAACTGATTAAGAAAAAGCTTTTTATTCAAGAACTTAAAATAAATGGCATGGAAATGCATCTCTAAAATGCCGGTAAACACATTCTGCCCTATTCTTAGAGTACAAAACGAAACCGAACGTAGCTTTTATGTTGTGTGCAATTTGTATTTACTGAAGAAACTTCTAAGTATCTGAATTTAAGGCGATTGAATACATTTTAAATCTATCTAGAGTAGGAGGTATTCAGTGAATTAAATTAGATAAATAAATAACAGTATGCTTAAAGATAATGTTTTTTCTTCTTGAACAGGCGTTGAAACCTGGTCGTGTTTCAGTAGTTTTACTAGTCATTTTAATAAATATTCTACTTAGAAAATATTGGCATTTTATATTTATTTTAATTTTTAGAATTCATTCTTTAATTTCTAAATGTTCCCACTTGTAAATTATACATAACCGTTACCATTTCATAACCGATATCCTTCTGTCTATTCAAAAGGAATTCTTAATGATTTCATGAATTTGGGACGTATAATAATAACCAAGTACTAATAGTGGTTAGGCAGACAAAGCAAGTTATAAGAATAGAAATATATGCAATAGTACCAAATAAAATTAAAACAAGACTGTCATATAAGTTATAACATAAAAGCATATTAGCCAGCCAGCGGACAGCGATTCTATAGTTATAGCATCTCTGCAAGATGGTAAAGGATAGGCTAAGATACCAATCTTATTGCCGATTCTTACGGATGGGTATTCAGTTAGTGACAGTAGATAAATATCCTTTTCCCTGTGGAAATCTAGTCAACTGACGATTCTTGTCGTCGATTATTTATCTTTAATTCTGTCATCCAGTTCAGCCTAGAACGGTTCAGTTATAGTATATGGTATATAAATTCAGATGAATGTGACAAATTAAAATTTCGTTTGAGGCATTCGCAGTTATCAACCTTTACCCATTTCATTTGCGACTGAAACAAAAATAAGGAATTCTAATCAGCATTTTTGCATTTAATTTGGCTCCACAAATTACAGTTATAAACAAATTGCAAATGTCGAATAGCTTCTACTTCCTACTCAAAAAGAAAGAGTGCACACACCAAACGGAATATAAAACTTAAAGTTTTCTTCATCATTGGAGGTTTTAGCTGCAGTAGCCATCATCTGAGAATATTAAGCATTAACCAATACAAGCTGCAGTCAGAATACTGCTGCTCAATATTTATGCATGCATTTTTTTCGTACACATAAATCTACACAGGATTTTCCAAAAATGTATATACACTATAAATAATTATAGAGTTCGGTGTTTATTAAATACATTTCATTTTCAAAACGTTTTAGAATCTACATACAATATTTAATAGTTTTTTTTAACCCGGTAAGACGCGCGCTACGAAGAGTAACACGAAAACGCGAAAGGTGGGTGTGCGATACCCCAATTCGTTATTTCTCTATTTAAGTAAAACTAGCAACATTTTTATGCTACATCTGCTTCAAATGATTCGTGCAAATAGTTCTCTTTATACAAAAACAAATTTTTAGACGAAAAATTTTATTATTATTGAACTCATTGCGAACACATAAGAAAAGTATATTTCTTACACACATGTTCTCAATATTTTTTATTTTAAAGAATCATCAATATTATAATCGTTATACAATTTGGATAGAAAAATACTGCTTCTAATTTTCTTAGGTACAAAGGGAACCATATTTTTAGTAATCCAAATAAGAATTCTAATGGGATTGACCTTTAGATCTAATAAATTTAGGGCTTAATACGCTTTTATTTTCAGAATAGTTTCTACAATTTTAAGCTTTCCCTCCAATAATTTTTGTGAAAGGCGATAAGAAATGTACCAGCTAAATAAAGTTACATTACGTACAGAATGACAAAACTTTTGCATCAATTTCTCGAGATTTTTACTCACACTATTATCCAGTTTCAAAGACTTGTATCCGTAAAAATCTCCTCTTTAAGAATATTGAATATTCTGGAATCCAAATATTTCCTCAATAAAACTTAAATAGGGAGAAAACATTATTTTCCTGTTCCTAATACGATCACTCAATTCAACAAAGAACTGACGCGAGGTCGCGCAAGGGGGTGTTCGACACCCTATAAGCTCAATTCCAATAAAAAAATAAAGGAATTTTTCTTGCAAAATATTCCGTCTGTTGAATGAGACCTTAAAGTCAGATAGCATGGATTTGACTCATTTCAACTAAAGGGAAGTGGGTATTTTTCACATTTTACGTGGCATGGGGTGCCGTGCACCCCCTTGCGCGCCCTCGCGGGTTAAGTGCCTGTTTCAAAACCGATATCCGTTCTGCTCCAGGCACTGCTGACAATGAGAAGCAATGGAATCACGAACATCCCCAAAACATTCCGTTTGGTATTTGTGTGCATTCTCGTTCGATGGTTTCTCTCAATTCAGGGAATGCTGCTGGTTTCATAGTGCAGACTTTGTATTTTAAGTATCCCCTGAGTTGAGAATAGAGATTGATTTGGTTTGGTTTGAGGATTACTGTCCCATGAGCCAATATACTGGCTATACTGCGAGAGCAACTATTGAACGATAATGTTTGGTTCGCTATGTTTTGAGTTAATGTATTCTCATACACACGGCCAGAAAACACACAGTCAAGCCTCAGAGTTGGCCTAACACAAATCTGCAGTTTTGGTGCAAAAATAGCGTATCAAATTCCATTCCTATAGATTGTTGTGTTTTTGAAATACTGTGTTCGCATACAACGACCACATAAAGCGAAGGTCAGCCAATTAGTTGACGAATCTTTCCAAAATTTGATAAAGATCTAAAATCTTGTTGAATAATCCATATTCTGAATTCCATTCCTCTTGCTGATTGCTTTTTTGAGCTATCGCAGAAATCTTTTCCATAAATGGATTCCGTCCAATAACTGATGGATATTTGCAGTCTTGATTCGAATGCCTCATAGCATATTTCATTCATCTAGTTCCTTCCATGTTTGAGTTATCATTTTCACAAGAACCACATAAATTATTACATAGTTAATAATTAAAATGCGGAGATTCATGAGAATCTGGAGGTAGAGTTTTTTACAATTACAATACTTCTGTTTTTATATTTGTTATGCAGGGTCTACCAGAATATTAGGTTGTTTTTGAAATAATTACAAAATCATTAGTTTTGATAAGAAACAGAATTTATTGACAAATCAACATTCGCATTTAATATTCATGAACGGAAAACAATATCTTCTAAGTGAGATCCATTTTCGTTTATGAATTGACTTTACGCAGGATGTCTCCGAGCCTAGCTACTTTAAAACTCCACATTTTCTGGAGAACGCAGCTGATGTCGCTTACCATCAGTTTTTTTTAAATCTATGAAACTCTTAAAACGACGCGTAAGCGAATATAAAATTGTTTTAGGAGAGGGAACGCAGTTATTTCAGAAGATTTTAAATCTCCAACGAGATTTATGCTGATTAGCGGTAATTGATTCACAACTCCTCCAGAACAATTGTAAGCAAAAATCTGCTGTTCTGATGCCCGCAAATGCATGGCACCGAGTAAAATGCTAAATCTATGAACAACGGAATGGAATCTCACCTGTCGCCCACCTGTCTCTCTCTCCAAAGCTGAGCATGCGCTATTACAAAACAAATCTGGTTTATCTGCCTCATTCTGTACACTGTAAAAAATATCCGTTTTTTTCCCGGACTTTTTCCGTATATTTGACGGTTTAAAGCTGTTTTGTTGACAAAACGGTTTTTCACCGTTTTCCGCTCTAGCCATAAACGGTTTAAAACCGTCAGTCCAAATCCTATTTTTCGTCATACGGTATTGCTTTCCGTACGATAACTTTCTCTTTTCTTAAATGTAATTTTATTGCATTCATTTCATGTTTTTAATAGGGTTCCATCTCCGCTATTGTTTACACATGTTGCAGTAACCTGTTGTCACTCATGAAAGCTAACCTTAAAACACGTGTTCTGGCAATAGTTGATATTTACACCACTAAGTGGCGCCACTAGAGCTATAGTGACTTTAAAACTCAAATAGATTATTTCTACTTCATTTTACGAATTCTCCGGTGGTCTAGTGGTTAGAGCGACTGCCTTTTATTTCTATGAACGCGGTTTCGATCCCCGGCTCGGAGGAGTTAGAAGTTTTGTCACCATCTTGCATCGAAATCGTCCAAGTAAGTTCAATTAAAAATTATATT
The DNA here is from genome assembly GCA_013235015.1 of Araneus ventricosus. NCBI lineage: Eukaryota > Metazoa > Arthropoda > Arachnida > Araneae > Araneidae > Araneus > Araneus ventricosus. Next base: position 81,050 of record BGPR01000723.1, on the reverse strand, counting down.
AATTAAATTAATTGAAATTAATAATTAAGCCTTGATTAATTAATATTCCTAATTGATAATGCACATTTCAACTCAACTCGAACAGAAGGAGAAAAACAACTCAACTCAGTCGATGACGTCACTTACTTCGATTACTTAATTTTTACGGAGAAAACTTAATTTCATACGGTAAAAACCGTTGTGCCTACGGATTTACTTCGTAACTTTTACGGTTTTGCACAACCAACCCAGCTGCCAGTTTAAAACCGTAAATTTTACGGGATTTTTTTTACAGTGTATTAGGAAGCAAAACCTCAATAAATGAATTAGTAAGAATCTTCCCAAAAGACTTTTTCAGTCCGCAAGTTCAAATAACCGAAATAACAGACTTTTGTAGCAATCTCAAAATGAACTATGAATATACCTTTAATGCTATAATATAAATACTAATTTTATACGAATAATTATTAAATATACATTTCGGTATGTGTCTCAGTCTTGGTCACGAAGGAGTTAATGTTTGTGATATCTGAAAATCCATTAATATGACAAAGTGTTACATAATGGGTTGATTTTAATAAAGGGTTATATTATTACAGGCACTTTTGAATCTGGTCATTACAAAAGTCACAAATTCATTCCAAACTAATATCGAAGCGATTTAATATGCCAGAATTTTAAATACCAGTAAGAGCGAGAATTTATGATTATCATACTAAAATCTAAACTTGATTTCATAATATTCATATAACCTAGAAGTTATTGTCATGGAATATATTTAAATGTATAGTACTTCAATAATTTGCAATAAAAATTGTATATCATAATCGTATTTATTAAGTAAATATGGAATATAACATTATTTATTTTATTTTCTAAAAGAACTGTACTTGAGATCTTGTAATGTCATCTTGTGACTAATATGTGCGAACTATTTGTAATGCAATTTTACGTAATATAACATCATTTACCACTAAACTTGCCATTTTTTGTATTGAAAGTGGTTTTTCAGCACCTAATGGAGATAATTTCTTATTCTCAAAGATTTTGAATTTATCTTTCTTAAGCACACAAACCATTAGAACATTGTGAAAAAAAGGCAATTTCTATTCGAAAAGTGAGAAAGTTTGAAAAAAAATAGCTTGCGGGTAAATAAGTTTTTATTTTTATTGTTTCATTTCTCAATCTAGAAGTTTTCTGCCACATTTAAATACAATATTTCATTCTCGAACACTTCAAAGCTCTTTCTTTGCTGAATAACATTTATTTGATTTTAAAAAATCGGATTTACTTGTAGAAGGTTTTCAATATTTTACTATTTTAAATTTCTATCTGAGAAAAATAGTTTTCCTCAATTCGAAAATACCGCGGATTGTATTAAGTCTCCTTTAAGTTTAAACATTCTTGGAAAAAGTTATATTCCTAGGGACCAGAATTATTGAATTTATATATTTAAAATTTAGAGAGACTGAACTTTTCACTGTAAGAGTCCTTTTTCTCTTAATTGAAATGAATATATTTACAAAACAAATTTTTACTTTTTCATGCTTGATATATTAAGAATGAAATCAGCTTTTATAACACATTCTAATGATACTTTCTTTGATATAAATGCGCGTTTGAAGATGGAATTGCCATAATCTCATGTAGATATCACAATTTGATGAACAATAAACCCTAAATTACATGCATATTTATGTTAAAAGTAATTTTTAATTTCAGGAATGTAAAGAGCTTTTAATGTGCATTATTTTCACATTTATTCAACGTGTAGTTTAATTTATAGCGTACATTACTTTACATGTAATTGGTAATGATTTTTCATGATATAGGGTCTTTGCAAAATTCTTCTGCTTTATTTGAGAATATTTTAAACATAAATGTATCACATTTGTCTGCCTTCATACATGAATGAAAACACAATACATCTTATAATAGAGACATCATACCGAATATTAGAAGCAATCTGTAACTTAAATATGATTGCTATTTGAATGTAAGTGAACGAGATGATGTATTATCAATTAAGAATTGATTATACATCATGTGATTGTATAATCAGGATTTTCTTTATTTGTCGATAAACATATTGTGATTTTGATTTTTAATGCATCTCCCGAACTCATCAGTTAATATACATCCAACACAGAATTCATTTTTATGTCATACAGGGTGTGCCAAAAGGTCACTTACAAATTTTAAGGATAGGTCAGGTATACAAAAACAAGTCATTTTGCAACAGAACATGGTGGTGCAAATTAAGAAAAAGAAAAGGATATGCCTATTTAGATCAATAATGCAGATTCAATGACATACGAATTCACAACAGCACAACAATATAGTTGAATGAATAACGACATTACAAGTCGTACGCAACATGACTGATAAATGGGAAGTAGGACTCAGTATCAATAACAAACCTTTGGAGTACTTAAAGTGAATGTTCAAAGGACTTGCCGTACGAACCTACAGGGTTCCCTCTTAAATTAGGGCCACCCCCTCTTAACTTCATAAGGACAGCAGCTTTAGTCATGGAAGTAGTGCCTAGGTATAGTGAAACGTCTAAGCGCTATGCGAAGAGCCCCCTTACAGGGCCATCTGGTGGCAAATTCCGGAGTTAGCGTTCCCATCTCGAAAACGGTACAAAATCGAGGAAAAATGTCAGTTACAAAGTTGTAGAGCAATATCGATTTAGTACAAAAAGGCACCTTTTGCGTCTTAATACGAAAAACAGAACGTTTAAAATGCACATTTGTTTGTTTGCATCTTCCGAAATTGTGACGTCACAAGACAAAAGGAGAAAATGTTATTTATCGGACAAAAAATGACCCCATTATATTTTTTCCTGTAGAAATAACTCAAATAGCAGGTGCATGGACCTTTCCACCAACATTGCAGGACTTTCCATGACGTATTACTGTTGCTTGCGCTAGCGCACCAGCTATATGCTAAAACGTGTGCAAAGTGAAATTCAAACAAGGGCTCAAATCTGTATTGTACATGACGGAGAGCACTTTGAACACCGAGAATAAAGGTATCTTGTGATAACTAATTGTTTTTTTCTCTTTTTAACCCGTTTTGTGAAGTCATAGTTTCGGAAATCGCGAACAATCAAATGTGCATTTTAAGCGTTGTGTTCTTCGTATTAATATACACAAGGTGTTTTTTTGTATTAAATAGATAATGCTACATTAATGCTTTGTAACTGACATTCTCCCTTTATTTTTCACCTTTTAGAAATAGGAACGCTAAATCCGAAGTTTGCCACTAGGCGGTGTTGTAAGTGGTCTCATAGCATAGCGCATAGACGTTTTTTCTATACCTAGACACTACTTTTATTACTATAGCTGCAGTTCTTTTGAAGTTAATAGGAGGTGGTCCTTATTTAAGTGGGAACCCTGTATAAACACTTCGCATATTGTTTTCCATGCAACTGTGCTGTGTTGTTATTAAATTTATATTACATTCATCCTGTGTTGTACTCTTTTACTTGGTATATTCTTTCCTTTTCCTTAATTTACTGACAAAAGGCCTCCTGTAGCAGTCACCCTTTGCGTTTGCGACCTCATTTTCTATTGTCAAAATGACTGGTTTCTGTATACATGACCTACCATTAAACTTTGTATGCGACCATTCAGGATACCCGTTATATGTACAAAATATACAGATACAAAAGTTGATAGTTACTAAAGTCCGTATAAGCTACAAAACTCATGATTTTAATTTAAGATACACAATTTTGAATCAGTAATGCCTTAAAAACTAGAATTATATTTAGTTTATCTAATGTTTGGCATTTTTATGTCTTAGTTGAAAGTATAAGAACACTTTATAATGAATACTAACTGTAATTGAAATTTATCTGATTTATCGAAGCTGCTCTGTACATATTATCTGAAACAGAGTCAATTCTCATGATGTCATTGTCGCATAGCAAACATAGTTAGTTGCGCATGCCACCTAACTTATTACTATGCATTAACTTATGCAGTATGCTGTTCTGCGACGTGATTTCCTTTTTCCTCCTGCAATATTTATTCTAAGTCGGTTCCAAAAATAAATTACCGCAGTGCATTTGGTGTGTATTAAGTTAGTATGAATTGAGTCCTTTAAACAATAACAGTCCTCATCTTGTGGAATGCCATGATATCTAGAAAACAAAAAATAATCTAAAAATTACTTATTGAAATCAAAATTTAAAAAAAATCATATTCTGTAAATCCAAAAAGCTGCTCAGATTTCAAAATATGCAAAATATATAAGAAACATAAAATATATTTTGATATTAGTTAATAAAAAATCCTTTAGAAAAGTTCAAAAAGTATTGAAAAAAGGGCGATTAAAGATGATAGGGAAATTTAAAGTTCAAAACTTAGTACTGATGCTTTTGGTATGCCTCAAGAATCTAGCGCCTTTTCCTACAGTGTCGCATATGAAAAGGAATAAGTTATAATTAGAAAGAATTTTTATAAAGAGAAAGAATTCTAAGCATCTTAAAATTCGATGTAGACAATTTGATGAATCTCGACGTTTTAGCCCTCCACGAGAAAAAAAAAATCGACGAGAGGCTGTTTCTGCGACACGGCCGCTGGGATTGAGGGGCGTAGATTTACTTACCTTACTCAACTGTGACTAAAGTAGCTCTATGTGACTATTAACTCTATAGTGACTATTATTCTAGTGTGACTCTATCTATGTAAAATTCTTCGTGATTTTCACCAACTTTGGAACTCGACTGTGACTAAACCGTAATTACAAATTCTAAAATTCTTTCTGCAATCTTCAATGTCTACCTTTCTCTGTTAAATGAAATTAAAACCAACTCTTTATCTTATTTGGTTGCGGAGCTATAAGCGTTTAAAAATACCCCGAAAAGCGTCATAATTTTTCTTTTCCCGAGACACCTTAGACCATTATGGAGAGACGGAAGTCTACGTCAAGAACATTTTGGGAATCAAGTCTGTCTATCTGTGAACGCGATAAATCCGAAACACAAGTTAAGCGGATGAAATTTATTACACCTAAATTTCAGATTTCAATCAGATTTCAATCAGATTTCGGTCGGAAGAAATGCGACCCCGAGATTCTGTCTGTTTCCCCCACCATATGCGTATGAAAATAACTTGACAATGCAACGATTTAACTGTATGAAATTTTGTGTTTGGTTTTCAGCACCAAACTTGTAGGTCTGTGTCATTTTTTAGCCAAATCTTAAGAGGATTGATCGTCAATTAGTCTGTCCATTCGTTTTGGCACATTATCAACTCATTTTATGGTATTTAAAAATGTGAGATCAAAACTACCTGAAGGTTCTCTCCAAATTGTAATTATTTGTAACCGTAGAAAGATGGATTTTCTAGCAAAGCGTTTTTTGGCTAACAGGGAAAGACAACTGTTCATAACTACGATGCCAATCAGTGGAACCCCGAGACAGTCCTAGCTTTCTGTGTTAAGTAACAATGGGCACATGTTTGCGAAATGCCGTGTTAATACAATCGGATTTCATTCATAAAAGTTTCTGAACAAAACTATCTGAAGGATACTTTCACATTTCTAATAGGTTTACCAATTAAAATATCAAGACAATTTCTGTTATAAAATGTGTTTGTAGTTAATCATCCCGTACCTTGGGAGACACCACAAGTAGGTGGTGTGGAAAGCCACTTGATAAGAAAACTGGTTTTCGTTTTTCCTAAGGGTGTAGTAATTGTGATGGGGATATGTTGGCTCCGTTATCGATGACACGGCACCGCATATCTCTTGGCGAGGTCTGTGCTGGTGCCAGTGATGGTGACAGGCCACAGGTTAAAATAGGTCACAATTTAGGTGACAGGTCACAGGTTAAAACAGGTCACAATTTAGGTGACAGGTCACAGTTCCCCTCTGCTGCTGTGTCGGCCATGTCAGTTAGTGTAACCTGTTCGTCTAGACAAGACGATGGTTAGCATTTATGATTATGATTAATCATACTTTTTTATGTAAAGGTAGGCATTTGGTAACATAATTAACTTTTAACAAGTGGAGCTGTTTTCAAGATATCATAGAACAATATAGATATATAGAAAAACGTATAGTCGTACACATATTTGCCTAATCTCGTTATTTTCTGTGCTATTCGAAAATCACAAAACAAATATCTACCAGATTGAAATTTAAGATTTTTCTATTTATTAATCGCGTTCTTAATATTTAATTAGCATGTTGAATGCAATTCTTCAAACAGTCTGAGTTATTTAAATAATCAGTTCACAAATTATTTTATGATTATTACTGTCTGAAGCAAATAATCTTCTAAAGGATGTTAATAAAATATATATGACAAACAACTAGTTAAATTAGTGAATGACAACTTTCTTATATTTTAATAATATTCTTTAAAAATTCGATTTGAATATTCAACTAACTAATCCAACCTTTGAAAAAAGCGATTTACATTGTTTAAGCAAACGATGTTGCCAATCAAAGAATAATTATATTTATAAAAGCTCATCTTTTATTTAAATTATACAGTATTTGGAATGAGTAACAAAAGCAATCGATTTTGTTAGTTATTTTTAATTTTTGAAGATAAATCCAAGCATTTTTAAATGTCAGACATGCAATAGATTAAAAGATAAGAGAGTTTAGAATAAAATGAAATAAAGTGACGTCATAACAACAAAAAAACGTAACTGCTCTTCTTTTATGCTGTACCTTGACGTCACGTCCGTTTTACTCCTGGAAGATGCACTGCACAGCGGATTTCAAATTTAAATTGCCGCGTCATATAAAGCCGGCAATTCATCTGTACTCCATTCCATCCATTTGTCCCAACATTGTTTTTCCCCCGCCCATTCAACTCGAAAAATCGGGCACGTCCATTCACCTGAAGTTCCAAAGTGCGCTGGCTGTAGGGGAGAGCGATCTTCTTTCCCCCTCTACAGCTGATCTTCGATCCCCCTATTCCTTTCCTCACTCCTCGGATTTCAGATTTACTACCCTCGTAGCAGGGTGTCGATCTAGTCAATTGTTTGATATGCCGACTAGTATCGCCGAAAAATCCGAACTGCCGGAGTTTGGTTAGGTTGGAAATCCGACTTTTCAAAGCCGCTGTGCTATTTTCCATAGGTTTTCGACCTTGACGAATGATTTTTCCTTCTCGTGTTCCAAAATTTGCATTTTGGAGAGATATGAATGGCCTGCTTTAGAAATTTATCACATGCGCATGAAATGAATACATTGTAATATGGGTAATAATTAATTTGAGAAGCATGGATAAAATGTGCCAATGCTTCAGTAAATAAGTGTTTGTAGCTATCTAATGAAGTTGGATAGTAATAATAATAATAAAAGTTTTTGAGTAGGTTGCTTTTATTAGTGCACCAAAAGGTTAAAAATAAGTTTTAATCAAAAATCTGGTGGTCACAGCAAAATTAAAAAAAGTGTAAGGACTGATTAAATAACTTAGAATTTTAATCACATCCATAATATATATTAATTTATAATGAATGTTTAGAAATTTTTCTTTCCTTATCGTATAATTTTCAAAGCTCCCCGCCTTTACGATATTTACTTTGAGCTCCCGATTTTTGATAGGAAAACTATTTTTTACACTTTATTAAACAAATAAAAGCGTGCTTTTTGAGCACTTTTATTATTATTTTCTATATTTTAGTCTTTAATATATTTCATAACTCATTCTTATAATTCTTATCGAATCTTGCAAACAATTTCCTCAAATTTACTACCAGATTCCCCTCTCATGGTGAATCAAAATTAAATAAAATTAAGCGATTAATTGATAATTAAATAATGAAACTATTAAAATACTGTATTGCCATTATGAACACACAACTACACAGAATTTCAGAACTCTAGAATACATGGCAGTGCTCAAAAAATCGATTATGAAATTCCCATTAAAATATTTTTAGATGTCTGAATACATATTTTAAAACGCTTTAGATATTCATAACGAGCTAAACATCGCATTTTAAGAATTTCTTTCAGAAGCAATAGAAATGGATATGAATGCTGTAGAATTTCAACTAGATTTCTCAAGATAGCGAACATAACAATGCCCATTGTTTCCGAACGAACGTTTAAAACAAGTCTCTATTAGAAGCATTCTATTTGAAAAGAATTTGTCCCCAGATAAGTCTTTTAAGAATTTAAGAAGAGCTCAGTTTAAATACTTCAGCTTTCATGCGGAAATCTCTTGTAACAGTAGCTTAAGTGTCCAGTTTCTGAGATAAAAATCTTTCGAAAATACTACTTGAAATGGGGCTTATTAAGTCGAGGCCCTTCGGGCAAGTATGCGATACTTCAGCCTTCCTTAACGAAAGTATTAAAAGTAGTTCTCGATGTTTCACGAAATAATCTCTATTTTTTGGATTATCTTCTGAAGGGTAATAAGGTTTAAGATATTTTACTACTGTTCATGGAAAAAGACAAAAGAGTAATGATTTTTATTATCTAATTCAGCGTAAACTGTACTTAGGACTTTGGCAGAACCCAGTGGAAATAGAATATTCCATTGATAAAATAGTTTTTACTAAAATATTGTCAGACTTTATTTAAACATATCAGTAACAAATGCGGGAGTTCTCTAAAATGACCTATGATGTTTCGATATGTAATTTCACAAAGTTTGCAATACTTATTATTAATTATTTTTCAGATTAAATTGTATTTATTGAAGAATAAATTTATAATACATTTCAAACGAACATTTCTAGTTCGAGTTTGAAAATAGCAAATTCTTATAATGTGAAATAAAATTTCGAAATGGATACGCTAAACCTACGGGATACGTTGGAAAAGTGGTGTTGTAGACTTCCTAGCTGAATAGGATGGAATTCTTGTGAGGAAAATTCATAAAAAATGTAAATATGAACAGAAGCCCAAATGAAGGTCTCTTTTTTATAGATTTGCGATCTTCACTGGAGATGAAGAAAAGTCACGATAGGTGTACTAAATCTCAATAAGAGTACAAAAAAGTTATTAATAAAATACTGGATAATAAAGAAATCGCATTCTCTCTCTCTCTATATATATATATCAATGTCAACTTTCAATGTATATACAAAGACTGTAGTTTATCGATAAAAGCTTATAGTGAAACAAGTGATATAAGTGAAATCTATAGGAACCACTAAAAAATTAGAGAAATCATAATCCTTTCTGCGAACAGTGTTAGCATAAAGCTAAAAACACTGCCTTCACCCCGAGCATTATAACAGACCAAGAATTCGAATGAAATACCAAATATTAAACTTACACAATAAATAAACATTTCTGCTATGATTGTATCTTATTTGTTATATACAGGGTGTCCAACAAAGGACTCCCTCATTTTAAAATTAAATAACTCGGCAACGGAGATCGATAGAAGAACGAAACCAGTGATGTGCTTAGTCTGAAAGCCGTAAAAATCTGATACAAAAGTTTCAAAATTAGTTATAAATGTTGCCGACAGGTGGCGCTGTACGTTGTAATCACAGTTCAGATTTCGAGAAGAAAGCTATAAACTGTCATTTGCAAGTAATCGTTGCAATCACATCACAATCGATTCAAATTAGGCATTTTTCGTGCTTGCCAAGGACAGTTTATAGATTTCTTATCGGATTCTGAATAGCTATTACAACCTGCAGCGCCACCTGTCGGCAACATTTATAACTAATTTTGAAACTTTTGTATCAGATTTTTACGGCTTTCAGACTAAGCACATCACTGGTTTCGTTCTTCTATCGATCTCCGTTGCCGAGTTATTTAATTTTAAAATGAGGGAGTCCTTTGTTGGACACCCTGTATATTATGTATATATATATATATATATAAAGGAAAGTATCGTTTTCATAAATAATTTCTCATTCTTTTATTAACCATTGCCTGTCGAAGTTTTAATTTTTACTTAAGATACTTTAAAGGACTTAGCTGTTGGATGTTTCTCTTTAGAACGTTGGATGCAAATAAATGGATTTTGGAAAGCAATTGAAAATTATTTTGACTTCTTCCGATATAAACTGATATTATAATTTATTATGTAGACATGTGAAATCAATGGGTTTTTTTTGTAGAACTTTCTTTTACGAATTTGCATCATAAGGAATTTTTCCGTATGGTGTTTCAACTGAAATATACCAATAACAGTTGAAAGGCTGTATTATAAATACGATATTCTCCATTTTCTTACTATAATATCAATTATTTTTTTATCATTTTGCATGAAGTAATGAATAAATTTCAATTACAGTTTCAAATATTTTGATTATTAAAATATCAAAAGAGTTAAAACTTCAAAGAACTTTGTGATCTACGATCATAAGTGAAACGTGATATTTTATCGTAAAATTTTAATTATTTCGGAACAAAAATCTTCACGGCATGATTTTGAAGCTCCTTGAAATTTAGGAGCATTAATAATAAGAATCTCAAGTTTAGCATTGTCAACTATTTTGATGCAACGAATAAATTGAAAGCCAGAATAAAAACTTTGGTATGTTTATGGAGCAATTTAATATTTCGATTTTTTAAGCTCATAAAAATCGAAATGTGCCTTTCTTTTTTAAATTTTATTTTAAATGGATCGTAAACTCGCATTTCTGTCGCACGTAAAATATTTACGGAAAAGATGTGAAAGAACATTAAACATTTTGAAAGTACTTCAAATACCTAATGGGGAGCTGATAGACTCTCATTACAGCGTATATATCGAGCCGCTATCCTCTCCAAACTAGATTACGGTAGTGTAGTATGGTTCTGCTCGAAAAAGCGTTTTGGAAAAACTTGATCCTATCCATCATTCTGCACTGCGGCTATGTTCAGGTGCATTTAGAACATCACAAATTTCAAGTTTATATGTTGACTGCTATGAACCTCCTCTGGAAATCAGACGTCAGATGCTCTCCTTGCAGTATTATTTGCGCATTTTATCTAATACTAGGCATCCATGTCATGAATTTCAACTTCGCCCCTTTTTACATCGCTTATAATAAGCAAGACCAACCTCTGTGTCAATCTTTTTCACAAGAATGCATAATTTTATGAAAGATTTTAATTTACATAAAGTCCCAATTTCTCAGCAAATGAGTTTCCTACTTCCTTGGAAAGCTTCTCAACTTAAATATTTGAACCCATTTGGTTCGTATGATAAATCTAACACATCGGCCACAATCTTTCTTCTTTGCAAATCACCGACAAAGATTTCATGATTTTGTTCCTATTTATACAGACGGATCAAAATTATCCTCTAGAGTTTCATTTGCTGTTGTTTTTCCTAAATCGGTTTCAGCTTTTACTCACCTTTCTTTCTGCTCGATATTCCCAGCAGATATTACGGTTGTCTTCCATGCTTTAAAACAGATTTTAAAATGTCCAGTGGGTAAATATGTACTATACACCGATTCTTTAAACGTCTTGCAGGCGTTGAATTCCTTGCATCGTAAAAGTCATCCATTGGTATTTTTAGTGTTAGATCTCTACGAAAAGCTTATTTTCCAAGGATTTTCTCCAGTTTTCTGTTGGGTTCCTTCCAATGTAGGTATCACGGGAAATGAACAACTTATTCAGCCACGCACTTTTTACCACCCGTTCCAGTTTGGGATCTCAAGAAATATATTAAATCCTGTTTACAAATGAAGTGGCAGAGACATTGGGACCAAGAAATAAATAATAAACTTCACAGCATTAAACCTATTATTGAGAACTGGCCAGAGAACGTTAACTGTAAAAGGGGCACAATTCTGACCAGACTTTGCATTGGGCATACCAGATTTACCCATCGTCATCTTTTGCTGGGTGAGTCAGCTCCTACTTGCCCACACTGTAGCTGTACTATGTCTGTAAAACACATCCTCATTGAATGCACACATTTTCAAATTCATCCTTTGCGGTTTTTAACACGAGCTCACCTACTTTAACCTCAATGATTGGTCGGCATCCTCACATTTATCTTTTTGAATTTTTAAAAATCACTGGTTTTAATAACAACTTGTTTTGACTATTTTGCGCCTTGCTCATTTTTACCTCTTGTCGCTGAATGAGCATGTGAAAGTTTAATTTTTTTGCTGTCATTTATTGATTGTTTTTATATCTGCTCATTACCTTCTTACATATTACTACCTTGTTTGGCGCAGCATGGACAAATACTGGTCCTTGCGCCATAAACCCCCAAACAAATCAAACCAAAAAAGAGCTAAGTTGTAGAACATTAAGGATTTTATTTTTCTGTGCTCCACTGATATCAGGTTCCTATCAGAAATCGAACTTTTTTTGTGTCCAAATGAAAAATAATTAATCCAGATGTCACAACATGTATTAGAGGTGTTCATCTTACGCTTTAAACGTGACAGGTTATTTACATAAAATAAGCAAAACTCAATAACGGAAACAACTAAAGATAAAGATTTACGATTAAAAGAACAACAAAAAGATAGCTATTCCTATGTAAAATACCATTAAAAATTTTTTCAGAGCTTCCTTACAGAAAAAGAATTAAGATTACATTTTAAATTCTTATGCAAAGTCTAGGAATTAAATCTTTCTTTGATGATACAATAAATGTCAATTCAAATGATTCAGAGTAGATTCCGCCATCATCGAAATAATTGTCTCTTCCAAAGTATGTGTCAGAACAGAGCAAAGTTTAAGGAAGGATTTATTTTATAATCTAAAGATTTACAAGGATAAATGTTTGTTTTGTGATTTTCCACTTTTATTATTCACCAAGCTTTGATTTTCTAATTAAAATTCCATGCATAAATGCTTCACCACTGTATTAGAGATTGTGAATTATTCGCAAAACTACTTTTTATCTGAAATGGATTTCTATTTCCATTGTATTTTCAAAATATTTTTTCAAATTTATGCATTCCAGAAATTTCGATAAAGAAAATTAAGATTATATTTTTACTTCGGCTGCTCATGCATATTTAAATTTTTAGCTACCACATCAACAGGAAAGTTAAGGTTTATAATCTGTTTCATCATCCAAGAAATATTTTTACTTAAGTTTTCTCAAAACGTTTTTAGAAAATGTTTTAGTTTTTATAAGATTAAAATCAAACTAAAATAAGAAAAACCATAAATTGTAGCTTAAAGAAAATATACTCTTGGTTTAAAAAGCTGATAGTAAGGTAATTATTTAAGATATATATACAGCTATTTTAAAATGTTCTTATACTTTTCTGAAACGTTAAATTTTAGATACATATTGAGAGAAAAAACATAATGAATTTTTTCTTTCAATATTACTAATATAATAGCCCAGATCTGTCCCTCACTGATCCGGTAACGCTCTGACGTCACCAACTATAAATTCTCGCCACAGCACTGCGAAACCTTAAACAGCATTATTTCATTGTTAGAGCACTTGAATTTCAGTGATTTAAAATTTTAAAAAATAATTGTCGTTCTAATTTTAAATTTAATAGCTCTAAAATAGTGAAATAAAATTTGCTATCGATTGATATAAAATTTATCTCGCTATGATCAATAGTTCCCGAGAAATTTTAAATTATATTAATCATATATTTCAAATTAATTTCTGTTTTTTAGTAGAAAGTAGTAAATTACGTCAGTGGTATATCAGTGACAAGCAGAGAAGTGCTTTGTTTTGATTAGAATTTCGAAAAAGAATTCCTTCTAAATTTTAACTTACGTTTGACAAGCTGAGACTTTCATTGTTATTGAATTATAATAAAATTGTTAAACAACGAAAAATACTTCACACGGAATGTTGTTTACCAAGAGATTTTTTGAATAAAGAGATATGTAAATAAAAAAATATTTCTCGTCATAAAACGTGTTTTTTTTATTTGTTTTCAATCAAAGTTAAACATTTCTCTCGAAAATATATCTATTTAAACACGTCAAATTTGACGGTAATCTCTCGAATGCAGAGGCAATTTGCACCCGTCATACCATGATTTTCTAGTTTATAAGGACGATGCAAAATCTTAAAATCAAGCAGAGAATTTATAGTTGTTTAAAGGACAAATAAAAGAATAATTTGAGGATGCACCAACACAACTTTTTTCATTTTAAATCACAATTTCCATTTTATACTTGTTTCTTAAAAATTGCATGCAAATTATTTTTCATTCAGATTATATAAAGGATTTTTATTTTTAGGATTTATTAAATTATGTTTATTATTATTTAAATTTATTATAACGTAAATTTTTATTGACACTTTTTAACCAGTATTAGCAATTTTAAGCTACATCAAATATGAATGAGACAAATTTTAAATTTTTATTTTTCAAGAGAATGTCTAAAAGTTACTTTTTTATGTTATTCAATTTTAAAAACGTCAGGCTTGAAAAATTGGTTTGCTTCTTGAACAGTTTACTTATTCTGAAAAAGGCCATTCTTAAAGTATGTCTGAGAATGTTTATAGAAAATTGATCTAGTTGGCTGAAACCTTTCTTAAAACTCTTTAACTTAACTGTCACCATCATCTGTTCGTTGGAACAGAAAACGCTGGTAGCATTTTATGAACATCAGAAGAATCTTTCTCTTTTTCATCATTTTATTCTTTATAATCTCAAATCTGAGAGCGAAAAGTTTAGATTCACCGCATGATACAAACTACTCTTATCTTTGAGAATGAATCGCATCGTAGTTTCTAAATTTAAATTCCAAAAGACTGAGAAGCTTTAAAGCTTATTCATTTCAAGCCCGCTGATGCAATTTCGGAGTTAATAAGGTGTGTACTTGGAGAAACTAATAGATCAGTGAAAAGAGTTCGATTAGTTTAGTTAAATGTTGAAAAGAGGGTTTGAATTCTTTTCGTGATTCTAATTTCTTATCTTTTAACTGAGTTTTCTCATTTCCTACTGTTCTTTATTTTCAGCACTTTTGAATTAAAGATGAGATGGAGATTTTTTTAAAAAAATGATGAATTGGGATTTTTTTGTCATTTTTAATTAATCATTTTTTGAATATCGATTTACAATTTCTAACAGACTCTTGGCATTCCTTTTAGTTTCTAAAACTGCAACTGAATTCGAATACAAAAGAAGTCTTATGTTATTTTTCTTAGCTCTGTACTGAACAACTTTTTACTTTCAAACATCATATATGAAGTTTAATAAATAAGTATAAATAGTATAAGAACAAATAAATTTAAAAATTAGTTATTAATTCATATGTATATTAAAAGAAAATACAAAAAATCTCCGTCGATTAGCCGGAAGGCAAAGGTAGATTTCTTTTTGTCTGAAGAATAGAAGGAAAATAATATTTCATCCAATATTTTTATTAGAATTAGAGCTGCAAAATTGAAAGTGGTTGGGAGAATATGCAAACGATGCGAGCTTTCCAAGAAGGTGTTACATACATAGGTTAAAACGTAGTTTAAGTTAAGGGGGTAGGTGGAAATCACTTTTCAACTCATAAGTTC
This sequence comes from Araneus ventricosus, assembly GCA_013235015.1. Lineage (NCBI taxonomy): Eukaryota > Metazoa > Arthropoda > Arachnida > Araneae > Araneidae > Araneus > Araneus ventricosus. Next base: position 65,686 of record BGPR01000723.1, on the reverse strand, counting down.
TTAGCAATTGCAGCTATAAAAAACTTTCAGAACAAAAGTTGCTCGTTATGATAAGACAATAATTCGCCTAATTTGAATTATCTTTCTATCTTCAATCGGAAGGGAATTATGGGGAAATGAAAATCCCTCCTTTGAGTTGGATAGACGAACTCGGTCGATATTTTCACCGTCCTTGCAACATATCCCTAGCTATTTAAAATTTAATCAAAATTACTTTAGTTGTCGTGTTCGCAAGATAACATGGTGAAAGCGTTATACACACACACACACATATATATGAAAGATCAGGCTTTAAAGGTGAAGTAATCCATGTTGGTAAAGGGAAAGACAGCAGTTGTTAAATCTTCATTTATTCAGTCGTAGTAGATAGTTCAGGTTATTGTTTATAGGAAGGGATCCTAATGTATGTATATCCATGACCAGGAATCAAGAGTTAACGCTCGAAGCAGCGCGACGTTGTTATTCATTTACATGTTGGAATCAAAAAGGGCAGATAGGAATGCGCAGAAAGTTTAAGTAACCTAGAGAAGGGAATTTTCCCGGAAAAGACTCGTGATTCGAAATGAAAGTCGTAGTGCGCTTATTGCGATGGAAGTAGAAGTAATTAAAAATGAGGTGTCGTTAAAAATGATTTAAGAAAGTAAAAATTAAAATATCATATATATATTAAAAGAAAGTACAAAAATTCCCCTTCGGCTAGCCGGAAGGCCGGATTCAAACATACAATATATATATATATATATATTGAGACTTTCAACTTCAAAGATCTTTCCACAAGCATTCCTTTAATAACTCTTCGAGAGGTGCTTAACTCTTACATTTTTGATTACAAAAATATTCTCAATATTTCTTTTGAGTATTGGGATAAATTATGTAATTTTGCATATTTAATAATTTTATTTACAATGGGGAAAGTATTTTTCTCCAAACTCATGGCATTCCTCAAGGATCTTCTTTTCCTTCTATTACAGCTAACCTTTTCCTTCATTATTTTGAAAAGAATTATTTCCTTTTTCATCCTCAGGCTTTCAGATATGTAGATGATCTTATTATTTTTAATCGTAGAACATTTAATAATACGTGGCAATATATTTATCCTTCAGCCTTGCTTCTTAAACAAACAAACAGTAATCATTCTGAGGCGGATGTTTTAGATATGGAGATTAAACATGTTGTTAATAAATTTTGTATGGATATATATTACAAAAGAAAGGATTTTAATTCAATTCCTACTATTAGTTCACACTCTGCCTATATATATTTATTTATATATCTTGTTCAAATTTTCAATCGTTAATAAAATACTTTTTATTCATCCACTCAAGTTCAAATACATTTTTTAAAACTTGTAGTGGACGACACTTGATGTTAATACAGTTTCTTCAAATATTAATTCATTAATTAAATTAAATTAATTAATTTTAGTTTTATATGAGAGAAAAAAATTTCTAAAATAAAATTTTTCTTTGTTGACCTAAGTAGGAATTGACTTAATTTTTTTTATATTACTTGTTTTAGTGTCAACCGATTTTCCTATTGGTCTTCTAATATTTTATTAAGATTTATAGAAACACAATTCTCACTCAATTTTCTCGTATTAAATCTATTCGTTGAAATGAAAATTCAAAATCGAGACAATCAAAACTTTTGTTTGATCAACTTTTAAAAAATGGTATTTCCAAAAACTTTGTGCAACGATTTCTCAAGCGGTGAATTAGGGGCTATCGGCAAGTCCTTTTCTCCTTTTCTTCCTCTGTTTGGCAACAGCAATAACTGGTTTGGCGACATTTCCTCGTGCTTCTAACTTCTCGTGTGCTTATTCCTGGCGTTGGTATGCCATTTCCTTTTCTCTCTTTTATTGTTTTGTGAATATTACGGTATTATTTTTATTCTAGGTCTTATGTATTCGGATTTTTTGCTTTCGATATTTTAAATAATCTTCATTGTATTTGTCTTATATTCCAGAATTATTCCCTTTTATCCCAGCTTTTTGAGGGGATAGCGACAAATTTTTACGGTTTTCATATGTCGTTAGCAGAAAAAAGCACTTATTAATATCATAGGCAAGCTTCCCTTTCTGACGAGCTGCTCGCCATGATATTTTTCAATTTATTAAAATTTTTTCTTCTTTTTTTGTCCTTTGCTTCTTGTATATTTTTGAATTTTTATCTTTTGTTTCTTGTTTGTTTTGTTAAAACGGGATACCTAAGGTTTGAAGGCCTGTTGGAGCTACTAAACTAATCAAAAGAAAGATTGTCAAATTTTACGAAAATATTTTTTATTTATCAGAGTTTAATAAACCTTTCAGGAAAAGTCACAGTTTCATTACTTCTTTTACTAATGATTTTTTTTGTTGAAAAAGTCAAAGTATCCCGTTTTTCCCCACTAGTGTTTCTCCCGTTTTTACCCACTTTCACATGTTAACTCTATGGGAAATTAGGGAAAACTAGATTTTCAGTGGAAAAGTAGCACATTTTTTTATTTTATGTGACAATTTAAGAATAAAACAATTTTCTAAGATTTAACAATATTTATAATAGTTGATAAATTTAAGGAAACAGACGATTTTTTTAAAATTTGACGATAATTACAATAGTTGACAATTTAAGAATAAAGGCAATTTTTAAAAAGATTTATCAATATTTACAACAGTTAGCAATTTATGAATAATGACAATGTTTTAAGATTTAACAATAGTTATCGTAGTTGACAATTCAAGAATAAAGACAATTAGTTTTAGAATAGTAATAAGTAAGAATGGTAATAATTCACACAATGTAGTTGTCTTTATTTTCCGTTCTGCTGCCGATTTAGTGGACTCATTTATGTTCTTTTTATAAGACGGCTTTGCAGTACTGGTTTTTCATACTCTTCTCTTTTTGAGGTTTTCTGTTTTTGAGTCACCACAAAATAATTTTCTCTTCTTTGATAGCTTTTTTTTCTTTTCTCTTTTCTTTTCTTCTAACTGTTGGAAATAATTTCCGTTAGATCATTTGACGCAAAGGTCAAATAGGAATGGCCCTCACAATCTACCAATTATCTCACAACCTAAGAAAATTCCTCTTCGGTCGGGTATCCGTAGCTTCCTTTAGTATTCCGTTTCACCCCAAGTGTAGAGGCCAAAAGCAACGAAATAGAACAGCGCAATTATTGGAGTAAATCCGTATTCTTTGATAGAGTATAAATCCTTAGTAAACGTATAAGCTGGACTAAAAACAGTTTTTAAAAATGTAATGACTTTTAAGTAAGGGTAGTTTAAAATCATACGAACATTGGAGAGGTGACGTCATAAAACAATTAAACCTTTACAGACGAAGTGAATTTAACAACAAAATGGAAAGTATGACCATTCTTTTTTCTTCCCTAGTGGAGAATAATTCAGTATTTGTCCACTAGAAAGAAGAATTAATAACGCCCCGTTTTTCCCCACTATCCCGTATATATATATATATATATATACACAAACATAAACAAAAACAGAAACAAATGCAAAAACCAATTAAGAAATTAGTTTTTTAATCAAAATAAATACTTAACTTACTCGGTGTTCCGGGGAAACAAACTCTTTTTAGCATTATTGCTAGAGTTTGTGATTGGAAAACACCGAATTCATTGATATATACGCTCGTTCGGGATTTCCCTCGCTGATGACGCGTCCCGGACGTTGGCGATATGTTCCCTTTTGGTTGTTTTGGTTTTCATTTTTGACATGGTTTTGTTTTCTTTTGTTAATATATATATATATATATATATATATATATATATATATATATATATATATATAAACTTTTTAACAAAGGGTGGTTTAGGGGTCTGGAGGACATGATCAGTGAAGATCTATTGGAAATTTTCCAAATGTCGTGTTATGAGAACCATTGAAATAGGTAGATTTTCTGTAAGGAATCTATCTAAAAATGTACACAAAGGATAATGTAAACTTTTATCAGGAGTCTCATTTTATAATAACTTGACGTTTATGCCGGTCCATGCATATGTAAACTGCCAAGCATGTATCGCAGATTGACGATCTACTTTCATAGTCAATTTATACTTAGAATAATCATGTTCGAGTATCAAAATCTTATACCTAATCCACGTAACTCCATCGGAAATGAGGGCTCGGCAGTAATCTGGTGAAAAAAAACTCGGCTTCGCGTTTGGAAGGTGGCGGATTTCAAACTAGTTCCCAAGCCAAGCAAATCAATTTGGCCCAAATAGCCTGCAGCTGATCCAGTGATGGGCAGTTTTGATCATCCAGCCGATGCTTCAAATTATGAAGTATGATTCTGAATAGCCGCTGTGTTATATGAAAGCTCATGTTAAAATAATCTATATAAATAAAACTGAAACCCAATTTTTTTGTACGCTATAAAGGAAGGTTTTAGTGATAATTTCGTGATAATTAATTGAATAGTTTTTTTTATTAATTTAAAAACTACCTTTTCACTGCGCATGCGCAGTTAAAAGGTTTTCTGCTGACAAATCTAGAAGGCTAAACAATATTTATAACCTTAAATTAAATAAATTACTTAAACTATTTAAGTAATTTATTTAATAGCTCAATATAACTTAAACTTTTATTAATTTCATTAATTTGTTTTAGATTTTTATATAACAAACTTAATTAAATTACTATGAAGGAAAAATTAGGATTCAGCGGTTTTTGAAATCGTTTAGTTAAATTGATATTCTTATTTTAAATACAAAACATTCAGACGATAAGAGGATTTTATGTATTATAGCCGCCGTCGGCGATCATCTGGTTCGCCCATTTAAATTAGTTTTATTTTTGTATTTTATATTAATTATAGCATTACCCATTGCAGTTTCAGCCGCGATAACTCAGGAAAGTTGAACAAGAAACTGAATATTTTATTGTAGTTGACAGATAGTAAAATATTTAAAGACGTAAATTTTAAAATGCTAGCAATATAATTCTATATGCTGCATCGCAGCAACTTACAAACTGATTTTCACATAACTTTCACTCAATTTATCTATCACTCATTGGTAGAATGTTCAACGCTGAATATGGTAGCAAAAGCCGAACATGCTGGACGCCCGTGTGAACCAGTGGGTACAAAAAGTGAGGCGGCAAAAAATTCATAGACATCTAAAAGTCCCGGGAGTATAGGAGGTAGACATTAAAATTTAAAAATTAATTAGTTTTCCCGAACAATATTGCCTTTTTATAATGCCTAGTTTCAGGTTGTAATTTCTAGTTTCTAATATCAAATTTGATGAGTTATCACTTGAGGAAATTCGAGTTTGGCGACAGTACTTGAATCTTAAGCCTAACTAAAATTTTAATAAAAAAATAATATACAAATACTGCAATATACAAAAATTTAAAAGCGTTTTCCTGCCTTATAATTTTAAAATGGCAGGAAAGCATGAGATTAAAATCTTGAAGAAAGGACGAAAATCCTTTCAGTGTATCTCCCACACAATAAAAACAAACCTGAAATCAATATCTGTTGCCACCCTTTATAAAAATATTACTTTGAAGCAGGTGCGATAAAATATTTCAGAAATGCCTTCTGCTCTGGAGTTAATTTCCCAAGAAAACAATTTATACTATCACAACCGTAACAATTGCAATAGCGCGTGAATAAAAGATTTGCTGAAATAATGAGATGGTTTGAATTTTATTTACAACAATAGGAACATCTTTACAATTCATGTTTTAAAACATTTTGAATCATTTAGTAAAATTGAACAAAATGTCACATGGAAATAAGATTGGTGTCATTGAAAAGCTAAGATGATGTAAAAATGTTTTTTTTTCGATAATAGGATCCGAAATTATTCTGGAAAAACGTTAAAATATAAAGTAATTTTTAAATAATATAAATTCTAATTAAAATTTCGAAAAATCCTTTCTTAATAAATACTTACTCCCCAAGTAGCAACCTTCTGCCAAATTTCAAGTTTCTAGTCCCAGTGGTTTGGGAGAGTTCGTGATGAGTGAGTCAGTGAGTCATGGTATTTGCCTTTTATATATAAATATAATAATATTTTATATAATTTTTTTTACTTTAAAAATATTAGACATGAAAGTATTTTTTATCACGAACAACGCCAGGAATATTATCTAGTCAACTATAAAAATAAGCACGTTAAGCTTAGGAATGCTTTCATAATTTTTCACGCTGTGTTTAATTATATTTAATAAATATTTTTACAAAAATCTTCTATTTTGCGTCTAAAGAAACACAAGCGAGGCATGCGACCAAAATGAATATCTGATAAATTTACGCACTTTCTGCTAAAAAAAAGTTCATGAATTTATATAAAATTGTTTTATTTTTGATCAAGTGATACAAATATGCATCACTGCGCAGCTTAAAGTTAAAAATGATAAAAAATATAAATTATGTTTCATTTGTTGAAACTGATTCAATATGATCATCATAAATGACACGGCAGAAAATCAAAATTAAAGCAATTATGTAACAATTTGAAAGGTATATGTTTAAAGGTATGCACTAAATAAAACAAGAAATAATACGCTCGTTAGTATTCGTGTACAGATAGATAGAGGATGTCATATTTATTGAAACTACAATTGACGCTGGAAATCCGGATTTTAATGAAGCATAATTTTAATCAATTTTACATAGTTGAAAACGATCATTACTGTTGAAATCATCTATTTCCGTGAGCAGTAGATACGAAGGCAAAATCTCATCGATCTATATATTCATTCTTTAATGTATGCATGGATTTACGTAACAATAAATATTTAATGAATTGTGAAAATATAAAAGATAAATATAGTTGATCAGTGGTCACATAATCATACATATCTATACTTATAAAAGTCAATGTTTGCATGTGTGTGTATATGTGCGTGTGTGCGATTTCCAGACGAATCTATCGCACTTACAGCCATGAAATTTGGCACACATGTAGTCGTAATGGTGACTCAATGCACCTCGTAGCCGGAATTTTAAAATTTAATCGAGAAAATTTTTTATTTAATGTTTTATGTTGTTTTGTGTCATTTTTGGCACGTTTACGGCTGTAGTATCTTTTCTAATGATCGTTGAAAAACAATCAATGCACCATCGGATAGAACAAACAATTTTCGTTCTAATGAAGTTTCTTTTAAATTTCTAAAGCATTCTACTGAATTTTGAGAAATTTTTAAATAATAGTCACTTTTATGGTAATTTTTGGTAAGAATTTTTTCAGATTCTTGCATCTGAGATTCTAACAACTCTATAATTTTCATTTTTTTCAGCTTATAACTCGAACGCTTCTGACGGATTTAAAACGTTAAGATACCTTTCTCCGTTTTTTAAAAAATTAATTGTTCCTTGATCAGTTCAAACAGTTTTTTTGCAAGCCAGCTTTCTCAGCGAGACATTCTCCGGAACGAGTTAACTTTCCCATCATGCATTGTTACAATCTCATCGGCTGGTGCGTGACCTTCGTCGCGGCAGGTGACGTCATATACTATCACTTTCTTCTCGGAGAAGATACATTAACTGAAGAAATTCGATAATTATTTTCGGCAGTGTCTTAAAATGCTTCTTTGTCTCGCATATTTCGCATGCAGGTTTGTCGCATTTATTAATATTGTTTTGGATTAACGTACTCGGTACTGTTTTCCTAAATTCAAATAATGCGTATCTTATGCTTTTATTTTGTTTTCAAAACTTTTTCATGTCATTTGTGGGCGGTTTTTTTCATTTTGTTGAAGTCAAGATAGCACAGGCAATGCCGTGCGCGTATTGCTAGTTACGGATAAAATAGGATCAAACTTCAAGCACAGTGCTTTGGAACTTTTTTTTATAAAAATTATTTATCAGTCTGAATTTAACTACAAATGCAATAAATATTCAGTTTCCTGAAAAATACAGTAGAAAATATAATTTTCGCAAATGTTTCTATTTCTTTTTCTTTTATTTCAGTGTATCATAATTTCACATAAAAAGATTAAAAATAACACGTTGAACTTAAAAATTAATTCTAAAATCTTTTAAAATCTAGTTAAAACATTTTGCTAATGACTGAAACTTAAAATGTTTAAAAATTATGAACAACTATATAATGGTCTAAAATAACTTGATTAAACGAATTACAAGTATTCGATAGTAGTTGGGAAAAATAATACAAACTCTGCTGCAAGCATGACTAGAAGACATTTTTTTTTCTAGTTTCATTTCAAAAATATTTATGAAAAATTTGTGAGTGAATAGTTTCACTTATGTAACTGAAATTTTTAAAATTTACTCTTAGTTTTGATAAAATTTGCTTTTGTGCGATTTACTTTCAATTCAATGCTTAATCAAATACTCGCAGTCTTAATGGAAATTGGTGAAAACTGTATAAATTTAATTATCTGTAAAATAATATTTAACTATAATAATAATAAATCTAGATTTTGATGAAAGATAACCAATGAAGAAATGAATGTTCATTTAAATACATTTTTTAAGATCTTCAACATATTTTAGTTTATTTCCGCTTTCAAATAAATTTTAAAAATAATATTACTTAAAGAGACAGTTATTTTCTATATATACGTTACGTATTATTTATTTTACACTACAAAATTCAATAGCCATTAGAACTCAAATGAAAAAAGATAATACCCATGAGATTGAAAGGAAGAAGACATATAATATCAGAGCAGCAGTCATCGTAAATAAGAATTTACTGCTACTTATCTATAATTTGTATTAATCAGCACTGATAAGCAGACGATTTTTATGAAGGATGAAAATTAATTCTCTTTAAAGCATTTAAATGTTAAAAGAAATACAACGATAGTTTGTGCATTTCTTATTTTACAATGTATTGACGCTCCGAATATTATTTTCCACAATTTTTTCTCTGTACTTTACTTTTATTTACTTCTATGCAACAAGATGAAAGAATTCTGATCTATTAAAATCAATCTAAACGAAATCAAAAAATTATTTTATTCTGGGGAATAGAAATAGGAAAATGGGGAAATATTCTTGAAATTATAAGGATTTGAACAGGTATTTGTATAGAAAATTTGATATTTCATTCTGTAAATAATAATCTCAGTTGAAACTGCTTTAGTTATGAAAGAAAGCTTCTGCTATCAGATAAAAATACTTTGTTACTCTGTTTGTCACAAGGAATAGAAAAAAGCAGAATTTTTAAATCTAATTTAAAAAGAGTTAAGTCCCTACTTTTAATAAAAGATGACTTACGAGTATTGATGCTTGATTGACATGTGGAGTTAATGAATCGATGTACTTATAAATGTTTCCAAATTTGTACTAAAGTGTTCTCGGTGTAATTTCATCCAAAGGAAAAACCAATCTTAAAAAAGTTGTTAGCAGTAATCCTTTGAAATTTATTTCACAGTAAGTCATTTAATATTCACTATTAAAACAACATCAACTTCTTTATTGCAAGATTTCTCATAAATGTGAAGTTCAGACGCTAGTTATTAATCGAGCAACATATGAAACCGAATATTTCAATTCGAAAACTTTTTGCGCAGCCAAGTTAAAATCAATTTTAACAATGCACAATTAGTAATTCTTTGTTAAAGATAACAAACCTAAGCCGGATAATTACTCCATTTTTATTCTTAATTGGAATTTGCAAGCTCAGAAAGACAGGAAAAGGTATTGTTTGTTCGCCGTATCTTTTTATACGAAAAAAAGAATCGAAAAAGAATTAAAATTCAGTAGCAATTGTTCAAACAAACAAATCCTGTCAAGCGAAAGGTTTGCGAGTGTACTATTTTTCATAAAAAGCGATTCAGATGTCTTTTTTTTCTCTCTTTCCTTATGTAATGGAAGGAAAACTTGAAAATTCTTGGGAACTTGTTGCATCTGTGAACATCTGGAGATAGTTTGCTTGCACGAAATTCGAGAATCTGCGTGTTCTAAGCTGTTTGAAGAAAGAACAGGATTAGAATGCTTTTTTTAATACTTGATAAAACCTAAAAACTTTACTTTTTATAAGATCGCTTTTTAAAGATGGTAGTTTACTCAAAGAATTTTGGAGTGCTATATTCGTTTTTGAAAGTCAAAGCAGTATAATGCAGACGATATTTTATATTATTTTTTATATGAGCTCGAAAAGTTAGTGTAATACATAGTGATAGTTAGTGTAATACATAGACATAGTGATAGTGATAGATAGTGATTCAAAAATTATGGACAATTTTTGAAATTGTTGTTTGTAAATTTGCGCTTAGCTGTAAATAAACATGTTTGAGTAGATACAAATTCTTTTAAGAACATAGGATATTAAGAATAAATTAATAAGAATATACATAGTATTAAGAATATGCTATATAATAATATATTAATGAGAACATGCTCAAAATACAATAATGAGCCCCCTATCTATAAGAATATACACAGAGAGCTCAAATATTGACAGCGGATAAAACTTTATGCCTGTATTTAGGTAAATGCAAAAAAAAAATCGCCGTGATTGAGTAATGTATTTTTTTAAAAATTACTCTGTTTTCATGGATATTACAGAAGTTTTTTAAGTTTGTGTCACTGACCAAAATTTTGACTTATATGGACTAAAAGAGAAAAGAAATACGACTACAATAAAGCAAAAACCACCTGATTTTTGGAAAAAAATATCGTGGCGTCGTCTCTAGGGCAATGCCCAAGACCACAATGAGGTGTCTCTCAAGTTGTTTTTTGGCCAAATCCGAGATCCCCTTTGTAGAAAATACACCCTATGAACCTGATCTCGAACCGTGTGACTTCTTTTTATTTCCCATGGTCAAGTCAGCGGAAAAAAAGAACTAGATTAGAGACAATAGATGCATTAAAGCCAAAATGATGGGAGGTGATGAAAGGTATTTCAAGAAATGACCTGAAGCATTTCTTCGAAAGGCGGAAAATTTGCCTGTAGTGGTGTGGGAATCGAAGGGGAGACAGTGACAGTGATAATTTCAAAATTGTAAAAATTAAAAAAGTTTTAAGGCATCACACTGGTTATTTTCTAATTACACCTTGTAGTTTTGTAATCAATAACGTTAAAGTTGTAGTCATGACCATTCAGCGAACCAAGCTTTGCCGTTTCCTTCTCCTTGATAAAATATTTAAGAACTGGCCCGACTTATAACAGAGAAATTTTTGTCATCAAATGAAGTCAACACTTCTATTTGAAATCCTTAACGAATAAGTAATCATACTAATTTACATCAGTTAGGATAGTTGTTTAAGTATTTATGAAGATATTTCAAAGACTTATTGGTTTTCTTTGAACTGGAATGAAAACTTCAACCTTTTGGAGCTTAAAATAAAAGTTGGATTCTAAGTATTCCATTGTTTTCTATGTCTATTTAGTTGAATAGAATTCATTAATTAATCCTCTTTCATTCATAAAATCCTTTAATCGAATTAAATATATTATCACCAAAGGAGGCTCAAAACTTGATGTTCTACTTAGTAATTAATATTTTAATAAATCTCTCAGTAATGTACTTTTAAAGCACTTTTATGAAAATAAACATAAATATTAAAACTGTATTAAAATTTAATTGGGAATTATTTTTTAATAATCATGCATCGGGTGTTGATTTAATATTTAAAATTTTAATTTATTTTTATATTAAAGTATTATTTAATTTGTCAGTTATAATAGTGCCCAAGTATTATAATACAAGATTTGGGTATCACTAAAGATCTAAAAACTCTTAATGATTTCATACCTATACTTTTAATTATTTAATTTTATTTGATTTATATAAGCTAATTAATTTATTTAATTTATATTTCAATGCAAAAGATATACTTTTATCTATTACTACATTATATAGATTATTGTAAAAGATTTAATTAATTGTGAATATCACTAAAATTAATTAGCTTATAGCAAATGATTTATATATTTATTTGCTTGGTTAATTCTTCTTTCAAGAATACTATGAGAAAAATGTGGAAAGTTTTGTAATTATTGAATGGCAACTTCAGTTGGATATTAAAAATGGATTACGATGTTTGAATTTTTTGAAATCATTATCAGAGATTTATTGATTTTATATATTAGTATCTGTAGTTTCAATTTTGAAGTAAATATTAAATTATTTTACGAGTTAAAAGCTACTTCATATATACAAGATTAGTCAAAATGAATATTCTGATTTCAAATCAGATAGTTAATTTTATTTATTTGAAAGATGTAATCTTTAAGAAATAATGTATTCAAATTTTGAATGCAAGCTTCACAGGTGTTCAATACGCGTTCCTTTTGTTATACGGCTACATCGAGTCCGTAATGCAGTTCTTGTCAAACATTCAGTAGCTTGTATCTGCTGATGTTGGCTATATCAGCCGTGATACACTGTTCAAAACAGGGATGATCGTTGGACATGATAGCACCACTTTCTCAATAACATGTAACCACCTCAGCAGATTTGTCTCTCAGGTGATGGAGACATAGAAGTTCCATCTTGGCCACTACGATACCCAAATCGCACTCCTTGTAGTTTCTTTTTGAGGCGTTTTGTAAATTATGGCGTGCATGTTCCTCTTGCAACGGCCCGTTGCACGTCATACATGAAGTCCGTAATGCGGTTCTTGCCAAGCTTTCTGTAGCATGTCTTTGTCGATACTGGCTATAGCAGCCGTTATATAGGCTTTCAAATCAGTGATGATCGTTGGATATGGCTGCACTCAATAATATTAAATCACATCAGTAGACTGGTCGCTCAGGTGATGGAGACATAGAAGTTCCATCTTGGCCACCACGATACCCAAGTCGCAGTCCGTATAATTTCCTTTTGAGGTGTTTTGTAGATGATCGAAGTATGTTCCTCTATGCCCAACGACCATCACTTATTTGAAACTTGGCAACAATAACCAGCATCGACAGAAACGTGACACAGAAGATTTGGCGAGAACTGTATTATGGACTTGCTATATGTCGTGTAACAAAAGGAACACAAATAGAACATCTGTGATGCTAGCATTCAAAACTTGAATATAATAATTTTTGAGGTCTATTACATTCAAATAAGTTAAGCAACTATCACAGTAAATAGATGAAATTATTTGATCTCACTCTGCATCTGAAGTGTGAGGTTTGATTTACTGGTATCCTTTCGCTGTTTGGAAGTCAAGAAAGTCGATTATTTTATTTGCAATTTTAACAACAAGAAACGAGTAATAGCGAATATAGCTCTTAAAAACATCAATTCAGCCCGTAATAAAAGTATTGGGATTTATATTTGCTATGTTGGATATAAATAGCGCTTAAAAATAACCCACGATGGTATGTAGAAAAAATGAGACATTGAACGAATTTTAAAGGTTAGGGAAATGCTCAGGAGGTTACTATTAGAAAGTAATTGGGTTTTAAATTGTGCAACAGTTAGAATCGCAATTGAAAATGTAGTTATAGGTTTGAAATGAAAATCATCAACATCGGAACTTTTTCAAGGTGTAAAACAATTCTTTGCTATGCAAAATTATCTAATTGCTTAAGCTTACGTTTTTATTTTAAAGGCGTTAAAATAGACAAAGAGGTTTATGTCCTACATTGTTTCTGAAAAAAATTCATACATTAAAGGATTAAGTAAAATATATAACTGTTGCTTCTGAAAGTTTTATGCATTCGTTACCATGAATATTGCTCAAAATGCTTTTTTATTTTCATATATTTTCCTGTTAATTAAATACCTAAAAGTGACACAAAACGGTTTTTTTCTGTGTCTGTGGGTTGTGGGGAGAGCATACATTTTTCTTGAAAAAAAAACCCTAATTTTTTAAATGTTTAACTAAAATATATAAATATTACAACCGAAAGTTTTATACGTACGTACCATGAATATTACTCAAAATGTTTTTTTTCATTGCTTATAGAAAAATAAAAGTCCAGTTTAGCTTTTTCTTATCATTTGTCTCACATGATAAAGTTTATTTTCCAACACATTCAGAATAATTATTTCAACCCAAGCTTCATTTACTACTGCTTATGAACATACAAAATATGTCCCCGGGCATTTAAAGAATTCTTTAAAAACTGAACTGCTTACAAGAAATGTGCGAAAACATTGCAACTGAAGTTCGCATCGAGTACTTTTACGATCTTCTAAATTAACCACTTTGACACTTTTATTTGCAAACTGTTCGCTTAAAAGAGGTATAAAAAATTTTCTATTTTCGAAATACTTTTTCACCACTGTCTAAAATGCTATAAGAAGCTCATATCTAGTCTGTATTTGTATTCCTAATTTAAATGTAGAGGTGATGTTTATTGTGGAAACATAAAAAGGAATTTTGCACTTGGCTTTCGGAAACTATAGCTTCCGCTTTATTCAACAAAAGTTTGTGTTAGAACATATGAAAAATATTATAAATGATAAATTGCTTTAGATTTTTTGAAAACTATTTTGGGAAAACAATATTGTCTCTTGGTATAAAGCTAATATTTTAAAGCACCTGTGAGTGAAAACATCTTCAAAAAATTTTCTTTGAGAACGTAAATTTAATAATCTTCAGATGAAAGAGAATATTTAAATATTAATATATTTCTAATTCTCACACTATAACTTTAGCAAGCCAATGGTCTTATTGCTCAAGGCTGGGTTAATGAAGCCAAACCGGCTCGTAGGAAATAAATCATGAAACTGCTCATCCTTACTTTGACTTCGAAAATTTAAGACTGAATACTATTCTTTTGCGGCAGTTGCAATGCTAAGACTAGGATTTCATTGTGTGTAATATGAATTTTGGTTAGTTTCTTTGATAAGTCCTTAAAAAAGGACGATTTGATTTTCCTTTCCTGAAGAACTAAGAAAATATATTTTTTCTTTATATAGATGTGCTTGATGACATATAGGATTGCAGAGTATCCAACACTACACCCAAAAATATCATGCATTTCCTAACTAATATGGACAATTCTAATGGAAGTCATCTTCGTATATATATATATATATATATATATATATATATATATATATATATATATATATATATATATATAATGTATTCGTTGTTGTAGTCGTTAAATAACAAAAACAATAGCCGAGATATATTCTAATTTTCTGTTTATTATGGAGGTGACGGAATAGTACGTACATTTCAAGTTGAAGTTTTTTAAGCCAAAAGAGAACAGAAAATCCCTGCTTTTTCTCAGATAGACACGTGATCAAAGTAAAGGGAATAATAGCTATTTTTAGTATATGACGTAAGTGCATGGCGGCAATAAGTCGCAGATTTCGCGATTTGTGTACGCGTGGAAACGATTAAAATATTCTTTTAGTAATAAATATGTCAAAAGGAGAGATTTTATAAACCTCCAGCGCGGGAAATGAAACGAAATTGGAGTTTAAGAAAAGTGATTTCGGAATACATTAAGACTTTAAAATATATAATATTAGAATTTGAAATAAAATTAAGTGAGATTATTTCATATTATATATATATATATTTACGAGGTCGTTCGGAAAGTAAAGGACGTTAGGGTATATCTCAATAAAAATAGATGATATCAAAATAAAACTTTATTTACAACAATACTAAACCCGTGACTACTATTCTACATAATCGCCATTGTTATTGAGGCAGTTATCATTAAGAGACATATGTTTATCAATGCCAATGTTATACTCAAGTACTGCCAATGACTGAAGTCATGAAGTCGCTGTTTCTTTAAGTACATATAGCAAAGGAAGTGTATTTACTGGAAAAATCCCATCATTTTTGGAAAATGATGAATATCAAGAGGAGCCAAGGCGGATTGTAAGAGGGAAGTTGAGAACTTGAAACGTCCCACTTGAAACATTGCAATTCTTGTGTTGCTGCAGTTGCACGAGGCCGGACGTTGTCATGAACCGACACAATCCTTGCAGAGGAGACAACATTCCATGCCTCTTGTTTTGTGTAATGCGCAAAAGAGTCTTTTTTTATCTTTCACCAAAATGGAAGGGTTTTTCGGGAGAACATTCCTCCAAAATGACGAAGCGCTGAAGAAGGAGTAACTTCTTAGCTTTAGTTATTGGCTGCAGATGAGTATAACATCGGCGTTGAAAAACTTGTCTGTTTTCGTGATAAGTGTCTCAATAACAAAGGCGGTTATGCAATGAAGTAGGGTAAGGTTAGCGTAATATATATATATATATATATACATATATATATAATCTAAATCCAAATAAAACCAGTATACAAACATACAGAAATAAACAAGAATTAAATCCTATATCAAATAGTCATTATTTGAACAATACATCACTTTTAAATAAAATCTATTAAATTGAAATTACTAATGATACCATAAACAAAAATCAAGTTTAAACATATATGTCAACAAGTGAAAGAACACTGTTGTTATTAAAAATAATGAAATAGGCAATCCAAGTAAATGGAGTTTTCAACAATGAAAATAGCAGCTTGGCTGTGGACAAGCTTTAGCCAGGTTAAATTAATTTTGTTGTACAAACCATCCCTGTTACTATTGTTGTTGAAAAAACAGACAGGGTAATTTAGCCTAAAATGAAAGAATTTAGAAAGAAGAGTCTTATACTAACCCTAACTATAAAGCATGACTATATATAAATGACTAAAAATCAGGATAAAATATGTAAATATCATTATATTGCACTAAGATATTGCACTAAAGTCAGTAAATATATAATTCAATAAAGTACCCATACTTTACATTAAACATAAACTAATCTGTGTCTCCTCTTAAACTTACCAGAATTCATCTCTTTCAATATAGCCCGCCATGCATATTGACATCACATGTTGCCACAATCACAAATCTTACCATGAATCAACATAATTGAATAAATAATATAATTAATTTTTGATATCATGAATTATTAAGATACCTATATTAAAATTCTCAAAACTATATTAAAAATTGTAATACATTTAGTTATCTAGAAAATATTAGAAAATAGTTAAAAATGTCTATTAATATATATATATATATATATATATATATATAGTTAAATATTGATAATAACTGATTTTTGCATCGTTTGTTTCATTGATCAGAATACAATCGAAAATAGAACTCAAAGTATTTCAATTTGAGACCCAGTAATACATTAGTCTAGAGCTAGAAAAAGACTTCGATGCAGTACCTAAGCAAACTAGATTACATGTTAAAGCGATGTTCCTTATTCCTTGCCTAAATATTTTTAGTTTCATTCCCTTCATTTTCATATGATGCACGCCACTGCACTACAATTTTGTTTTTGAAAATATCTTTTTACAAATATAAGAATATCCAATACAACAAAAATATACTTTCAACAGCAGCTCTTTCAAAATATTTACTACGTTTTAAGCTCAATTTAACTAATATAATTTAAGGCTTTTTCTTGTCTTTTGCATCTAAGTTATATATAATTATTACTTTTCAAAATGTTTCATAGAATTCATTTTTTTTTTCAAAAAAAATTTGATAGCCTCTTTCCAAACATCAAAGGATGTTTTTAAAACGAGGTTTCTTATTACTTGCCTAAAAATATTAGGTAAATGACACATTAAATCGCTATACTGTATTATGTCTTCTTTTACCTAATCTGTTCTGACATCTACAGGTAATAGTTTAGAAACTTATGCTAAACATGTCTTCGAAAATTATTACTCTCTCTTCAACTCCAATAAAATGTTATTGTATTCTAAATTACATTATTAAAAATAATATATGCATACTTTCTGATGGGAAAAACTGCTTGGGTTGTCTTTCTACCAGTATACAATAATAATATGAAAGATCCAATGAAAATATGCCCGTATTTTTTTATAAATATATGTTAGAAAAGCTTTGTTACCAATGAATTATTTTAAAACTTCCAGTCTGTCATTTTTTGCTTTTCTTTGCGAAACAGTGGCTCTGTGAAGGAGATGTAGTATAAAATCTCTTTCCAAATTTTCTGTTTATGGACGAGACATCTGTAAATAATTTATTGGAATGCATTTTTATTTTCCTTCACTTTTTTCCCTCTAATATTATTTATCATTACTCATAAAATCCCTGCAGAATTTAACTTGAAAGAAGAAAAAAGTTTAAAATTTTCACGCGTCGCTAGATGTCGGTATTTTCAAGTTTGAAACAAAAGTTGAAAATGCAATTTCCAAGTTCTACTCTAAGCAAATATGTCAGAAGAAAGAAGTATAGAAGTTTTGATCTTTTCTTTTCCTACAAAAAAAGTGAGATGCTTTTCTTTTAGACAATTTTTTTTTCTTTTTACTCGAAGTAATGATTTTATTAGTGCTACTAACTCTTTATATAGAAAATTTGAAGACTTTTTGTAATATACAGAGGAAAAATGTTGACTAATAAAATTCGCTCGAAAGACTTTTTTCATTAAAGAAACAAATCAGAAAATAAATATGAACATTTTTTATTTGAAAATAAATATTTTTTTCATTTCCGTGAATTTATTGTTGATTCATAGGTAGCCAACAAAGTAACTTTCTATTCGAAACCGCGTTATACGATTCATCATCAAGATTGGTTTGTGTACATGAATACCAGCGCTACGCACTTCTGCTTAGTCTCCATTGATGCTTAACACTTTCACCCCGGCGCGTACGTACCACCGGTGGATCGTACTTACATGTCCCATCAGGCGGCGCGTACCATCGGTGGCTTGTACTTACATGTCCCATCAAGCGACGCGTATCACCAGTAGCTCGCACTGATGTGCTCCATCAGGCGGCGCGTACCAACGGTGGTTCGCACTTATATGCCCCATCAGGCGGCGCGTACCACTGATGGCTCTCACTGATATGCCCTATCAGGTGGCGTGTACCACCGGTGGTTCGCACTTGAATGTTTCATCAGGCGGTGCGTACCACCAATAATTTAGTTCGTTTAGTAACTAGAAACAATAGAAAGTAGTTTAGTTCGTTTAGTTTAGAAAAAATTTCAATGTAAGTTAGTTGAAAATTAATTAAAACAATGGGAATTTAACGCATATTAATTGAAATTAGGATTTATCTTATTTCAACTAAACATTATAAACATAACTTATGCAATAAATTCTATAATATAAACATAACAATTGAATATGGTAAACATATTATCATTTATTGATTTCTATGCAATTTTTAAAAACTTATCAAACAAAGTGCTAGCAGAAACATAGCAGCAATAGTGGTAAGAAGATAAAGATGAGCAATGGTTATCATTGGGGTAAAATTTCATTTTTAACTTTAGTTCGGTGCCGCCTGATAAAGGAAAGCTCTCATATAGTAGCCACCCGTGCGAAACATGAATTGCAGCGCCGGCGTGACCGTGTTAAACTACAATACAAAAGCACATCGAAAACACCAAGATTGGTTATGAAATAAATAGAAAAAAGATGAACAACCTGAAAGAAATACAATTATTTGACTGACATGGATTTTACCAAGGTTTTAATTTACTAATGGATAACACAGTTTTAACCACAGAAGGGAGTCCGTATCACATTGTGAAGCAGATTAATTTTGGGGGTTTGAGCAGATGGCACCATTTTGTAGTTTTGTAGGGAAAACTGTGTGTTATTTGATTATAAGGAAGCTAATTCTTAAGTTTCTAAATGTCATTCGCATAATACTGGTGCAGGGCGAAAATCTCATAAATCATACTACTCATTTCCTCATGATTTGTTTTCAACGTTTACGACTTTCCAGAAACTTATTAAGTAATTTCTAATATATATTTACAATCGTATATGATTAACTTATTAAATAAATAAACATTCTTTTGATTTGATACATTTTGATTAATTTCTATTGAGAACCAGTTCCCTTTTACTTGTGTTAAAATTAATTAAATTTATTGAATGGGAGTAAGAAAATTGGAATATTATAGTGCAAAAAGTATATGCTAAGAGCACTGACAAACATTAAAACTAGTTTCATTGGTACCTATAAATAGGCCTTCTGTAGTTGTAAGGAATATATATAATATAGGTAATTGTGAAACAGACAAGCAGATCTCGCTCACTGTTTATATATTGTAGTTATAGCATAGTTTCATATATTTTTTCCAAATTTTCTACTCTTCTTTCTAAAATAGTTCGTAAATTTCTGATGCACTTTATTTTGTCATGGATTTTAAAAATCGGCTACATCTAATATCTTAAACAGTTGGCTAAATTAGTCATTAGCATATAATCATCAATTCTGATCTGGCCTTTAATGGCAAGTTTTGTAAAAACCGAAAAGGCTGGAATTAGAAACAAATGTAGATTTTTTTGTTTGGATTTCTATAACATTAAATATTTGTAAAGCATGCAATATCCACGAAAGAAGTTAATATTTGCATTGGAAATAATTGTCCTAGTGATAAGGATCCAGGTCCCAAACTCGATTCTACCGAAGAACCGCTGTGTAATTGGGCCTGGTGCACTTTAAATCCTTCGAGATCAAATGCCCTCCCTGTGGTGTGATGCGCAAGTTTGAAGGGGGAGGGTGCCGGCTCAAGTTTCGTCCTCGCCATCTGACCACGGTTCGGGATTGCGAGGTCTATCAAAAATAACCCTCTCGTTCCTTCAAAACTGGGCATAAATATAGCTAAACTAAACATTGCAAGGATTGAAGAATTGTGCAAGTTTGTGATTTCGATTAAAATAAAGACGTTCTATAAAGGAAGAAAAGTTTTGGGATGATATTGAAATAATGTTTTAATACTTTTTAAAATAAAAAGTAAAGTTTTGCTAGCAGAGTTGATGTAACCAATGAGAATAATAAAGTTTTCGGTGACATGGAATTGGTCAGTTGAAATAACACTGAATTCGGAGACAAACATTGGATATATGAGAAGAATATTCCAGAAAAGAAATATTTAATGAAGCTATATCTTTGTAGGAATACGATAACCATCTTATATATATATATATATAAATAAATTTTTTTGACCTATAAATTATATTGAGTGCAAGATATAGCACCTGATTCTCCGGAAAAGCAACCAACAGGGGATCTTGTGTACGGATGAAATGTGGGCAATAATTCATATTAGTTTGTCTGTTTTGATAGCTCGGTATTTTACTGCATTTCTTGTATTCTGGTGTAGAAATTTCTTATCAGGCTTCATTGCTGTCAAATCTAAGTATTTTTAGACGAGCTGAAAGAAGAATAAGTTTGAGCAACATTATTTTCTTTATGAAATCCTGTATTTATAACTTGCCTGTTGACTGGATTTACAAAATTCCACCTTTTGTATTCTGCAGAATGCATTATTAGAAAACAAACTGCAAATCAGTTCAATGATTGAAAATATTAGTGATCTAAACACTGCTCCTGTATGTTTCTTCTGTGATATTTTCAATGAAAAGAGATCTGTTTTCAAATATGCGTGAAAAAAAAACAGATTTGTATCATGATTCTGCTTAGAAAAGGGCTATTTTGCTATTATGGAAATAGACAATATTAAGTTGGCGCAAAAATAATTGCGATTTTCACAAACAGATAGGCTAGCTACCTTTTTGAATGATTCTGGTTTTGAAACGATTAATTTCATTTGATGTTAGTTATGTCTAACCTTACTTCTGGTGCAAGTTGCGCATATTTTTATTTAAAGATATTTGGCGGTGATGATTTTAACAAAGATTTAAGAAAGGAGAATTTTTATTATATTTTACCTTTTTATTTTCACAAGGGAGTAAAGTTGTTGATGATCAAAAATAGATACGTAGAGTTTATGGTGTTGATCATTCATATACTTTATTTGTCACAACTAATTTACCAAATTTCTCTCTGCACACTTTTCACTAAAAGGAGACCATTGTTTCGGTCGACCATTTCAAGCTGATGATGACCAAATGATTGCCTTAAACTATTCGGACCGTCATATTTTTGTACATGACGTAAGAGAAAGTCTCCAAGTTCATTTTTCAACCATTAATGGGCATTTGCAGAAGCTGAGATTTTTTAAATGATTCATATTTGAATTCTACTTTAAGAAATTCAATGAACACAGCATATCAAATCTACGAGCTTCTCTCCAATCGTATTGAAAACGATTCATTTTTAAAACGAACGATAAATGACGGTGAAAAGTGGATTGTATGCCATAAAATCAGTTTAAAAGATGTTGGAAAAAGCGTAATTTCGAAAGGTCGAAAGTTGAAATTCTTCAAATGATGATCATGCCATTAGTTTAATGGAATTACAAAGATATTCTATATTTTTAAGTTACTTACAATGTGTGCTGTTAAAGAATAGTGGAATCAGCTAAAGTAATTAACGAAAAATGTTCTGAATTGGTAAATTGTTTAAGAATCATGTTTCTCCATGACAACGGAAAATCATGCCCATCTTTAGTGGCTCGCAAAAATTGTTGCAGTTTAGTTGAGAAGTGATGTTACATTTATCACGAAGCTTGGATTCCCCGATATCGCAATGCTATTTATTTATGTTTTCGCAGAACTATTTGAATGTTAAAAGTCACAATAATAAAGATGCAGCGATATCGCACTTGCTGCTTTTTTTGTTGTTAAAGACCAGAAGTTCTATAGAAGTGTGATAATGAAATTGCAAAAAAATAGCAAACTCTTATCGAACAAAATGGAAAGTGTATAATTGATAAATGTTCATTCATTGTTTCAAAGTTAGTACTTTATTTCATAGACAAAATAATGTATTTATTTTTGCACAAACCTAATACATACAGCTTTTCTCTTATCTATAACAGTTTTACACTATAGAAGATGACGATAGAACCTTCCGAACTTTATCATCTATCAACTACAATCCATACTCTATTATTTACATGCATTATAAAACTTGTTCATGCAAATAATTTTTGTCTTTTCTTCGTTTTGATTTACAGATAGACGTTGTAGCAGATATGTCATTGGTAATAACCATATTCTAAAAATAGCAGTGCAAACTTCTTTTAATGAATTTCAAAGCAGAACGGCATACAGAAATAAAATCAAGAAAGAATTTACTTGGCTGATTTCTGAAAGATTTTTCACGAGAAGCGTGGTTTCATAAAAATTGCGAAATCTATTAATAAAAAATAAGAGTAAAAAAACAAATTTGTATTTAGTGCTCGTTTGCCTTAAAATCTGGTTAAAGAATGCGGTAAACTCTTTATCATACATATAGAAAATAAAATTTTATGAAAATAGTTAATTTGTAATGAAAAGCAAATTAAATATTGAAGATTAATTTCGTGAATCAAAAAAAATTAAGATTACCTGATGATAACTTTTTGCACAAAAGATAATTAATTTTTTAAAAGAATATTCGGAAAAATCGCAATTTCTGATCTCAAAACATTCAGTTTTTAAAAAAGCCGTATATATCTTTCTCTTATTTTAATGATACACCAAAAAGTTGATTTTATGCATAACACTACACAAAGAAAGCATATTAAAATAAGAAAAAGATAAGAATAAATTCATTGTTTCTGAAATCAGAAAATACCTGCTGAATATAAAAAAGTATTCCAACATTTTGTTTTATAGAAATTGTGGTATGAAAAATAGGAAATGTTAGTTTAATGAGGATTTCTGAAAACATTGAAGAATATGATACAATATGTTAATTTTAAATACTAAAATCAATACAAAATTTTTAAATTCCGTGAAAAATAATTATAATTTTGGAACTAGCAGTTTGCTGCAAGAAAATGCATATTTTCTTTGGAACGGCTTCGTAAAGGAATGTGAAATGAAAATAATATAAAATGAAAATAATATAAAAATTATTTCTAAAATATTAGAAGAAAAATAAAAATGATTCAACTCGGAAAAAAATTTCATTACAAAATGGAAATTATTTAAAATAACCATTGGTATTAAAAAATAAAACTTATAAAGTATTTAAATATGCCTGAACGTTAGATCAAAGATATAAAAGATTTGTTTCTTTGAAAATATCTTTAAAAATCTTTCTATGTATTATTCAAAACATGAATCCAAGATTTATAAAACCAAAAATGTTTCCTTTATACATTTAAAAGGAAATATATCTTCTTTTGTTGTTATTGAAAATCTGTGAAATTGGCAAAATTTAATTTCTTAGTAATGGTAAGTTTTCTGTAACCTTAAAACTACTTATTTTCTCTTGAATTATTTAAATTTCTTGTAAACTGAGCATCTTATTTATTTTAAGTATTAAAAAAAATTATTATACATGTATATTAAAATTCAGGAATGAATGTTGCTTAAATATTGATGATTTGTTCGCAATTATACACAAATTCATATCAACGGAAATTAACTTAGAGAAATGTAAAAACATCTTTGGTAATACGAAAAATTATATTTTCATACAAATTTAAAAATCAATATCTGTTCCTTTCTTACAGCTGCAGATAAACTGTCTGCTGTTTTAATTTTTTTCCCGCCATGTTTTGAATAAAAACATACTTGAGAAGGTGGAATAATATTCCTGAAAAAATGGTTTCTTTGATCTATTTGTTTGAGACAAAATTGGTGGAAAGAATTGCTGACAAAAACGCTTTGATTTCATTAATTTAAAATAAAATCTGCCATGATTTTATATGTATAATTATCTGCACTTTTAAGAAGCTTATGCACTAATTTAAAAGAAGAATTTTTTTTGCTAAGATTATTGCCTCTTGATTTTAATGTCGCTATTATTTGTTTGTAGGTCAGGCAAAAATATTTGTTTTCTAAGTTTTTTCTCGTCTGTAAAAACTACAAGACTTACAGAAAACAAACAGATTCTTCTTTTATTAAAATTAATTCCACTGTGTACTTCGAGAAGAAAGTTGCTCATAAATAAGTTTTTGTTATTTAATTTTTTCTAAATAGTTCTCATCAGTGGTTTTTAATTAGAAGAATAATTTTTATTATGAGTATTTCTAGTTTATTGGGGCTTTTTCAATGCTTGGTGTAGAAATAAAACTTTTGAATCTTACAATTTCTTCAACATCAGTTCATAGGGAAAGCAAATTTCCTGAGATGCTTGTGAGTGCATCTGAGTATTCTTTCTGCACATTTAGTCCCATCACAATAAGAAATTAAGGGAAAAATATTTTAGTAAATTTGTTTCCTTTTTTTCATTGCTTTTTTTCTGCAAAAAGATCCAAGAAATTGGGTTTATTGAAATTAGTATCAATATTTTAAGAATAACGTATGCAAGAAGGTTGTAAAAATATTGATATATTGTACATAAATACAAAATCCCACAAATGCAGATACAAATTATTTAAATCAAAGTAGAAAATGGAAAAACCTTATTTCTGTTCCACACATCAACTGCGTTTACAGAAAAGGCTTAGTATTAATTCAATGACTGTTACGCGGGAAGAACACCAATTTGAATATCATTGGGATATGTCCGTACCTAACGAGCAATATTCTATTATATTGTTTTCATGATCTCTTTCTCTTTGTTCTTGTATTTCATTTTGTAGTTTTTGTGTCTTTATTATTACATATATTATGTTGAAATGCATCATTTTATATTATTATTTTTTTATTCTATGATCATTGCAAAGATAGAAAAAGGACGCTTTAAATTTATTTAAAGCCATGCTTTGCAATGATACATATTTGCGCAACTTACTTTTTGACATCTTAAATTTAATTTTTATTAATTTTGAAACGTAATAAGCTATTTGTTTAGGTATGGCTTACTAGCTTATGCCAAAATTATAATTTCTTTCTTTATTAAAATGTATAATAATTTCGTTAATAAACCTAGCTTTAAAAGCTAGTTAATTTGAATTAAAAATGTAATTTAAAGATAAGCTTCTAAAATTATTTTACCATATTTTTTACACTTTTTAAAATCGATTTACTCAGTTTAAAAAATTTAAAAAAAATCTTTCATAGTCTGATTGCAACGTAATTATTGATAATGATTTTATTTCTTCTTGTACTTTTAAAGTTAATTATCTATTAGCGTCATAGAATTAATGTGTAGATATTCTTCTCAATATTAAAATCTGTATACATTTATTTTATGATACATCTTCTTTTATTTTTATAATGATCATGGATATCTCTTTTCAAGCATTAGTATTAAATTACCAAAGAAAACGCAATTATTCATTATATACTTTTGTATACTGCATTCTTTTGTACTATATAGCTTTATTTCGAAAACTAGAATAAACGTTTTGTTCAAAGTCTTTGTATTAAATGCAAAATAACGTTCACGTACTGAACCACAGGGAATATTCATATTGATATGCTCTGAAAGGCATAAAGGCTTAATTTTCATGTAGATCTCCATTAATTTAGTTATTATTCAAAAAGAATTTTTCATTCATTTTTATAAAATAAATGAACACTCTTAATGATACTTACAATAAGATGCTAATAGCATATTTTTTCCTGAATGTATTATTATATAGTTTTAATTATAAAAATGCTAGTATACTCATAGAAGACCCTGGCGGCTTTCTTTGCTGTCTTCACATGATTTATTAGTGGTGTTTTTGTTAAACATGGTCGGAGGGAAGCTTCTCTTAAACGAAGAAATCCTGACTACTGCTTACTTTTCCGCTCCGAAATGATCGTCATTGATATGCCTTTAGACTTTGTTTTGGAACATAAGTTATTCGGTGAGATATGGATTCTCTCGGGCACCCGAAGTGTTGTCAAATGTCTTGATAATTGGAGAGATGTTAGTGATCGGAGGATAATGGATATCTTTCACAAACTCAAGACCCTGTGCAATTCTTGTGTTCTTCATCTACAATGGATACCTTCACATGCAAATTTAATATATAACGATATTGCTGATAGTCTTGCTAAAGAAGGTACTACCATGCCTCAGGCCAATGTAGAACCCTTCATCTGCATTGAGTTATACTCAAGAAGAAAGGCCATTGTTAACATTTCTTGGAGGCATCCACCAGCTCATTTATGGTATAGTAGTGAAGGCCCCGGTGCTACTATACATTTTAAGGGGGATAGGAAAGACCAAACAGCTTTGGCTCACTTAACTTCCGGTCACTTAAAAACCCTCAGATTCTCTCGTGGTGATAAGAAGTTCAATATCTGCACAAAGTGCAACATGATTGAGGCCACTCCGCAACATCTACTTGATTGTGTTGCCTTGGTGTATGGTGACCTGTTTAAGCGACCGGATTTCGTGTTGGAGGTGATAAAGGCGAACGACCTCATGGATCTGATCTGATTCGGATCAGAAGGATTAGAAAGAAGAAGATTTTTCATGTCAGATCGATTCCTTTTTCGCAATAAACATGTTAATCGCCACGTGAAACAAATGTTTTTCAAAGGTAATGTATTTGTTTGGATCGTATGGATCCCACATGCTTCACGTGAAGTCGTTTGCATTTTTATCCGTAGCTCAGCGACGATTTACATTCGCCATATAAAAGCAAAATGACAGGTAACCCTATTAGCACAAGATGTTCTACATTATTCATACGATACACAATGTTGTGCGGCATTCAGGATATCGTAGCAACATTGCGGAGATATCGTAAAATATCTTGCGCCAGTAAGGTAAAGCCTGGCTTGACAAACAAAACAAGCTGGTTGGCCTACTTAAAGGCTACCAATTTTGATTTAGTGGGCCGTGTGAGACAAAATTCCTTCATGTTCAAAAACACTATTTTTTTCAGCTTTTATTAAAAAATAATTATGTAGATATTTTATGATTGTGAATGTATAATGAGTCGGTTGTTTCCCGTGCCTCAGCAAGACGAAATTTATTTTTGTTGCGGCGAATAACGTGTTAACTAAATATTTCAAAATGCATAATACTTGGCAGTTACTAATGGACATCATTTAAAACATGAAAAAAGCGCAGATAATGTTATTTTTCATATTATATGATATGTATGAATCATAAATAATGTAAGTAATAAAAATCAAATCTCAACAAATGCAGAAATAATTAATTTTCAAAGAAAGTGTTTCACATTCTCACAAAATAATGTAATTTCATAAAGTGATTACCATAGTATAGATCATTCTGTTGATATGCGTATACCAAAAGCACATTCATGGTATATCTTATATTATCTTTACTTTATTTTAATGTTTATGATGGATGATAATTTGGATGCTTAAAAGACACTGCTCGAAAACGAAAAGATACATTTTTGTTTTCTATAAATAATGTCCTGGGAAAAGTTTGCGTGCAAGAGATATTAAACCAAATTTAAGCTAAAAATTATTTGCACAAAAAAATGCAATTAAAAGAAAATTGAAATGTTCAATATTTTGAATTCAGGTAGCCAAAGAAATAGAACGGAGAGAATTTTAAAAAATATTATAAATCTATAATACAAAAAATTGTCAAAAATACACCGGATTGATATTCGATACCCTAAAACTTATGGACAGCGTGAAACTTCTAATTAAATATACCCTCAAATGGTATAATTATAATACTGGTATAATTATACTTCAACAAAATACAGTGAGTGAATGCGTTCGATTTACATAAAATTCAAATTATTCCAGTTAGATTTTTATATCTATATTTTGCACGTTGAATCAAAAATGTAAGCAATATTCAAAACATTAAATTATATCTTACTTCAGTCTAAATGTAATGTATTCAAAATGGTAAAAATATTAATTTTCTCTTTTTTTTCAAAGATGTTAAATGCTAACATCTAACAGAGTCTCAAATATGTTCTTTATTTAAACTATGCAAAAATTTGTACAGTTTCTCGTGGCAAAAATAAATCATCAATAATATTTCCCTGATATTGGAAAACAGAGATTATCTCCCATATTCTCTTCAATCTTCTAATTATTCAATAGTTTTCAAACTCATCAATAATTTCCTATGAATCTATTATAACTTAAGTGCTTGCATATAAATAATCTAAGCTTGAAACCGGTCTTATATTACAAAACATATATGATATATATAAATGATGTGCACGTCTTAAATTATGCATCGTTCATGATTAACCAAATGATGAGTTTGGTTGATTGATTAATAAAGAACTTGATTTACGAAGGGCAATTGAAAGGACTAAATGATCTACATATTAAAGTAAATTAATTTTTATTGTGCTTAATTTGAAGAAATAGCGAAATAAAGTTGAAAAGAAATATTTAGAATATAAAAACATTATATTCACACCAACATAAGATAAGATTTTAAAATTTAGATTTAAAAAGAAATATATCTTTTTTTAATTTGTAAAATTTTTTTTACTGGCTATAAAAGGTTGAAATCTAAAAATTAAGCATGCTATTATAGTATTAATATGTATGCTTTCGCAAAAGCAATGGAATACAATACTTATTGCAAATGAATTATGAAAATGCTTTCTAATATATATGTGACTAATATTAATGCATTCAACATATTTCTTACGCTTTTACATTGTTAATTTTTCATAATAATAAAATAAAAAAGTGAATAGCTTCGGAAACACTGTAAATTGATTGTCAGAATATATGACAAATGAAAATACCGTTCATTTCAAAAAATCGAGACAAGCCCTTTTGGACGATTTTAATAAGGAAAGGGGTGACAGGCAATGAGTAGAACGCGTTTCCTGAGTTCTTTGTTGCGTCATGACCTTCGCCCGATTAGGCGTATTTTTTATGTTATTCTTTACATCAAATCAATAAATGAAAATAAAATGTTACTACATACCTCTAAGTAAAATATAAACATCTCCCCCATCCATTTTTCACTTCACACCTATTTTGGTGAAATCAACTCCGCTTGGCGCATGCGCAAAAGCGTGGAGGATTTCCGTAAAAGAGAATGAATAGTAGGGGAAAGTGAGGTAAAACCGGGTAGATAAGGTTCGAATGGCTGTTGGAGCTAAAATATTCGACATGTAGCTTGTCAAATTTTATTAGCATTTTCATTGTTTATCGGAGTAAAACATATCTTTCAAGAAAATTCACAGTTTCATTATTTTTTTATCAATGATTTTTTTAATAAAAAAGTCAAACTACCCGGTTTTAACTTACTAGCGAGGTAAAACCGGGTACACATGTTAACGTTATGGGAAATTAGGAAAAAACAATTTTCAGTGGAAAAGTTGCAATCATTTTTATTTTATATGACAATTTAAGAATATTAGTTATAAAATTCACATGTCAAACAGTTTTCTTCTTCCGCGCCACTGCAGCTTTCGTGGGCACAGCACAGTTTTTACATTGGTTTAACCCTTCATCTTTATTTAAATTAGAAAATACGTAGTTAAAATATCAACTTTTGATGTGCTTTTATTGTCTTAATTGGAGGAATCATCAACACTGACTGTCCCGATCTTACGCCACTTTGAGTGCCCGATTTTACCCCGAGTGCAGTGGTTATCAAAAACTATATAGAACCGCGCAATTATTGGAGTAAATCCTTATTGTTTGATAGGGTACGAATTCTTAGTATACGTATAATAATCTGGACTAAATATAGTTTTAGAAACTGTAATGATTTTTTAGTAAGAGCAATTGAAAATCAAACGAATATTAGGGAGTTGACGTCTTAAAACAAATAAACCTTCACTGATGCAGTGCATTCAACAGCTACACCATGCCACTATGACTGTTCCTTTTTTGACTATTAGAGTGTAACTGAATATCTGTCTGGTAGATAGGAAAAATAATAGCGCCAGAATCAAGGGTGCCCGGTTTCACCCCACTCTGTCCTACATATATTTAGAGATATCTCATTATAAAGAGTTGCTTTGCTGGGGAACTTCAATAGGAAGATTGTAAGTTCTTGGGTTGTGCTCTTAACCAAACTTATTCAAATAACTGCTAGAGCAACTGGCTTTAACAACAAATTTCTTGCTGTGGGTAGAATGGCTATTATAGGCACCCCTGGTTTTTCTTTCAAGCAAAACACAAATGTAGGCCAATTACCTCTGGAAGTCCTCCAGGGAGGCAACTTATTCCCATTTACTGGAGCTTAAGCCAGACATGTTCTTCAGGTGTTACATTGTTGCTGCAAGGTCGCTTTGACCAACAGAAGGGTCACATTTCCACTTCAACATGAGTCCTTGATTGATGGCCTTGACTAGTTAATCTAGACTAAGTAGGATTACTTACAACAATATGGGAGAAGATAAGTTTGTCTAAAACTATTTTAGAGTCGTCTTATATTTATTTAATTCATCGTCTTAAATTTATCTCGAATCGTCTTATATTCATTTAAATCATCGTCTTAAATTTATTTTGAATCGTCACACTTTTCTAATAGAATTTTTTTATTTCCGTAATAAAATTCAAATTAACAAAATTTTTATTACGATGAAGCATTGAATTATTTCTTGAATATGAAAACATTGGACATTTTAGTTAAATTATTAATGCTTGAATATAGATTGAATGAATGTTTAGCATCACTTATCAACACATGACTCTTGGGTAAGGAAACAACAGAGAATATATGCATGCATGAAAATTTGAACCATTTTTAAGCCCTTGGTTAGTCAAAATTAGACTTAGGAATAATTCTTTGATAGAATTCTAGATAAAATATAAACATACTTATCGTTATAAAACGGAAATTATCAAACTATTGAGCAGAAAATTCCAATCAGATACATGATCTGAAAATGAATTTAAAATCTCTACTAATAATAAAGGAGAATGTGTGTGTGCGTGTTGGCGCTCTACAGTGCAGACCGCTGGACCTAGAGCTACGAAATTTGGCTCAAACATAATTTGGAGGGAGTAAATGTTCCCCGTCCAAATTTTTATTAGAATTTTAATTAATTAAAAAATAAATGAAATTTTGGAGTTTTTCCTTAATAACATTCAAAAATATAACTGCACGAAAATCAATTTTACACCATTACAAAGTACAAAAAAATTACCTTCCCAATGAAATCAATTAAGTTGCCGTACAATGTTTTCTTGAATTTTAATAAATTTTAAGAATATTTATTGGCATAATTTACGACAATTCTTTGCAGTGCTGCAATGCAACTCAAATCGTTTTCATTGTTTAAATAAATATTTAATTGCATATTTTTCTTTCATTGTCGTAATCTAAGATAATATCCTAATACATTTTGCTTTGATATTTTATTTTATCAAAATTTTTGTGAAATCTGTAAATCAAGCTATCCGAGATATTGCTTTGCTTATATTAAAAATTATATCCAGTAAGCTGAATGGCTATGGTTGCTATGTTTTCATTCTTTTTTCAGCATTTTTTAATCCAGTTAACATATGTCGCTGGTCAAAAAATGAGCTGCGTCATTTTAATGTTGAAATCAAATGCATATTTTACAAGAGGAATAAGAAAGTGAAAATAGTGCCGACAACGTGGAAATAGAGGTTACATGACATACATGGCATTTGATTCCGATAGGGTAATTTATCTAGACAATGAACAGAACAGGTCCAAGGTCACGAATAGAACATGGGTTAAATATCTACCACAATTTGAAGTTCAAAATTACTTTGTTAAGAGAATCATGAATATAAAAGGATGCAAGATTCAATTGAAATCACATTCTCGGCGAAAAAGCTGGTCGCCGAAGGTGGTTAGTAAATAACTAAATCGACAGGAAATCCTTTTTATGCCAGTATACATTGGCTGTTTACCGTAGAAATATCACGAACCCAAAATGACAACACTTTGGAGTATAAAATGCGTCTGCATATCTTATACAAATTTGAAGATCCAAGTGGGAATATTTTCAGTGTAAGTTTAATGGAGATTGTGATATCATAAAGGCTACATTTTATTACTTTATTATCAAGTTTTTAATCTTTAGGAAAGTTCTGGGATCCATTGGGACAAGAAAACGAAGTTAATTTCATTCCTTTAAGATTTAAACATGTAAACGAAAAATAATAAACATCGCATAAATATTTCAGTATGGAATACCATCAGTAAATGGTTCCTTCCCTTATTTTTCGAGTATTTCAGATGTTGATTTCCAAAATTTTATTTCTGCCAGTGTGAGCAGTCTTGCATGAAAATTTAAATAGAGTCAGGCATTGATATAACGTCTCTCAAGGCGATGCCATAAGTGTCATGCTATTTTCAGGAAGGAAGTATAGCAAGATTACTTAATATTATATTATATTTTTGGGGTAAGAAATTACAAATTAGCGATGGGAAATAGAATGATGAATTAAGTGGGTGACCATTATACGAGGTTAAAAATCAAATTAAGAAAGTATTATTGCTTATATGCTGTTACTTGATAAAATATTTTTATTTGACTATGAAGAAAGATAAGTTAATCAAATAATTTATTCCTTTGGATGGAAAATGCAAACTTACATCTGTGGTTCTTTTAAGAAGCCTGTGACATTTGAAGCACTTTTGAATAAAACTCATTATTAAATAAAAGGTTTGCTTTATCATTTGGTACAAAATAAAGGAATACAACTCCCAATAATTATTTAACTTTATTCTCGTAACCAACAAAAGAGGTTTTGTATACTCATTTCTCAAAACACAATAGTTTTCTGTTTGCACTCGGTGTCCCATGTCCATCCAACTGATGCAGCAGCCGTAGTGGTTGTGGGAACAGAGGCATGGGGCGGCGTTCTGTCTGCACTCGGTTAGATAGTTGGTGCTTATTCCTATTAATGTATTATAATATTCTTATCCCATAAACACATTCACCTGAGGTGGCTTAAAGCCCACGTCGGTTATTTAGGCAACGAATGCGCAGACCAATTAGCCAAAGAAGCCATCACAAAAGGGGACCCTTTCCTTCTACCTAAGCCACTTTCCTACCTGAAATCTGAGATTAAGTCAGCTGCTTTAAGCATCTGGCAAGACAACTGGGATAACGGAGAAACTGGCCGCAGTACACACGATATAGTGCCTAGGGTCTCAAACAAGCTAGTAGGATTGAATAGAGAAGAGATAATGTTCGTTACTGGACACGGGCCTTTCACTTCATACCTTCAATCTTCGAACACATGACAACTGCTCGTGCGGAGAAAAAGGAGATCCATTCACTTTGCCACAAAATGTCGGTTTACCCTCTCCTGCCATTTCCAAACTCCAACAGCGTCACTTAAATTACAGTGGTTGAAAAACATTCTCACGAACAACTTATCAAGAACCCGACTTCGACTCCTAATGCGTTTCATATGTGATGAGAACAATCTCATTGTAGAGGATAATAATTGAGTACTCATCCACCCAGACATACACACACTTCCGGCTACTTATGCTTTTTTCCTTCTACGTATTTTTTTCTATTTCGTTTTGTTTTCTATGTTGTTCTGTCCAGTGTATGTTTCTTTTTCATTTTTATTTGTTTTTGTACCTGTTCCTTTTTTTGTCCTTTCTTAAAAAATAAAATTCACCTCCATCCACCCAAACCGGAAAGAAGCCAAATGGCTCTAAACACGGGGATGCAGGTGGTGTAATGTAATGTAATGTAATATTTTGTAGTTTATTTTACAATCAAGCGGAAGGTATTTTTATACAAAACAATGGTAAACAACAAATTTTAATTTTTATAAAACAAAGGAATTTGTATAGTTATTTGACACGCTTCGTGGTATTTAACCCTTTGCGGTCAATAATGTGCCACAATTTACCATCTCTAGATTGAGGTGTAGGAAATCCAGTTAACGAAGAGGTTAGCGGCTAAAATTCGGACACAAATGTGTATATTACCCATCCATTCAAACCCCTAATCTTATCACACTATGAAAAATAAAGTTTTAAAAAATGGGATGGCGCATAAAGTGCGCCAACCTGATCTGAGTGTCCTAAAAAGTTACCTGTCCGCAAAGGGTTAAAGAATGAAATGGAATGTGGTTCTTAATGCCACAAAAGCCGGATTCGGCTAATGCAAAGTTAAAAGAGAAAACCACATAAGGAAAATCCTAGGTAGAATAAACGACCCAAGTTTTAAAAATCGCCATAAAAGGTTACTGACAAACTATAAAAATTTCACCAATGGTAATATTTTGGAACTAAATCTGTGAAAGAATCATGTCTGCTAAAAAGCAATAATTTCAAATAGAACGCATCTTAAGAACTGAATTCGGGATAAAAAGCCAATATTTCGAAGGAAGGGGCGAAAGCATTTAGGTGAGCTCTCTCACACACCGAGCTCTTTAAGTCTAAAATAGAAGTTTTCAAAAAGTTTAAACTAGAATGTTTAAAATCAGGGCATTTTATTAAAATATGGTCAATAGTATGAATTGCATCACCCGATATATACAAAGGGGTACTTGTTTGTTAAAGCGGCTCCGAAGCTTACTTGGCGACTTTCGGATTTCGCCAAGCTCGTAAGTTCAGTGTTCTACAGTTCCGAACAGATTTGTTTAGGATTGCCATGCTCATCGCTTTTGTTGACTTTTTGACGAAGGAACGTTTTGAGGTGAGAGCTCATTTTGGAATTTTTTAAAAAAAACTTAGATTCCTAACATTCAATGGAAAATCGTAGCTACTATGTTTCTGAAAGCGAAGCCGCTGTTTTTTAAAGGTTAAAAAATTTGCCCGGTACCCACTTCAGATGCCGCAGGCATTGCGTGCGCTCACTGCGCACCCAAAACAAACATTCTAGACAAGTTCAGATGTTCCAGACAAGCCCATGAATCATATATCAAAAATGTACGTAGTGCCTCTTCTGTTGGTCGAAGCGAATTCATTTCGAAAAGACGTTTATTCTGCACTCGGGATAGTTTCGTTTAGTTTGGTGATCGTTCAGCTTTGAAGGTTATTTTTGAATAGATCTCGAACTTCAGGACCATGGCCAGATGACGAGGAGGAAATCGAAAGGGAAATAAAGTAAATGAAGTGATTTATTCTCGTCAAAGGATCGCTTTAGTTATGAACTAAATTTTAATCACTAAATATTGTTCTCAAAAACTAGCATTTCACGGAATGTGTTTTTAAAATCACGAAAGACATTTTTTAATAATTCAAAACCAGATTTTCAAAATTATGTAGTTGATCAACAGATTTTATTTTATAATTAATGATCAACGTATAAGTAGATAATTAATTTTAAAAATTTAATGGGGATTCAAGCATCGCGGCAGACATGATAATTTCTTACGATTGATTCATCTGTTATTTTATTTTTTCAAAATTTACATTTTATTATATCAACAAAAGCAAAAAGCTGTATTTAATATCATCGCAACGCGCGCGTATGTAAATGAAGTAACTAAAATAATGAAAATATGGTTGTAAAATATACTTAAAAATATTTTTAATAATTTATTAAAATTACAAAAATATTTATACCGAAATAAAACTGGCATCACTGAAAAATATACTTACTTACTTATAATATTCAAAATGAATACTTTTATGAAAAGCAAAATGGTATAATATGGTTTTTGTGCAATATGCTTTGAGGTTATTGAAGAAAAACGTTAGGATTTGGATTATTTTTTAATTAAAAATCCCATTAAAATATCAGAAAAACCCTTTGTTAGTGTGCAACTACATGCCAACTCTAGGTACAACGGTCTACCCTGTAGAGCGTTTTGTGCTATTTTTCATCATACACATCGCATCACTCATAGAATATACAGATAGTATCCAGCCCATGGACAAGTTTTCTGGTTTGTTTACTTACAGTAATAACCTTGACTTTATCTGCTTGTATGTTGGATTTCCGCTCTTTGAAGATCCGTTGACTTAGAAATACGTAGTACAGGCATGTAAGCAAACCAGAAAACTCGTCCATAAATATTATCACGTTTAAAAATTAAAAATGTATTGAAAGTAACTAATTTAGGAAAGATGTAAAAACTGTTTAGACAGTTCGGATACTAAATCCGATTATTACAAGCTGCCGTGTTACGTTGTCAACAAAATAATTTGACTGGTTATTTACTCTACATTGCTTTCTATTCTTTCTTTAAACTGATTACTCTCACTTCGTTAAAATGTATTATAATAAATGGATTTAATCTGACAATTTCTATGACATAATTTTTTCTTCTTTGTCATAAAATACATGATACAATTCCCAGATGGTATCACGCCTATAAATATTATCAGGTTTAAACATTAAAAATATATTGAAAGTAATCAATTTAGGATTCTAAAAATTTTAGACAGTTTGGATACTAAATCCGATTATTATAAGCTGCCGTATTACGTTCTCAACAAAATAATTCGATAGGTTATTTATTGCATATTGTTTCCTATTCTCTCTTTAAATTGATTACTCACACTTCGTTAAAATGCTTTATAACAACTGGATTTAATCTGACGATGTCTATGGCATACTCTATTGCGAAACCCAGTAGGATATAATAATAATTTTTCTACTATACCCAAGAAAAGCTTTTAAAAGATATTTTTCTGCGCATGCTCGAGAAGTAACAGTCGACAATAAAAAAAAGAGCTAGAAACGCGGATGTCAAAGCGCTTTTTTAGTGTCCCGGCTTGTCACCTAAAAGTGAAATCACATTATGAGAACTATATCACATATATTTCAAATCATGTTACCGATTTTCCAAAGCTTTTACGTCTACATCCTTTTTAGGTGCCGTCTGGAACAACTTTTATTTCGACACATTTCGGTAAAAAATATTGGTAGATTCTACTTTCTTTCCTGTGGACGTGTGAACTAGTTAGAAAATGCATGTAAAATTCGATAATAGAATTTGTAGAAATAAATGTGATTTCATGAAAAGATAGTGAACGATTTTTAAAAAAATAAAATATGTTTTATTATATCTTTGTACAGACGATAGAAAATTTCAGGAGTCTTTTTATATAGATTCATGTCTTTAAATTGAGTTTAAACATTTATTATATACTTTACAAATCAGTAATTGGAATACTTAAGTGAATAATATGCATTACATGAATAGATTAATTGTGGGTGTTTTGAAGGGTTTTTCCTCCGCTCTATAAGTTTTTAACGTAAGACTAGTTTCCTACCATTGGGGTCTCACGAAGGAAATTGATTCACACGCCAAAACGCCACAAAACTTGGTATGGGAGATCCTCAGTATCTCAGTAACATAGGTTAAAAACATAACTAATGTCTTATTTTAGAGATAAAGGTACAACGGAAGATACAAAAACAAAATTTAAAATCGGAATTGTAGTTCAGCGATACTGAGTCGCAAAGTTGTGCAAAAATACGCATGAATTGGTGATGCGATCTTCTACATCTCGATAACTATATATGTTAGAAACATAACTAATGTCTTATTTTAGAGATAAAAGGTAACAGCAGAAGTTACAAAAAAAACTGACGAGAAACTCCGAGAAACAAAAGGGTCACGTGAGTAAAGTTGTCCTAAGCCTTTACCATCAGCGGCTGTTTGAAAAGACAGCCTCCCGTCATTTTTTTTCTTAATTTTCTGGAATAAGAAGAACAAAGAGAGAAAGTATTGGAATCGTCAAAAATTTGACTTCGGTATTTTGAGCAGACTTTACGGTTTAGAACTTTCAAAGACCAAAGAAAATTATTATTGGAATTATTTCTGTCTATCTTTGAATACGATGACTCAAAACACAGAAAGCTAGACAAATGAAATATGTATGTGATCATCATATTTCATTTTCATCTTGATTACAAAATTGTGTATCTTTATCAAATTTTGGATACAACTATTTAGAAAGAAGATGAAAAGAAGTCCCAATGCAAAATCGATTCGCTTTACAGGAACACAAAGCTTAATATAAAATGCGCCATATACAAGAGCACGATGGCCTAGTGTTAGGGTCTCGGCTTGGGGGTTAGAGGGTTCCAGGTTCGAAACTCGATTCCACTACAGATCGGCCGTGTGTGTGGATCTGGTGCATTAAATATGACGTCATAGGTAGGTCAAACGCCCTCCTACCGGTGTGTTGTGGAATCGTAGAGATGGGGGCATGTCGGCCTCGTCATTTGAACAGAGTTCAAAATTAGTATGTTCATCCTAAAATAGCCCTTGTGTTGTTTCATAACGGACCGCAGAATTAACCCGATAAATAGAACTAATCCCGTAAATAAACTAAATGTGGATTATATGAAAAAGACGCGAAGGGACAATGCCCTCACTGCTCTGTAATGTCAATGAAAAAAAGAGGAGTTCTGACAATTTAATCTAATCATTTCTATCACGTCATTTGTTTTTGTTTACAATTGAAGTTTGACAAAGAATAAACACCATAAATATTTACTGTAATAAAATTTGTCTATAAGCCGGAAGGACTGGAGATATAAGGAAAAGATTATTTCTTACTCTAATTTCATAGGCTGTGAGGAGGAAAGAGGGTGGAAGAGAATGCACTTTACAAGAAGGTGTCACAGGCATAAATTATAAGGGAATCCAAGTTGGTGCGAAAGGGAGTTTAAAATTAGGTTGAAATATAGACCTTAGTACACAGTCCTAATTTGGTGCCAAGTCGTTAAAACAAACGGAAGTATTACTTGCATTAGCTTTGGCGACTTTGCGCCAATGAAGTGCAACGGTCAAGGTCTCGCTTTGACGATCTGGCGGCGTTCTAAGGATGTGTACTAACTTATAGATTTCAACGGAAAATTATTTGTTGGCTCAAAAGTCCTAAGTAATTGTAGCTATAAAAAACTTTCTATACAAAAATTGCTTGTTATAATAAGGCAATAAGGCGCCTGATTTGGTTTCTTTCTATCAAACATAAGGGAGTTAAAAAATGAAAGTTTCGGCCTCCATTCAACCATTTGGTAGAAGCTTCGAGGTGATTCTAGATGTCAGAAATGTAAGTGTATGGTCTGAGTGTGAAATAAATTATATGCTTTAAATTAACAAATAAGCATTATTTAAATATATATTCACAGGATAAACATGCTACTTCTAGAAAGAGAAGTTTTGCTAATAATGCCTTTCGTTCCAGATAAATGCAAAGTTGACTATGATGCCTCCAAAAGTTATTTTCCAAATGCCATTATAATCCTTTGAAGAGTTTATACATATTATTAGTTAGTATTCATGAGGTACTTTTTGTTAATCGAGATAACAGTTGATTTTCACCTTACCAAGAATAGCCATCATGGCGTCATGGAAAAAGATCAAATTCAGTAAAATAATTAAGTCAGATTAAATCAGGAAAGGACCAATAGAAGGTATCGTTATCACGGCACAAGGTTCAAAATAGAATTTTTCAGAGCGCTGTAATTGCCAACTGGATGAGATTTCTACGTACCTATTACGCATGTGTAAATGATACTAACTTTGTCTTGACGTCTTCCTTAGTTTCTTTGGTATTGTGTTGGCGAATTTTTGACCACACTCGAGAACATGGCATTCCTCCGTCTATTGCCAAATTTGCTTAATTACCGCCAAAAAAACATTCAAGTTTGGCGAACATTAGGTATTCTCGAATCTAACCGAGGTTTTATTTTTCCAAGCAGGCAATTGCTAAAAATAAATATTTTGCATTTCTGAATCTTTCGTGTTGGCATTTGAAAATCGAAATTGCTATCTTCGTACAATTAAAAAATTAAAAACTCTTTCAATATACAGTTTGATATAGGCTTCAAAACTCAGGAAAATTTGATGCAAAAAATATTTTTCAAATAAAGTATTTAAAAAACTAATTAAAGATGAAAATACTCCATTTCTTCAATCAAAAAGTATAATTTGGTTTTATAAACACCAATACAGTTTTATTTAAACGAATTTTACGATAAAAAAATCCATCCTTACCCATCTGCAGGATATCGTAAATTCAAGATTTCGGATAAAATTTAGTTTATGGTGCGATCTTGTTTTCCGCCATTTAGTAACCCAAGATTTGTATTTTTTCATTACTTCATTCGTGCACTTATCTTCTGTACTCCTTGTCAATTGAAATAACAATTAATATTGCAATTAAAATTTTAAAAACTTTATAATTAATTTTATCATTTCTCTAATGACGAATATACTTTTCTGAAAATTGCAGTAAAAGTAATCAAAATGTTTGAATTCTAAGATACTTGTAAGGTCCTAAGGAATACTTCTTATTAAAAATATTGAACTCGATTTTTATCATAAAAGGGTGTGAGATAATTAAGTTATAGAGCCGTCTCTGTTGTTGAGAATTTGAATTTTTAAAACTATATTTTATTTTCGTAATTCCACCAAAATAAATCTATTAATACACATCTTTCTTATTACGTTTTACATTCTAGTAATACAATTCTTTGCTTATTGCATTTTAGAGTTACGTCTGTCGAAGGATGCAATATAAATGCTTGAATGTCGTCACAGGTCAAATTTCCTTCTGAAAATCAGCACTTTTGTGGATTGATGAGTCTTTCGGCGATCGCCTATATCTTCAGCAGAGATTCGCTTCTTGATGGTGTATGTCCCCCAGTTTTTCTCGATTTTCCCCTTTGCAACGGCATTTCTCAGATGAAGTTTAATCTCTGATTTATTGGCAAATGTTTTTATCTTCGAATCCACGTACTTATTGATGAAGGGCCAAGTTGCACCATTTTTACCAGCATTAGATACTGCTTCCAGGACTAACTTCGGAGTGACGTTCGCTGAAGGAAATCTGGATAATAAATTTGGAGTAAAGATTAAATCATTTTGAGGTTGCTCCATCTTTTGATTTGAGAGGAAAATTTTGTAAATTTCTTAATACAATTTCGAAGTAAATGCTATTAATATAAAAATTGCAATGACTGATTTAATTTAGCATCATAAGTCTCGCGCAGCTGAATAGAGAAAGGTTAAAGTTCTTTTCACTCGCGCTTTTTGTTATTTTGAAAATTCACTGATTGAGTTTTAAATCCAAATTGTACTAGCTTGCTAGTGGGACAGAATAACTTCTAGTATACTGGCTGGCAGGTATAAGTAATCATCAAATCAACTTACTAAGTGTTAGGTTCGAATTAGATGCGTCTTAAAAGAATCTATTTATTTGTAAGTTTTTAAACAATTCTTTTCGAGTTCGTGTTGCTAAAAATTTTCTTAGTTATCCTCGAAGTGAAACACAAAACGAGCCATTTTCCCTTAAATGTCCTTTAGGAAAGGGTATTGGAGCTATTTCGAACTTCTTCCTCAGGTGTAGCCAAGGTAATCCAAGGTCGCTTCGACCAACAGAAGAGACACGAAGTCCATTTTTGATATGATTCCTTGATTCATGGACTTGTCTGGATATTCTAGACCGAGATGGATTAGAACCACCATCTTTATGTTTCTTTAAACTATTAGAAGCAGATTTAATCCCACTTGCTTCATTAGTACATATGCTACGGTCAGTGTGGTAAATCCGTTATTACTCATAATAACCGGATCTTTAAACAGTTATTATGCATAATAACTATATATTTTATGCTGTTATTATGTATAATGACCGGTTATTATGTTAATTATCGCGGTGATTGTTTATAATAACCTATTATCCACATCGACCATAACATATACAATAAAAGCATTGAAAATATGACAATTTTATTTGCAGAAGCATTATAGGGGAAATTATATTTAAATCCCTTAATATAATTATTTGTTAATAAAGCAGAAACTGATCCTGTGTTTGGAAATCCCTTAATAAATTTTAACTGGAAGATATAATTAGTCTCAATATGTATTTAATGAAAACTGTCATTGAATTCTAATCTTGAACACTGCATTATTTAAGAGCAAGGAGTTTTATGCGACCAATCAATTTTAACCCTTTATAAGGAGTGTAAGTATACGTCATCAATTTTTAAATGCATTTTTAAAGGTTGCCATAAGTTCTCGACAAATGTTTCGATGAAACAAAAACTTAGATGTTCCAATTTCTTTTCTCAAACCATAACGAAGTGTCTGGACTTGATAATTGATTATTAATTGGCAAAGTTAATTAATAACAAATAATGTCATGGAATACGGTACATTCTTGTCTTAAATGAATCTCAATCCCAAACTCATGTTACTACAATACTACTTCACTTTACTATACGCTACGACACAGCTTCCAGACATAGGGATCTCCGGTTTGGATGGGTGTGCTTAGAGAATCTTTATTGATTACACAAAAAAATTACATGGAGTAGATACATGGAAATACATAATTAAGGTTGCAATAAATATTCTAAAATAAAACAGCTATTAATGTCTAACCTTGTACGATTGAATCAATCTCATTTAGTAATGGGAATTTCGGTATACTTATAATAAAACACAGCATCGTTAATATCGAATTCCTGTTGGAGATAATCGGTCGTGCTGTAAGGGAAATGAAATCCCTGAGTATTCCTGTGCCGCAAGGTGGACATTTGTATGACGTCATTTTCTGACGGATGTTGGCGTATATAAAAGGCCTGCGGATTCTCTGTGTTGTGCGGATCGGAATAGATATGCATTTGATTCGATTCGACCATGTACTCACTTGTGCTCATCATGTTGCTACTAGAACATAGTGTTTTTGTATATAATAATAATTTAGTAGTTTTATTTTTATATTTATCAAGATGATGAACCCAACTCAAATAAATGTATATTATTAGATGAAAAATGGACTCTCTCGTCTTTATGTGTACTCTGTTGTTTCTGTTTTCCAACAATTCCTTTTTAATATTTATTTACAACGCAATTATCAGCTAGAATTAGAGGAAATTATTTTCCTTAAATAATGAAAAAGATAAAGATGTAACTCTAAAAATATAAATGAACATAGAGTAAAATTAAGCAAAAAAAAATAAATAATGAACATTTTTTTGTATATAATTGATCTTAATTATGCACATCAGCAATTTAATAAGAACTATTAAGCTATACTAAACATGGATGGGGAACATGCGGCCGGCCTTAAGGCCACATGTGGCCTTCTTGAGTTTTTATGCGGTTATACTAGTTATTTGCAATTGGGATTGAAGTAATGTAATTGTCCGTAATATAATAATTATAATCGCAGAACAATAATCCTTAAGATTTTGCTGGCGCGGCCTGTTCCCCAATTTCTGTGATTTATCGAGGCCTTTCAGTGCAAAAAGATCCCCCACCCTTGATCTATACTCTCAAGGTTATTAAATTAAAAAATATATTGTTTTATTTTCTATCATA
The DNA here is from genome assembly GCA_013235015.1 of Araneus ventricosus. Taxonomy (NCBI): domain Eukaryota; kingdom Metazoa; phylum Arthropoda; class Arachnida; order Araneae; family Araneidae; genus Araneus; species Araneus ventricosus. The sequence continues at coordinate 21,909 of BGPR01000723.1, read as the reverse complement.
GTACTACTACACCACGTCACATCTCCCTTCCTGGAGCGTAGATCGCTCCTGATCAGTTTGGAATGAATGTGAGTGGGTATGGGGGGCTGGGTTTTTTTTAAACCAACAGGAAAAGGAGAAAAAATGTTTAAAAACGATTTGAAAAAATATTAACCAGACTTTTTTATTCAGTTAGAAGAGCATCTGACTAAATTTTTTAATATAAAATTGGTTTCGATGTACGAGCCTGGTTTTTCATTGTTCATGATACCTTGCAATTTAATTCAAATGCATTATTTATTATCACTTTTGTTTTCCGTCGTTAGCTATAGACGACAGAGAATATTTTTAGTTTTGGAGGCATTTAATTAAACTTATTAGCAGTTTATATAGCAGTTTTAGAAGTTACAAATTGTACTAAGCCAATATCGTGATCTCTTTTCTGATCTAAATCATAGGATTTTGTAACAAAGAAACTAAATTTATCTGAATAGTTTTTTTTCATGTTTATCAAGAGAGATGACTCCATTAAAACTAGAAAAGGCGACTGCATCTTTCACATTTTTCACACAAATGTATGCATTTGATTTTAAGATATTTATTTTTAGAAACATGCCTACAAAATGTACCAGTCTGTTTTCAGGAAATTTTTTAGTAAGATGCGCCGGTCTTTTTTTTTAATGAAATTTTATAATTTAGTTCAAATCCAAGTTTCGTTGCTGAGCATTTTACTTTAGTTTTCATAAAAACATGATCCAATTTCTTTTAATTACAACGAATAAAAATATGATTTAATATTTTTGGAAATTGAAGTTATAAATGAATTTAAAATTATTTCTAAATTCTCTAGGAGATATTGATTTTGATTGGTTCTTAAATGTCCCGCTTTGAAGCTACATGAACTGGAGTTGAACTTGTGATTTTGAAAGTGACAGGTATTAGGGACGGCACTCTAGTATCAAAAATTCATCCTCTAGAAGTTCAATATATATTACCTTAATCAGTCCTCCTACAAGTAGATAAATGCAGCGAACTTTTGGGACCTGTCTTAAAATTGTTTTTGCTTCGCGAGTCTTTCTTTTTATATGTAAAAACACATTTTTCATCGTTTTTATGATTTTCACATGTTTTTCGTCGATGTTAAAATACTGTATGTATCAGTTTTTTTTGTTCAATAAAGTTTCTCGCATACTCATACAAACTGCAAACAGGAGATTTTTATCTCTGGAGTCAGGGGTGTGTCGTAGTGTAAAGTAAGGTATCCAAAATTTCACACGACACCAACATGATGACGTTTGACCAACAATAGTAATGCACACCAGGATCCCATACACAGCGATTCTTCTGAAGAATCGTGTCTTGGGCCCATAAACTTCCGACCACAAACTGGAGCTCTACTACAAGATCTCCACGGTCATGCAGTTCTTTGAAAAAGCTAGCCACTATCACTATATCACTTCGTTGATATCACTAGTTAAGTGATATCAACGAAGATTACACTTAATCAAATTGGTTTAAATAATGAAATGTTATTGATTATTTTCCACGATTTTAAATGTGAATTCTAATCACAGAGGCGCAAATTGCAGTTGAACAAATTTTGGATGTTGAATAATCTCTACTAATAATAAAGGAGGATGTCTGTGTGTTGGCGCTCTACAGGGCAGACCGCTGGACTAAAATCTACGAAATTCGGCACAAATATACTTTGGAGGTGGGAATGTGCACCATGGAGCCCTTTTCTAAAAATTTTAATTAGAATATTAATTAATTAAACTTAAAAGAAATTTTTGTGCTTTTCCTTAATAACTTCCGTAAATATTACAGCACAAAAATCATTATTAAGTCATCTGAAAGTGCAAAAAGTTACCTTTTCAATGATATCAGCAAAGTTGCAGGACAATTTTTTCAGTAATTTTAATCAATTTTTAAAAATATTTTTCGCCATAATTTACAACAATGTTTTTCATTGTTGTAACTCAATTCAAACCGTTTTCATTGTTGAAAAAATATTTGTTTGTGTGTTTCTCTTCCATTGTTGAAAGTTAAGGTAATAATTTAATGTTCAATGAAAAGTTATCATCATATTTTCATCCAGAATGAGAATTGAGAGGAATGAGCGAGTGAAGTTGATGCCGAAAACGTGCAATTGGATGTTACATGACGCAGAAAGTTACTCGACTCCATTAGGAACCGTCATGCAGACAACGAACAGAACAGGTGCAAGGCTAATGAAAGAACATGGATTAAATGCCTATGCTAATTTGAAATTTGAAATTTCTTTGTTAAAGGAACCATGAATATCAAATTATACATAAGAGATTGAATTGAAATTATATTCCCGGCGAACAAGCTGGTTGCCGAAGGAGGCTAGTGTTAAATAAATAAATAAAGACATAGACTTTCTTGACTATTAAATCGTAAACCGGAGTAGTAAATCAATATCTACACTTCAAATAAAATAAAGTAGCTTTTCTAATTAAAGCTAAATAATCTAGATATTTACGTAAATATTAAAACTGTAGTCGGCGTTTTTCACAAACCAATACACGTTAGTATTAACTTCATAAAAAACACCATATTCCTCGGTACGATTAAGCGGACGTTGTCATTTAATAATTCCCAGATCTCCACATTTATTTTACAATAACCTGGAAAGCTCAAACAATCGGTTACAACATACTAATTAATTTAGATGATATTCACAAATAGATCTTTCACAATTATCTTTATAATACAAGAGTGCACAAAAAATGGCAATGATATATTAGCTTATTCAAATTCAATATGAAAAGACAAATACGAAATCATTAAGTGCTTTAATGTTGTAATTCTTCAATGAAAATAAAAAATATTGACGTCATAATTTTGTAGAATATTTATTGCCCACTGACAGAATAACTGACAAATTAAATATTGCTATAATATAAAAATAAATTAGATTTTTAAATATTAATATAATTTTTACCCATAATAAGACTGGAATTATTTTAGTTTGTTTCAGCTTCAGTAATTTAACAAAGTATCTACAAATTAATCATTTTGTGAAACATCAAACATCAAAACATTCTAAAATTCGTTTTCTCTTGAATAAAGAAAATATTTTTGTTATTAAAGAGAAAATTTCTACATCTATCACAAAACGTAAATACTTAGTTTGAAAGAGGAAAAAAAAAATATTTGCTTTGGAAGAATATCAACCATTTCCTCAATCGAGCGTAAACTCCTATGAGAATTAAATATTTTACCTGAATTTGATTTTAAAAATAAAGTTGATGTTACATTAATTGAAAAATTATTTTATCTTGAACCAAATGCATTTTTATAAACAATGCAGAATGAACAGAAATGAAGAATTTTGGAATGGCAAGTTTAAAATTCTAATTTAATAATAAGATTCAAACAATAAATTTTCCGTTTTCATTCTAGAAAAGAAAATACTAGATAAGATACATTTATTTAAAGATTAATCAATTTAATGCTGTTTCTTCGTGAGAACTTGAAGCTGTTTAAAGATGTGGATTAATTCATTTAATTAATGTTTGAGATATTTTTAATTTAACATAGAGAGCTTTTTATGTTTCATGTTGAGTAAAATTCCTCAGTTTATAGAACATTACCGATATTCGTCTGAAAACAATACCAAGGAAAAAAAATATATGAATTCTTCTATGGGCTTCAGGTTTTGCTATCAAAATAACAAAAGTTGCTTTCCGATTCCATCTGCATTTTTAAATTTATTAATTGGAATAAAATGAATGAATCATTCTTTCGCATCTGTGAATGATTTTCTGTCTGTTTTTTAAATGCTTTGGAAGAAAGAAAAGATAATGAATAAATATAAAGTATTTTCTAAGAAATTTGTTAATACTTATAAGTAAACAGCATTAGTAATTACATTTATTAAGAATTTTTAACTAAAAAGGCATTCTTCTAATCTGTTATATGAGTAATGTGACATTAAATTATTTGAGCAGATTTATGGTATATTTTAACGTAGGACTACGTTCCTCCCATGGGGGTCTCAGTAAGGAAATTGATTCACACGCCAAAGCGCCACAAAAAAACTATGTATGAGAAATCCTCTATATCTCAGTAACTACATATGTTATAGAAACATAACGTCTTATTTTAGAGATAAAGGGTAAAAACAGAAGTTAAAAAAAATTGAAAATTGGAATTGTAGCTCAGCGACTACTGAGTCGCAATTTGGGTAAAAATACGCATGAATTGGTGACGCGATCCTCTAACTACAACTACGTATGTTAGAAACATAACTAATGTTTTATTTTAGATATAAAGGGTGACGACATAAATTACAAAAAATAAATTTGAAAATCGGAATTGCAGTTCAGCGACTACTGAACTGTAAAACAAAAGAGTCACGCGAGTAAAGTAGTTCTATGCCTTTAATATTAGCAGCTGTTTGAAAAAGACAGCCTCCCTTCATTTTTTTGTTCTTTAACAAATATGAAAAACGCATTATCATTTTCTTGTTACTGCTTTCTTCGGAACGTTTCTTAGAAAGTTTTTCAGCCATAGATGGATGTTAAATATTTTTGTTCATTATAGGGTGGCGTATTTCTTTATATATTAGTACTTGATTTCCACTCATATATTGAGCAAGCTTATTCATATAGTTAGTATTTCTGTGCCTCCTGTCTTACAAAATTCATGTTAAGGTCTTGGTTTTCTAAAAAAAGAATAATTAAGATTACATTTTCTACGAAACTATTAACAATGGCCTTTATTTTAATATTTTTAATGACTTATTGTACTTTATGCAACTGTATTTTCTATTAATAGAAGGATTAGTTCAAAATCACTAAACTCAGAAGGCTCTAATGATTAGAGAAATGCTTTCTAGGATTAGTTATTATTTTATACTCTAAATAATAATACAACTATTAATTTTTGACACCTGTTTTTATGTAATTTATACAGGATAATTAAAAACTAATCATCGTGAAATAGCTTTTGAAATATAAATTACACCTTTCGAGCCTGAACAAGCTAAATAAAAGCAGGTGTTAATTTTTTATTTCCAGCTTCCACTTTTCCATGAGTCACCAGACAGAGCGCTCTCGTTCACTGACGTAGAAATCCCACAACGCTGGATTAGCCAATGAGGTGATAGTGGCCTAGCCGTTTTTAGGGAGCCCCTAAAGTTACCAGATCTTACTGTTTGCGATTTATTCCTTTGAGGTTGCTTTAAAGACAATGTGAACAGACAGTTATTGCCTGCTACATTGAATGATCTCCAGAGTCATATTACCAGCGTTTTGGCAAATATTGTTAGACAAACCGTGAAATATAAAAAATAAATGGTAGAAAAGGGTGGTTCCATTTTTTAAATAAAAAATGTGAATTCATTGAAATCTCTTTTATATCTAAATTACAATTATGTAATACTTATATGCTAATCACAGAAAATTGAGTATATTGCAATTATGATAATACGAAAATAATATGACCTGTATGGAGTTAAAAAAGGTAAGCTAGAGATATTTTATAAACGTTATACCTAATAGGCGTGAAATGCATTAAGATATCTTAAGCTTTTAAGTAATGAACATTAAGAACGATGAGAAGATTGAAATTTTATCGAAGAGAGATTCTGTGCATGTAAATATTTATTTTTAACAGAAATGCTCTAAATTAAATAAACTAATTAACTAAGTATTGGAAATTCATTATAATTTATTTACTGTGTTTTATTTTTTCATAATGAACACCGCATGCCATTGCTTTTATTAGTTCCAAAATTTTTAATCCCTTTTTTTTCAAATATTAAATGCAACCATTTTACCATGCAATAGTTTTTAGAAAACTTTTATGGCTTTTTAACAGATACAAAAATTTATCCACTTGGTCAGGCATCATGTTAACGAATAATAAACATTAAATTATACAATTTGTAGGTAACAATAAGTATGAATTGAGCATTTTGTCGAAAATGTTCAGTTCTCTTAGAGAGAAAAATTGTTAGTTTCCTTTTATTCAAATAGTCTTTTATATCACTTGTATACTCCAATATTTTTTCTGTTTTTTGACATCTTATAAATATTGATTATTTCTAATATTGAGTAATCTATTTTACTTTCAGAACCAGAAATCCTCTCACATTCACATCACAAAAGACATGGAAAGTAGAATCAGTTTTCGTATCTTCTTTGGTCTATTGGCTATCATGGTGTGTTGCGTAATAATTTCAGAAGCTCAGATGCCTCCGAGGTACGTTTAACTTCAAATTCATAAATATTTCTCATTATTATAATAACGAATTGTTTTCAGTCTCCAGTCTTATATTTAAAATACTGGCTGATTACGGCTTTATCATTATTTTTTGATGTATTGTTCCTCGAGGAGCAGATTGCGTGCTCCTCCTATATGAACGATTGTAGATGATTTTATATTTCAAGCTTGAAAAACCAGTTCTTCAAATTGCCTTCATTCAATTCTTCCAGTTCTTCATTGTCTAAAGTAATTCGACTTCATTTTGTTCATAGCCAAATAAATATATTTTTGTTATTACAACGACTATTTATTTAGTCCGATTCTACACCAATTATGTCTGAATTCATTAAAGGGATATAAGACCTTTAATGTTTCAAATTATATAAAGATTTTTCTTTCAATGATTCGTTTTGAAAACTTAAATCATTCTGAGAATTTTAAGTTATTATACATGTGTGTACTTTAAGTAGTTTAGAAGATACAGGGTGGTCCAGCGGGTAATGTTTGAAACGAATCGGAATTTTAAAACAAATAAGAGTGATGAAAAGATTTTAATGATATATATTGAAATTAAATAGTAAGTAATTATTGATAAAGGTTTCGAAGTTACCTCCTTCTTTAACAAGGACAACAGTGAGGCGGTTATGAAATCCATCCCTTACGCGTGAGCGGACTTCGCAGTCAATTGTGTGGACTGCAGTCTTTTGTCAGGCTAGTTCGTGTTGTGAAACTCCTTCTGCCATTCCCGTTGCACTACCTTAACATTTTCATGGCATTTCGAGCACAATAAAGACTCGAATATTTGTTGAATATTTATTCATTTTCGCTTGTGACAATCACAATGAACAACACACTTAAACTCACCGCTCTCTAAACAAACACACACCTATGCAATTGCCCTCTCTAATGATGATGCGCACCAAGTTTGGTGTCATTTACTCGCAGCTAGCGCCACTTATTAGATTGTTTTTCAAACATTACCCACTGGGCCACCCTGTAAAATAAAAATCATCTCAGTATATATAGACATTAGGTAAGTTATTTTTAAATGCTTACATCTCAAAACTACATTTTCAGAGCTTGCGTGCAAAAACTTGTTTAAAAAATTGTTCATTGTATAACTATGAAATTTTCCATGTATGTTTATACAAACACAAAGAAAGAAAATCATACTGTGGGCTTTTTCCAGTGCTTGTTATCGTACTTATAGTTTTTAGGAAAAATTATTATCATGCTTTAACAACATGAAAAGTAATTTAAGCATATCTGGATATTCATCATATTGCATGATTTTCAAGCTGTGTTATTTCGGAGATTATTCAGGAGATTTTAATGCATCTCAATGTTTAAGTTACCTTGAGACTAAAAACAATCAATTTTGGAACTATGTCTGTCTATCTACAAAAACGCAGACAGACAGCACTGAGCTAGACGCATGAAATCTTGAATCAATCTTTTCACCAAAACTGTAATTTTTAAAAAAATTTGGAAGAAATTCATCTACAGGAAACAGCCTGGCCGTGTACATGTGAACACGATAACTAAAAAGCGCAACAAGCTGATGTTTGAAACTTGCCGCATGGTTTTTTTTAATAATTAGAATTATAGACCTGAATCTGATTTTCATTCATATCCTTCAATGGGCAGTCTGTCTGTCGAACTGTCTATTCGTGAATACGATAACTAAGAAACTGAAACTTGGCACATGATTTTTTTAAATAGAATTATAGACCTGAATCAGATTTTCATCTACATCCCCCAATGGGTTGGCTGTCTATCGATGTGTCTCTTCGTGAGTGTGTGAATACGATAATTGAAAAACGGAACAAGCTGATAGATGAACCTTGGCATATGTTTTTTTATATGAATTATAGACCTGCTCAGATTTTTGTCCATATCTTTCAATACGGTGGCTCTCGGCCTATCTGTTTCTTCGTAAGTATGTAAATGCGATAACTAAACAACGCAACAAGCTGTTATATGAAACTTGGCACATGGTTTCTTAGTAGAATAATAGACCTGCATCAGAATTTCGTCCATATCCCTCAATGAGCTGTCTGTCTATCAATGTGTTTCTTCGTGAGTATGTGAATACGATAATTCAAAAACGCAACAAGTTTAATAGGCGAATTTTTAATACAGTCGGACCTCTATTTAACGAACCTCTATTTTGGGAATTTCTCTATTTTGCGAACTTTTTGTTGGAACCAAGAACATTTTGCGAATTTCTTCGTAAAATAACCTCCAAATAGCGAAGTGCATTCTCTATTTAACGAACTTTTTCTTGTGATCCAATATTTTTTTTCTCCCTATTTCTCAAAATATTTCTAAACATTTCAAACTTATTCTTTCTTTTAACACATTTTATGGTGATCAATGACCTTGAATCTGGAAGATGTCAAAGCGAAAGTGCTTGAGCATCAGAGAAAAAATTTAATTCTTCGTGAGGTGGATAAAGGCGTGAAAAAAAAGGATATTGCTTTAAAATTTGGTATTCCTCCAAACAGCTTATCAACCATAACAAAAAATCGTGATAAGATACAAAATTATGATTCATCGAATTCTTGTTGAAAACGTTTAAAAGCTTTTGTTAGTTTGAAGTGGACAGTGTGAAAAATAAAAACTATATAGCAATGAATTGCGATGAAGACGAAGATGATGAAGATGGAAATGATCATGATGCAGAAATCAACAAACCTTCGTATGATGAAATGCTAAAATTCATTAATTTTAATATAAAATTATTTTTTAAAATTGAAAATACAGTGTATTCCCGGACAATGTTTTGTTTTATTCTTGTTTTCTTTCCAGATTTCTTTTTGATGAGTAAAATATATAAAACAAATAGATATTAATTTACACAATAAATGTGTGATTAATTACTTTTCTAATAATATTTAGTCTTTATGGATTTAAAATCTGTTTTGTGTAGTTTAAAGTATTTTAAAAGGTGAATCTCTATTTAACGAATTTTCCATATAACGAACTTTTTTTCGGGATTTAGCGACTTCGTTAAATAGAGATCCGACTGTATATGAGTTTTACACGGAAATTGTATTGCTTTATCAAATTTTTGACCCATCCGGTCAAAGGGAAGAAGTCCAAAATTCATACCCGAGTCTCTTCACTGTACTACGAAACTAAACAAAAAACGCTTTCTATTGTGTAAGCATACGAAATGGTCGAGGGAAGAACGTTCCCTTTGGTTATTATGCGCATTTCAACTGTGCCAGATTAAAGAATATCGTAAAAATGTTATGAATTCAGTCACAACAGAAGTCACATCAAAGATAATTTGCATATAGCCACTCCATCCTTTATCTCCCATAACTTTCGAAATATTTTAATTATATATTTTGTAATTAAAGATATAAAATTCATTTCATCAATTCCTTTAGATATAGTTTCCATCATACTGTAAATTGGTACGATGTATATACATACCATAAGAATAATTTATTTTTCTTTCTTAAACCAATTTCTGAGAGTTTTTTATAGCATAATTGGCGAGTTTGTTGGGCTGTCTATTTTTAAAAGTAGAAAACCCTTACAAATGTTCAAAATAGCGTAATGTATATCAGAACGTAGATCGCGTATTTGGTTTCTGTTATCAAGAGACTTTCTTCAACAATATGAAATAGCAAATATATTTTTTAAACAAATATAAATTTACTTTTGTTTGGACTTGTCTATTTCCCAGAAGTCAATACTCACCGACAATTATTTAAATATATATTATTTTAACTAAACACAAGGTGTCCCATAATTACTCATAAGCTCAGCATAGCGCGATTCATCACACTTGGAGGAAGAAAAATGTCTAAAGGAATAGATCCCTACTTTTCGGGGAAATAGAACTTAATAAAACGATAACGTCACATTCGGTTGACTTAAAAGTAGTCTTATTTAAAACATAAGAATTACAACTCATATCCTGATAACTAAAATCCTCACGTTGATTTGATTGATGAAATATTAGGAGTTTTTATGGGACCATTTGAAAGCATTTATGCATCGCAATCAAATTACAATAGGAAGATTTACTTGCTCGTATCCATGCTGCTTGCTCATTTAATAGCACCTCACTGCTAAACTCGACAGGCCGCGGTAGCCGAGTGGTAAGGTCTCGGCTTTGCGGCAGGAGAGGGATTGCCAGCTCAGTTGTTGTCCTCGTCATCTGACCGCAGTTCAAATTTACGAAGTCCGTTCTAAAAAAGCCCTCATGTTGCTTCGAAACATGATGTTAATATAACTAAATTAAGCTTTACTGGACAACTCAGCCACTATTACTCGGTGCGTGCGATCATGCCTTAATATGCTTTGCATATTAAGGCATTTTGTAAAAAGCAGTGTATGAGTTGTATAATACAGCAATGCAGCTGAATTTTAACATTTCATTTCCCGATCTATATATTCGAGATGGATTAATAAAACTAAATGATTTTAGTAGATTTCGACTAGATGATCGCGCCGTCATGCCTTAATATGTCTTGCATATTAAGGCAAGACGGCTCGACCCTTCATAACATCGTTTGAAACTGTTTTCCCTGTAATATTATGCCTAATTCTGCCGTTTTTCATGCTTTAAACCAGTGGTGTGCAAACTATTTTCATTTTCGACCCCCTCACTTTTTGCAAAATTTTTTCGCGACCCCCACAGGGGTCACGACTACATTTTTTTGAAGAAAAGCCTTATATTTTTTTATTGTAAAATAAATTTCATTGAATTTAGCGACCCTCAAAATTTTTCTCGCGACCCACGGTTTGCGCATCACTGCTTTAAATGAATCTGCTTATAAACGAACTTGATGTGGCGAATTAGGAGCAAAACAACCAACATAATGATGATTTAAATATTATGAGATTTAATACATTTAAAAAAATATAGAAAAGACTTCCATGAGGACTTTTATTTCATTCTAAGGTTTGACACCTAAAACTTTTGGAATGAAACCATAGTTTGGAGGAAGGAGAATTCGCAGTCATTCTAGAAATATGTAAATCCAAAACCAAAAGAAAAAAATCTATGCAAATGCCATGCAATGAATTGGAAAAGACAAAATCAAAGAAATGGTAACTGTAGTAAAAACTGAAATTATGGTATTCTATTCAGCTATTTTTTTGTATTGAAGATAGTTTTATAAAAAAAATTAAATTAAAAAGCTCTAAACAAGAATTTCATATTGCTGAATCAAAAAAGAATTAACATTGCATATAGGCAGTAGGCAACAACTTCCTGAGGTAGTTCTTTCCATTCTTTTGAGAAGAATAAATTTAAATAAGTAGTTAATACTACATTATGTTTGGTAATTATTCTGTGAAATATTCCAATAATTTAAATATCTCATTTTACGGTTTTATTGACAAATGAGGTCAATAAATTATCAATTTCAGAAATTTATAATGAATTATGAAAGAGAACTATGTAAAACAAAGAAAATTACAATTCTTTTCTGCTTTTATATTAATAAATTTAATTTGCTTAGAATTCTCATTTATTTTAATAAAGGTTAATTTTGGAAAAACCTTTGTTCATGCCAAAAAATAATTTAATTAAATTAATATAACATACTAAAATATATCTCTGAAAACATCTTAGAGCATCTATATTTTGCAAAAGATAATGAATAACTGCAAAAATGTCTAACTTATAACTATTCCGAAAATTAAAAGAAAATTCTTTCATTAATAGCATGCTGACAGCATTATTTTTCATCCATTTATCGCCTGTTAATACTGTTTGTATAGGTATTTATTAGGTATACACTCAATTTAACAAAAAGTAATTTTTTCTTCGTGCATGTGCACAATAGAGTTCGAAAAAATCATATTAATCACAGGAAACAAACATTATAATTAAAAAGTGTGTGCGTAATAGAAAATTCAATATTTTCTCTTTTTAATTTCACTAAATAAAATAACAAAATTGCATTTTTTTAGAGATAATAATTGCTTCTTTGATATACTACTATGTCAACTTTGAAAATTAAATATTATGATCTCGTTAATACAATGTTTAAGAAGTTATTTTATAGTTGCAAGAATAATTTATTAAAAATGAAAACTATTTTGATTAGAAAAGTGGTCGGTTTAAAAGGTCGTATTAAAAATCCCTCCATTGCTCATATTTGTGTCACTTACTTTTCAAGTACACTTTAGTGAAAGAAAAAATAATTGAAAATGACTTTATTAGCAGTTAAAATAAGATATGATATATGATGCATGTTTACAGATCGTTAATCCATAGAAGAATATAATTTTATTGATGTAATATTTGATTCATGTTTTGCTTGTACTTGCATTTGCCAGCCAAGAGTGCTTTTCTGTGATATGTTTCAAATAGATATTTTTAAATAGCATATTAAAAACGGAAAAAAAATATACAGGATGGATATTTTTGACATTTCAGTTAAGTACAAATTCTATGAGAAATTAAATTCAGAATAATTTCAAAGTTTTGTTGCATTTTAATTAATACATTCTGCAGCTCTTGAAGTATTTTAGAAAAAAGAGAGAGAACTCAGAAAAAAAGAAATTTAATAGCATGATAACTATTTAAATCTAAAAAATAGCCACAAAACTAGGGAAAAATTTTTGAAAAAGAATTTAATCTTCAGGAAGTTTGAATGGAGAAAAAGCCACAAAATTAGGGAAATTGTTGTGGAAAAAAATCAATCCGCGCAAGGAAATTGAATAACTTGTCAAATAAATAATGCTGAATTTTCATAATAGTATCGCTACTATCAGAGTGCTTGCAAAGTGCATCATCTATTAGTAACATAAAAAAGCACACAACAGAGTAGAACAGTAGGTTACTCTGTAATAGTGAAATAAGAAATCTGAAATAGTGTCGATTCATTACAATGACTTCAAGGTATGACTGTCAAAAGAATAGCCATGAAAGTTTATTGGAAAATTAGAAGCAGGTTAAATGAGACACAGATTCTCGATGATTAAATAGGAATCATTTTGTGATTCATTGAATTCCATAACAATTTCAAACCCCATATTCGGCATCCAGAATATTCAGCCAAGGATGACTAAGACGTTCATCGAGCGTTAGCGACTGATATTCCAATGCGGAACACTGAATTAGATTTTGACTTTTTGCATCTTTCGTAAAGATGACATTAGAGTCCATTTAACACAAAAGGGTACCTTTTAAAAGGTCTACAAAAAGGTCTGTGTACGAAGACTTTCGCCATTTGTTCGCCTTTCATATTTCGTCACAGGAGAGTTGTTTCAGGAAGGAGTATTTCACTTCAACATCCTCGCTGAATTCAAATCAGTGGAATACTGTTCTTTTCACGAATTAGACTATTTTCAGGTTTTAAAAGTGAAGGCATTCAATATTGGATTTGAACAGAACTTATCCTCTTTTACCAACAATCAACTCTTTACCATCCGTTAAATATATAAGAAAGGCATTCTTACGGAAGAAGGCAGAATCTATGCTTTGGATGGTATATCTTTGGGTGGACGCACATACTTTCAAGGCTTTCCGTGTGTGGCTTTTATGCAAATCTGTGCAGATGACATTCTCGATGCTCATGTACGCTCTTATGCTAATGTATTACATCATATTTTAATTCAATAGGACTGCAATGGCTCCCACGATAGAAAATTGTCTTAAAAGGGAAACAATTAAACACATGTGGTCACGAACTCACCATCTGTGCTTGATTTCAATTCAGAGTGTTTGGTCTGCATCAGAGATACTTGTATGGCTCTCAACACTAGCTAACGCTTAGAGCCGCTTAGCAAGAATAATGGCTATCGGTTAACACAGATATTATAGATAGCATAATCAATAGCTTCACTCGTCATTGTATTTGCTGAAAGTGCTTATATGTTGAATATACTTATATAGCAAAAGTATATTCAATATTATATCCATGTTCAATAGCCTTTTGCTGTGTAAAGCAGACGCATCCAAGTTCTCAATTCCATGCATGAGCTATTTTATAAAATATTGTATTTCTCCGGTACTTAATATTAGTGTCATTTTACTCCATTCTATATGTTCCTTTTTTCTCTCAACTTCTCTCGGAAAAATAAATAGAAATTTTAGCCATCGCTGCCTTCGTGATATTCTTCAATTTAAAGAAACGAACGAAATAATTGCGCCTTTGTACTGTAGAAGGGATACCTGAGTATACGTTTTCTGTTTAGTTAAGGATCCGATTTCAGTAAAGTTATAATATTCCATACTTAAAATTAGTCACTTCAGAATATAATTTGACATCGAATACGTCTGAAAATTTCAAATATATGCTACAAATTCCATGCCAACCATAGAAGAGAGATCCGTGTTTTCACCTTGCGGAACTGCAGCCAAATAAGAAACCGATGCTTTTAAAGCCATGATATTAGAGTGATGTGCAATTTTGAATTAATTTGAGTGTCTTATTAATTTCACTGAAAATAAATGAGGAACAAAAAATGAATCTTTTCCTCAGAAAAGAAACTACTTTTACGAAAAAATAAATATTTTAACATTTTGCACCAGACAGCAAATAATTGTTTGTCTTATAACTACTATTTTACGAGTCTAATTTTGGTAAGGATTTTTTAGCTAACAAGAAAAGAGATTTTTACCACGAGTGCCACTATTTTTAACTTGCATCAATTCTTCATAATTATCAATATTAAGCACCCATAAATTCTTCGGAGTATTTATTTATTTGCCAACTTTTCTTTTTGAGGTAATGTTTAGGATATTTGGGACTTGCGGAGGTAGGTTGAATCTTTCTACTCTTGAAGTATAATAAAAATATCTATACCATTCAATCTTTTATTTTGAGATTACCAGAGTTCATTTTACCTCCGAAACATTATATCAGTTCTGATTTCATGTGCCAATTTTGATATTTACATTGTTGCGTATTTGAAAATTAAATAATCATTTTTATTCAGAGATTAATTTCATGTTTATTCATAAAATGAATGAAATGAATTTGATTCAAATGTTAAAATGCATTGAATTAGTTGAATTTTCGGAAAAGAAACTCGAAAGAAGAGTATTTTTTTAATTTATTAAAATACCCAAATCTGTTTAAGGAAACGAAATTGCATTTTCATGGACAGTCTATCCAATTTCTTATCTGATGATAAGAATAAAATATTTTTCCTATCACAAACTTGAGAATTTTTTCTTTCACCTTATCTTTAGTTGTCAAATATCATTCGCAGGTTGTCATTTCAAGATGGTAAATTTCCAAAACATTTTCTTCTATTTTTTTCTGGAAAATCTCAAATCTGCACCATTTACCACTTTCTTCGTAAATACTTTTCACTATTATTCAGAGCACGAAAGATCCTTATCAAATTTTTCCGACAGCGAAAAGGACTCAAGAGGAAATAAGCAGGGAAGCGGGGAATTTCTCGAGTCACCCATTTTTAAGTTCTTCTGTCGCTAAATCTTTCTGGCAGTCCGTTTCAATTCCAGAAACGCGCGATCCTCTTCCTAAACCAATATTCTGGTATTTTTGAAAAGTGAGAAATATGCGGAAGGTGGTTTCGTGAAAGAATATATTCACCAGAATACTGTGTTTACAGATTCCATTTCTTTAACAAATAAAAGCATGTATTTTGCATGGGAGTCCAGCTTCTTTAATGGAACCATCTCTTTTCAAATGCATAAACATTTGAGCATAAATGTTCTTTTTAGACAAAGGTTTCTTATTTGCATTCTTTCTTCAGCTACACACAAACATACTCTAAAATTTTCGTTAAAACAAGCAATTACCAAAGCAATTGTAGTTCATATTATACACTATAATAAAATATATCTTATGCTTTACTTAAATAACATTAGTTATATAAAATTTGCCAATAAAAATGTATACGAAATTATGTAATAAGAATTTGGAATATTGGTATAAATTTATTGATTTATAACTACAAATATCGTGTTATTAAGTATTTGTCTATCATAAATTCCATCCATTTAAATGCGAATAGATATAATAAATTGAAAAATGTTTACACTTGATTGTAAGTTTAGAATCCGAATTTGAAATTCTGGCTTAAATAAGGTTTAATTTCAAAATCGTAAAAATTTTTATTCCTTATTTTTAAAAGAAGGAAATTTAAAACTTGAAATTTTTTTTAACTTAAAAGTAAATTAAAGTTAAAAAATTAAAGTTTAAAATTTATTTTAATTTAGAGTCATTTCATGTTTAACATTTTGAAATCCATTATGTAGGCTGTCAGGATACATCGGTGGAACAAATTTTGTTTTCTTTTTTAATTTTTTTCTACAGCATCTGTAATTCGAAAGAGAAAATTTTCTTTTTTTAATTTTCCTTGAAAATACAGTAATACATCCACGAAAAAAAATCATTTGCATAGTCAGTTTATCTCATCTCTTATCTCACGATAAGAATTTAAAAAATTTTGGGGTCACATACAGGAGCAACTTTTCGTCTTTCTTCTCTTCATTTGTTAAATACCGTTCTCAGGATGTCATTTCAATAGGGAATCAAATCAATTTTCAATTCAAAATCTTAAATCTTCTATATTTACTATTTTCTTCGTCAACACTTTATTATACGTCAATAAATTCAGAGCATGGAAAATATTTATCAATTTTTTTGGACAGCGAAAAGGACTCGGAAGAAAATGAGCAGGGAAGAACGACTTTCCTCGAGTCACCCAGTTTTAAGGCAACGACTCTTAAACCTCGAAAAAATGGAGGAAAACTGTCAACTTCAATACATTATGTATCTGAAACAATGCAATTCACAAACTCACTTTTTTCCTAGAAAAATATCTGTTCTTTCTCTTATAGTACATACATTTTCAAACCTTCATATTGGTATGTATTTATTTGAGAGAGTAATAAATCTGGGTTTAATCTTTGGAGAAAAATGAGATAGTCACTTTTCGCGCATGATTACGGATAAAATATTTATCTAAGCACAATATTTTGGGTATATAAGTAATTCAAACCGTCTATTTAAGAATCTGAACCACAATTTATTAACATTTAAATTTCATTTCTATTTTATATACCAATTTGAATTAAAAATTTAAAAAATAGTTAAAATTTCAACTTTTCGACCCCTCCCCCCCAAAAAAAATTCTTTGGAGAAATATGTACAAAAAATGTGGCTCCATTTGTAGAACATAGCAAAATACATATTCGGTAAAAATTTTATGTAAAAATGTTCAATAGTTCTTGAGCAATCGTGCGCGCAATATTAAAAAAAAGCAAACATATTTTGAGATATAGCGTTTTAAAGACAATTTTAAAGATATAGCGTTCAATGTTTACGTTGAGAGCTGATACATTTTCCTTCATAACTTTCATAATTATGGGAATTTTTTTAACGCGGATTGTTTTAAATTGTTCAGAAAAGACAGGGAAATTATAAATTTTTTTTCATAAAATCGAAAATTTTCGAGGTTTAACAGTCGTATGTCTCCTTAAGTTCTTCGGCCACTAAATCTTTTTGGCAGTATGTTTCAATTTCTGAAATGCACGATCCTCTTCCTAGACTAATATTTTTGGCGTTTTTCCTTGATACCTTTCGAGAATATTACAGTAAAAATTGATTTTTTTCATCATCAAAAAATTCAAACAAATTATCTTTTCAAAGATATCAAATAAGTTGCCGAACAATTTTTCTCTGATTTAAAAAAATAAAAAAAAATATTTTTAGGCATAATTTACAATAATACTTTAAAATGTTGCAATGAAACTCAAACTGTTTTCAATGTTTAAACAAATATTTAATTCTATTTTCGGAAGCTAAGATAATGCCCTTCTAGATTTAACTTTCTTTTATTTCATCAGTTTAATGAAATCGCTAGAGAAAGTCCTCTAAAAAGTAAGTATATTAGGAAATATATGCAGAAAGCTGAACGATTCATCGTTGCTATGTTTTAATTCTTTTTATCACCATGTTTTAAACCAGTTAATATGCTGCTGGACGTTAAATGTGCCGTGCCATTTTAATTTTGAAATCAAATCATAGTTTGCATGAAGAATAAGAAGTTGAATTTGGCTCCGGCAATGTATAATTCGATGACATGAACAGTTACTTGACTCCATTAGGGCGTTCATGTAGGCAATCAGCAGAGCAGGTACAAGGCTACAAAAAGAACACGGGTTAAATGTGTAGTACTACACATTTAACCCGTGAAGACAATCATCTGAGCAGGTACAATGGAACACACTCAATTGTAAGTTTAAAATTGCTTTGCTAAGGGAATCATGAATATCAAATAAGACATTCAATTAAAATTATATCCCTCAGGAAGAAGTTGGTCGCCCAAGGCTGCTAGTAATTAATAAAAACGGTTTTAACTGCATTGCAACAATGAAAAGTATTGTAAATTATGCACAAAAAATATTTTTAAAAATTGGTTGAAATTAGGGAAAATAAAGCAAGAATAAATTCTCACGTCTGATTAGCAAGTAAACTATAACTGTCGCGTACAAGCCGGTAAGTCACCAACTACAGGTAAATGTCTGAAGTGTTGCCACAATGTTTCAACAAAATATCTTTTAACCAAGATCTTTTAAGATGAAGGTCAATTAACTTCGTGACTGGCCTACGTAATATGAATTATGCTGAAAAGCACACTTTATATGCAGTAAGGTTCTATGATTTGAAAAATCGAACAAATAAAGACGAGGAAATGATTATTCAAATTATAAATTCCATGTAACCGAAAAATTTGAGAATATATTAAAAAATATTTTGACAGGTAGTTAAACTTTCATTCTTTGAAACTTGAGATAAATATGTGATGATGGGATAACTTTTCGATTATAGTGACAACATTACAACAGAAAGAAGAACTTTCATTCTACAAAAATGTGATGATGGGATAACTTTTCAATCATAGTGATTACATTACAACAGAAAGAAGAACTTTCATTCTACAAAAATGTGATGATGGGATAACTTTTCAATCATAGTGATTACATTACAACAGAAAGAAGAAATTCAGAGATTACAAATTTGTTTACATATTGAACGAATATCTCTCATACTACTTTATTGTTTCGTATACATAATGCTGAAAATCCCTTATATTTAGCGTAAAGTTCTTTAAGATACATATCTAATATCATTACAACTTCATGACCTGTCACTTTCTACCTTATTATAATTAAATTACCTCATCATTGCCCATTGTTGAAAAATGAGAGAAATTAATTTTTAGCGTGTAATACAAAATAATAAACAACGATACTTATTTTACTAGCATGATCATGATATTCCCATAACAACGAAAGCCTGAAAATATTTTTGAGAAGAACCGTTAATGTATTTTAAATGTATTCTGTCATTTATCTATGTCATTTCAGTTTTGAAGCTTCTTGATATTTTCAAAAATCATTGAAATCACTTAAATTATGTAGGAAGACACAGTTAAAAATTCTTAATTAAAATCAAAAACAAAAACCTATAAATGGGATTTCAGTTGCACTCATATTCCTCAATTTGCTACAATAATTTTAGCTAAAAGTTTTGTTGAATTGCCTTCATATTTTTCAAAGTTAGTATTCTTAATTAATCGAAGTCTTTCATCTATCAGAAATAGCATTTATATGTCTCTGACATTTCCTTTAATCGCAGTAGGAATAAAAGTAAATATTTACCGATTCCGAGCAAGCTGTCTTTAGAATTGGGAGAAAATAAGAATAACTCGAAAGTTTGTGTGCTGAAATGTCCATTTGAAGGGAAGTTGATGTTTTTTAAAAAGAGAGAAAACTAATTTATCCAGTTCAAATACTCATAGATTAAAATTTGAAGAATATATTTCAAAAGTTATGTTTTTTATTTCGGTAGAACGAATTTTTGTATTTTATTGAGCTTTCAAATACAATTCATTAAACTTGCAATTGCTTGTAAAATGCTTATATGCTTGAACAAAATTGTTTTCGAACTAAATGCAATTTCACTTAGCTGAAGCATTTAAAAAATAAATCTTCGGTTCCGTAATATAAGAAATCAGTGATAGTATTCTCCCCAACACTTTCTTGTATATTTACACAAATTTCGGATTTCGGTCAAAATTTAACAGACAGACAGGTCAACATAATTCGAAAATTATTTTTTTCGGATTCAGGGAAGTTTTAAAAGTTGAGATTCATCACAATCTCGAGAACGAAATTTTTTTACTATTACATACTTTTATTTTATAATCGCATACCAGAAATAATAATAAAAAAAAGGATTTCGATGAGCGTGGAAAATTTTTGATGTTTTGCCCTTTCGTTTCTTATACTTCATTGCATCCTTTGTCTACATATTTTCAAGCTCATTATCTCTGACATCTGTTTTCAGGTATGCTTTTAGTATGTATTTTAAAGTAAATAATTTTTCTCCCTCTCATAATTTTTCGCAAAATAAATGAAGTTTTTTATAATTAACACTTTATGACTTTCAATTCCAATAATGACTTTCCCTGAATTGAATCTGTTAATGTAAATCATTTCTAATAGTAACTGTCCATATTCTATAACAACACAATTATGGCTATTTTAACTGAATGTCAAATTTATAAACTATAGATTTATCACTTCTCTGAATAAATCTATGAAAAATTAGGAATGTTTAAAAATTCTTTCTTTGTATATGCATTAACATCGCTAAAAATCTATTTGCGATTTGAATTACTACGCGTGGGATTCGCAAGAAATTTAACATTCAAAAAGTCATTGTTTTCCTTAACCCTTTTTGTCTCCGAGTTCCGTTGCATGGAACACCAACTTGACTCGCTTCTCAAACCGTCAAATTCAACTATAAATGGAAAAAAATAAATTTACCATTCAGTTATAACTGTCTTTTTAAGCAAAGATGGCTGCCCCACACAAGACGATCCATAATCTTCAGCTGTGATGCGTCATTTAGGCCCCTCTACGCGGCCACAAGTTCCTACCTGGAATTCAAAACAGAGGCTGCAAAAGTCAATGCTGGGTTTTAATCTATAAGTGGGCTAAATGAACAATTGTCGGAATTACCCTAAAGGAATACCAATAGCGGTCTCCAAGACATTTTCTTGCTTCGCTGCAATGCTCGCTTAGTCGCACTTTTCAGAGCTTTAACGGCGCAGTATTCTCGCTCATAGAACACCCACAGAATCAAAACGGTGAGTGCAATCTTTACAAAATTTTTCCTGCCTACTCCTTTTGGCCTAAATAGACTGCCTACAAATTTTTTTGTCATAATTTAAACTTTAAAGGGTAGTGCGCCGTAAAGTGTTAAGATATGTTAAAAAAACTCATGATTTGGGAAAAGAATGTTAAGACAGCAGTTCCCAACCTTTTTGATATAATATCTTTATATATTATTGTTTAGCAACGGATTCGGAAACCCTCCGCGCTTTTTCGCATGCGCCGGGCGGAGTTATTTTCATAAAAAAAGGGGGAAAGTGAAGAATGGAAGGGTGATGTTTACATTTTACTGAGAGTGATCTAACAAAGAACTCCAGAAATGCGCTCAAATGACTCATTGCTTTACACCCTTTTCCGGTGTAAAATCGTCGAAGAGTGGTAGTCTCAGAATCCGTCGCTGAACAGTATATGAACGTATATGTCAACAATTAGTAAAGCTTACTGTAAAAGGATAAAAAATATATTGTTTACAAAGCAAAAATACAAATGACGACTTTTAAAGCTTCCTTGGTTTCGACCCTTGACCAACGTTTCGCGGCCCACTAATACGCCATCCG